>JARHVA010002112.1:2235000-2792500 GCA_037957365.1 Torreya grandis
GTGATAGAGGATGGAATGATATAAGAAACACTAAAAGATTGAAGCAAAGAGGAATGATAATGAATGATTTTAACATCTTAGGACTGAACAAGACCTCTTAAGAATGGATCATCTAAGGTATAACCATCATCATAATTAGGTGTATGAAGACCGATGACATAGGTGGGGATGAGCTTATCATCTGAGGTGGTGAGATGAATGGAATGTCAAGTCTTAGTTAAGACAATAGGTATGCCATTATTTAGTGGTTGATGAGAATGAGGTTGAAAAAAAGGGGGATGCTAAGAAATGAGATAAGGTCAGAGATCTGAGGTTTTAATCTTTAAATCAATCTCATTAAGATCATCATCATCTAAATCTAGGAGGTTAGGGGTATATTATCGATTAGTTTAGGGTAACCATTTTAACTTTGGGTGGAATTGACAAGAAAGTTAAACCATTGAGATTCATGAAATGGAATGCTTGGTAAAGTATCAAGGGTAAGAATCTTGAATAGACCATGGTCTTGAAATTATTCAAAATTCTAAGGGTTAGTGTCACCTTGAATCCTATATATGGCTCTATTGAGAGGAAATTTTACACATTGGCAAGCGAAAGGGCCAAATACTCTCATGCGATGAGTCCATGGCATGCCAAGTAAAATGTTATAGGATAGATGAAAGTTAAATATCATCACCTTCACATGAATGATGATAGATGGTATGTTAATGAGGAGCCACACACAACCTAAAGGAGGAATTTGCCTTTGTTCTTAACGTTGACAAATGATGTATATGGATTTAAGATTACATTCAAGATATATAAGGGTTTTGATGAAATCAAGAGAGGTAACACATGTGATGAAAACCTCATCAATCAATGCATGATTGACTTGGATATCACCAATTTAGACACTGCTAAATAAAGGAGGATCATCCACATGAAGTAGAATATCATTGGGGATCATGGAAGAAATGGGAAATTTAAGGGAAAGAGAAGTGTCCATTGTTTCATCAACATGTATGGACATCTCTTCGCATTGTTGTAAATTGCTATCTTCTAAAATAGATAAGGTGGATTCACATTCTACTAGGGAAGGATGAGGGATGTTTATTTTGAACAAAATATGCATAATATAATTATGATGAAGCGGATAGGTTCACATAAGTTAGATAAATGGGATTTGAGATGGGATATTAGTAAGCTCTAAAATAGGATCCCACATCATAACCCATAAGGGGAATGTTGTAAATAGGTGCATAGTGTTGAAGGATGTCCTCAAAAGGAGGATCTGAAGTGCATGTGAATTTATCTTGATAAGAGGTGGAAGGTTTAATTGGAGGACACGTTTGTTGATTATCTTAAGAAGATGGGGTGGTTGATATAGGTTTGGTTTGAGATAGATTAGAAGAAGTGTTGATAGAATTTTGAGTATCATTAGTGATGGGTAAATAAGTTATAGGAATGGTATAAATGGTATGATAAGTTTTATCTTGGGGACGTGTTGGAATTGGTTCATCAAAACATGTAAGGTATTCTTGCCCCAACTCTATTAAGTGAGTTATAGAAGAGTCTTGGATAACATGAAATGTACGAGGTAATTGAGGAGTGTGAATGGGATACAGATCAACAAAGGTAACCACCCTTAGCATATTATTCATATTAACCATATTATGTTTAAGAGTGAGGTCAAGAGGACTATTAACATTATTGGTAGAAGGGGTAGGTTTGTATTGGTTATCTTGGTGATTTGGAAGAGGATCTTTATAGATGGCCAAATGAGCATTAGCTTGGTTCAAAGACTGAGATTTAGTTTGTGTTTCATGGGCTTTAAAGGTAATGTCATAGGCTTGTTTATGTTTATGAATGATAGAATCATGGTCAAAATTGGGACTGAAAAGGAAATCCATATCCAAATTATGAATTTTCCTATAAGTCTCATGAGAATGACCCCAACTAACATGAAACCAACAAAATTTATTGGGATCATACCAAGATTTCATGGGATGAGTGGGATTAAATTCTCACATAGGAGGCCTTGGTAGATGTTTTTGTAATTATGCTAAGGATAAAGGTTTATGAACATTGATGTTATTGGTTGAAGATAAATGAGGGTTGGTGATGTGGTTGGGAGGGGAAGTTTATTCTAGAGTCTGGTTAGGAATGACAACTTGAATAGTATGAATGTTATCATAAGATTTAGTGATACCATCATTTGTATCATGATGATTCTTATTCTTTATTAACATGCATGTACCCATATAAGGTTGGGATGGCTCAAATTTATGCATGAGGAAATCTTGATGCTTGGCTTGGTTAATGGTCTCTTCTAAAGTACGTGGAGAGAGAGTCTAGACTCGATATTTTAACTTGGGAAAAAGAGCATTGGTAAACAAATTAAAAGAGGTTGTCATCTGCCATATTATGTTCACATGTTTTATACAAGGTATTTCATCATTTGATAAAATCTTGTGTAGTTTTGATCTCAAGTTGCTTACAATTGATAAAATGGGCCAATGTATTCTTAGGGAGATCATGAGTTTGAAACTCTTAGACTAAATCATTGAATAAGTCTTAGAAACTAGTGATGGAATGAAATTTGAGTTGGTTGTACCAATATAAAGCATCACCTGTGAGAGTCTTTACTAATATCTTGGTAGCGGTGAAAGTATTTAACTTAACCCAATCTTTAAATAGATTTCTAAATGTTTTTAAGTGAAGAATAGGATTGGTTAAACCATTGTAAGTAATGGTAGGGGTGATACCTCCTATATCAATGTTAGCAATTTGACAAGTAATAGGCTCATTTTAAAGGTGCTTGATTGTTTTTTTAACAAGGGGAGGTTGAGGTATAAGATTACCATGGACATGTTGAAGAGGTGGTGGGGGAGCATTTGGGTTATGCATTCCCCATGGAACCTATTGAGGGTGGGTTTGAAGATGGATAAGGTGATTTTGCATTTGCATCATTTGATTTGCATTGTGAGATTGGAAATCAATCATTTGATTAAGAGTTTATAATAGAAGTTGATGGGTTTGAGTGGTATTATTGGCATTATGTGAAGCATTGGAATTGGTAGTAGTGGCTTGGGTACCACTATGGGTGTTAATAGTATCTTGAGAAGAATTATTGGTAAGTGAGGCACTAGTATCATGATTTTCTTGTGTGGTAAAAGATGTAATAGTAGAGGGAAGAGATGAAGTGGCACTAGAGGCATGATTACCATGGGTAACAAACTATGCACTAGTGGAGGATTGAGAAGAGTGGGTCTAGGAAGAGGCCCACTAGATGTAGAACCTACCATGTTAGTAGATATAATAGGCATGGAGGTGAAGGAAATCAAAGAGGAAGATATAATGTTATAAAAAGGGGTTAAAATAGAGAGAAGAGGTTGATAAGAAAAGAAGCTAGTGTCTCCAAATCCAATGAGATAATGTGGTAGAATGTGAATGGGGCTCCTTGACTTTACCACTTATCATGAGATGGTAAATAATAGAAGGATATTTTCCTTGATGTTGAGGGAACTCATTGATGAAGAAAAACATTTTTGGGGTATACTCTAATTTAAGTTGATCTTCAAATGATAAGAGATGATTGAGAAGTGAAGAAAAATGAGGAGGGGTCCCATAGTTTGTAGTTAAAGTCACTACATGCACATTAATTTCATCTAGGGTAAGAACCACATGCTGCTTATGGGAGAACCTATTGGGGTTGGTAAAAATCATCATATCTATTGAATTAAACTTAGTGTTGTCTTCAAATATTAAGTTCATGATGAAGGAGAAAGATTAGGGAAGGCAAAGCTAATGCAAAAGAAAAATGATACACAAGATAGATAAGAATATAGAGTCAACCAGGTTGATTTAGTACTATAAATAGGAGGTAGAAGAGTACAAAGTCAACTAGGTTGACTTAGTATTATTGGATAGAAGGTAGAAGAGTACAAAGTCAACTAGTTTGACTTAGTACTATAAATAGGGGAAAATAGTTTGATAAAGATACAGATTCAACCAAGTCGATTTAATATTGTAACCCAATTGGAAAAAAAGAGTACTAGGTTGACTAGGTTTACTTAGTACTGTAGTTAGGGAAAAGGATAGTCTGTAAGAGACTGTGTCAAAAAAAATGATAGTGTGCTAGAAATAGGGAAAGATTTTGAAATTTAATTTAAAATAAGAAATGGAAGAAAACACGTAAATAATTGGATCAATATTAATTATCCAATTGACACACAACACAAAACCTTACACCAACACTAGTTAATGCAAGTTTTTACAATACAACATACAATAATCAAAGTGCAAGCAGCCAATTGAAAAGTAAATGCTAACTAAATGGTCATATTGAGTGTTGTTAGATCATTATAAAGTGTGATAGGGAAGTTGGTTGAAAATAGGGAACTAGAAAACAATCTATGGATGGTTTCAAGATGTTTATACTGAAAGGGATCTGTGTTGGTAATGGTATTGGCCTAGTATTGGGACCTACTCCCTCACTTCATAATCTCACAACAATAAATATGTTGGGTGATTTTATAATATATACCATTAACCATGTGTTTATATTTATCTAGAAAACCAAGTTGGCTCCCCCATTGGTGATGAAACCCAAGTACGTAGGCCTTAGAAAGATAAATATTAAATCCATTTTGAATATTATGTGATTTGGTAGTGTGTGCAAAAAGATAATTAATAGTGTAAATAATCAACAATTTGAGAAACCACTTGATTAGACTAAGTGAGCTACTCTAAGCATGCAAATAACTAAAAATGAAAGTGTGAATTATTTACTAGCATATAGTTGTTAATTCCCAAATTGAGAATGGTATAGAGTGAGTTAAGATGACACTATATGCAAACATTATAGAACAAAGTTGAATGATTTTCTAATAATCTATAAGAGTAATATTTTTTAAGAACTAAGTCAACCAGGTTGATTTAGTCTTTTAAAAAGAAGATAGGCTACATAATTAAGTTGACTAGGTTAATTTAGTTTGCTTTAGGATTACAGTTTTGAAGACTACAAACTTGCAAAAGACATAACTATAATGAAGTACTGAATTGAAAGGGAGAGAAAGAGAGGAACCTTGGTGGGTTGGAAGATAATTAAGATATATATATTTTTTTGAAGTGCCTTGGATGTTACTCACAAGTTATGCCAACTAAGTTGACTGGGTCAACCTAGTTTTATGAAACCCTATTTGCTGAAGCCTATTAAGATGACTAAGTTGACTTGGTCAACTTAGTTTATTATTTAGATGCTAACTATAAGACTAAGTTGACCTACATGAATTAGTATATTGTTTTAGATACTGATTGGAAGACTAAGTCCATCTGATCGACTTAGTTTATTATTTGGAACTAAAGAAGAATATTGTGTTGACCTATTTGATCTAGTAACCTATATATGATGAAGACCTAGATAGAAAGAACATAATCATTTTTATATGACTATGTGTTAAACCTATTCACAAAATTTAGAACTATATTGGCTTGGTTGACCTAGTATTGTAAATACAAAAAAATAATAGAATGATAGAAATGACAAGTGTGAAAGAAAACCTACAAGTGTTATATTTTACATTGGGTTCACTAGAATCTATTGAATTTTAAATAAATCATATCTAAAAATCAATCCTAACTCAAAGAAGATAGATCCTACTTACACTTCTGAATGGGAATACATTAAATAATTGAGGTCATGACCAATATGGATCTGCTATACCTAGCCAAGGGATCTCTTACCATAATAATATCACTAGGGAGGGTTCCAAAGCCTCCATTTAAGTAAAACTATGCAATAAACCTAACTAGGTCCTATGTTTTCATATTCACTATACTAATAACAAGTAAAGAAAAATCTAATCTAGTGTTCACCAAAGCTTGTGGCACAAAGTGGGGGTAATAGAAACTAAAATTAAACATGCATGGAAGACATATACTCATTTTAATGTATACATAATCTTAATGCATGGAATAGAAGTAAAAATACATATATATCTACTCTTATAAAGGAAGAACAAAGTTAGTGATACTTACCTTTGAAGATGAACCCACCGAGCCTCAATCTTTCCCTTGGCCAAGGTACTTCATAAGAGGTTGTTTTGGTATGTACGGATGACAAGGATACATTACCTATAAGATACACAACCTATCAATGCATCTAAAAGACTTCTCCACAAGACAAGATCTGTATCTCCAAATAAATTATGAAACCCTAAGCTTGCTCATCAAGTATAATGGTGGATAAGAAGATTCACAATATATATTACTTATTATTTTCTTCTTTTAGAAATAGCAAAATAATTATGTTTATATAGGTGGATCTAACCCTAAACCCTTCTAAAAGTTTTGATCGATAAGTTTGACCCAACTTATATAGTATTGTAAATGACAAAAAACATATTAGATAATGAACTATGTCAGCCATGGTTGACTTAGTTCTTAGTAATCTATTTTAGATAACAATAGAGGGTTGATGTGGCTGACATAGTCATGTACACTACCAAAAAGAGGTTTAGGTTAGGGAAAGGGACAATGAAGGTGGAAAATGACTAGAGGAAGGTGAAAAATAGGAGGCAAAGCTTAAGGGAATGGATTTTAAGAGACAAGTGTGTAGATATTAAGTGGTAAAAGGGACAACAATCTTATGAAGCACCAATGGCTTGCCCACCCCTTTCTTAGTGCACCCCTTAAGGCGTGCACTTATAAAGATTAAGATTCGATGGGTTTTTGCAAGATAAAGAGAATTAATAATTGATAAAAGTTTGAAAATATTATGTGTGTATATCTCCTTCATGAATTCATGTCAATTTTTTCATTCACTTAATCCTAAGTCTCATTCCTTCCTTTCTTTACAATTAACATGCACAGGCTTATGGATCTTTTTTGACTATATGTGTCCATTTTTTAGGTCTTATCTATACCTTAGGAGTTTATAACCTTGTTTAAATTCATTTAAAAATTCATTATAATACCAAGGTTCCACTAACCTTGTGCAACTTCATTAAATCCTTGCATCTAGAAACATATGCCCTCTTTCTCTTAGCTACACATATATAACTATAGGTGGCCATTTGAAGAGAGTTTGAATATATAGTCTTGAAATTGGTCTTATCAAATCCAAATTAACACTTTTAATCATTAATACCTCATTTATAATCCATTTCTACTTCACTACAAGTTCTATATAGCATTTTTAAATCATTTACACAAACCTCTGTCTTATTTGAACTCAGGCCTTTGCATGAGTGTTAAGGCTTGTGAACTCTCTCCTCATTGACCCTCATATGAATTAGATATATTAATTTACTTGTGTATTATTTAATTCTTATATGTAAATTTATTCAATAGTATATATGCTTCAAATTAACACCATACAACCTCAAATTTCATCCTTTGTACATACAGGCATGTAGCAAGTTAACAGTCCACATACAAGATTTTGTGTATTGAAAGTGAGAGTCTAACGTGATATTTTGAAATAATGAGGACATTTATGAATGTTTTATATCTCTTTTCATGAGTTCAATACTCTCAATATTCTTATAAAAAATCAATACAAAACTTTTACAAACATTCTTATGCAACAATCCTCATACAAAGTCATCAAATGAGGTTTACTTTGAAATGCTTAGAGAGAAATATGTTGGGAATTGCATGGAGGGTGGATAATTAATTTAAAATTTAATTTATTAGAATAAAAACATGAAAAAATACTTTCATTCCACCCCTCCAAATGTTGCAAAACTAGAGCAAACAGAGGCCATAACAATCAGCTTGTAGACTGTGTATGAGAGTAACTTTATTTGACAAATGGATTTCAACACATTCCAATCTAGTGGATTAACATGTAATATGGTTCCTTATACCTTTTAGTACCTTTTCCAATTTCATGTATACAGCGAGTTCAAACTTGCATGAGAATCATACAAAACTTAGCTTGTGGGGATTTAAGCCTAAATAAAGTACCTTATCGATTATTCATAAAGATAAGGAGCTAAATTATATGAAAAAATTACACAAATTGGAAGACAATAGGGTACCATAACTTTTTCCTAAATCTTAGCTTCCAACTCTAGTTGTACGGCCTGCACCATACATCTAAAAATAACCTTCATAAGCCTGTGAAGGGAGCAATGTGAGAGAAGGATTTGTTTGCACTTTTGAGACATAAAACCTACCTCCATGTATTATTATGACCTATATAATTTTATATAGCACTCCTACAATTTTTTTACTTGAAAGTGAGCTTTGCAAGTCCATACAAGTGAGTGGAACTCTTTATTTGGTGTTAAAATTCAAGATTCTGGCTTTTATCTAAATTGATGTTAGGTGTAGAAGTTATGTAACTGATCCAAGGTAATATAAAAGTGTATTTTACAAATTTTTCACTTAGGGAGCTTTAACATACATGAAATTTATCCAATAATCACCTTTTTCCTTATAAAACACTACCTAAATATCCATAAAAGAACCTTAAAGTTTCCAAACATGTATGAAATTTTATTTGAAGGTGATTAAAGCATGAAAATACCTTGAAGGACACCTAAGAACCTATGAAACTTCTTGACCATGTTTCATCACTTCATGACATGACTAGACCACCATAAGACCATAACAAGACCTTACTTTAATTTCTCCAAAATCACCTTAAACAATGCTAATAAGGCTTTATGAAGAATTTTTGAAAGATATATAAGATATGAAAAGACATTAAACTAGGTTATCAAGATAGGACCAAAATTTTTTACCGATAGGGGTTGACATTTTGACCTTGGGGGTCAAAATTAGTCAATAATAGACAACAAAAAACCTAGCCCAAGTGGAGACAAATTAAACACTGCCATGGTCTTGGAGACATATGAATTTCCATTTGAAAGTGAAAATGAGCCTAAAGACAACCTAGATGAGGTCCATGCTTTTAAATAGTTTCAGAGGGGGGATAACTATCAACTGAGAAGTAAATTACAGAGTCCTTAATGGCTTTTAACCCTTTAAACAACATTCAACTTCCCCTAGATGAAAACTCAAGTTATAATCCTCCTCCCCCTAGGAGACCTACTAAGTCATATTAGCCTAGGAACAATGTTGCACCTCACTAAGCTGATAAACCAATATAACAAAGTAAACATGGATATATCATCATAAAAGACCTAAAGAAAGCCAATGCCAATATAACAATATTTGAGTTGCTTTAGGTGTCTAACCAAAAGGACTTATTGATGAAAAAATTGTTTACCCTTAGGAGGAATGAAGATAATAACATTGATGATACTCATGTTGTTGTGTATAAGGAAAAAATAGAGACTCCTACTTTATTGATAGCAATCATTTTTTTATCAGAAACTTACACAATTATTTGGTTGATTCAAGTGCTTTAGGGAACGTGATACCCTATGCTATTTTCTAGTAGTTGGGACCAACACTCACCAAATTTACTAAAAAAATTGTTCATTTCAACAAATCAGAGTTTAAATTTATTGGTGAGTTTATCACATCCACATGCAGTTGGCATTTGATCCTAGAGTGTAGTAATTAATTGACATCCAAGTGATGGACACACCTGAGCCATATGAGATGCTTCTCATCTAATATTGGTCCAAGACACTCAATGGGTATATGACCACTGATTTATCCCACATGTAGCTCCCATGTTGAGGCATGCATAATTAGATTAGGATTGATAAGGAGATAAAGATGGGTCACATGATTACATAATATAATAAGACCAATGATATCTTGTATAAGGAATTTGAACTAGGGGTCTATGCACTCAAGAAGGATGCTAAAGCTTATGGTGAGTTCTCCATAAATATGTTGATGGTGAAAGAAGAACTTGATTTTGAAGAGTTGGATCAAATAGATAAGGAGGATATCCTTTCTACACTAGAAGTATTTACAATTAACATTCTTACGCCAACACACACAAAGGTCGAACAAGGCCATTTATGTGAGAACAAGGAATGCAAAAGCTTAGAGGCTACCCATGCTACCATTTTAAATAATTTTGTGCCATTTTTTTCTATCAAGGACTATATTATAAGGTCATTAATAATAGAAGAATAAATTATGTCCAAGCCAAGATCTATAGAAATGAGAAAAGAGGTGAACATGGTGATAGCACCCACCTTATAGAATCTATTATGCATAGCTGAAGATCATATGTAAACCATAAAAATTTGAATGATCCAAATCAAAGAGTAGATGTGGTGATGGAATTGAGCTCATCAACCCAAGAGGAATGTCATATTTTATAGAATTTAGACTATAGTCTTATTTCACTTACAACATGGTTGAGTATGAAGCAATAGTGAATTGCCTCAAGATCACACCAAGGAATAAGGTGAAGAACCTGAAAGTCTTTGGGGATTCAAAACTTGTGGTCAAATAAGTTAGAATACACTATTCTTGTAATGACAAGTTTCTTTCTAGGTACCAAAATAGAGTGTGGAACTTGATAGAATAATTTAATGCATTCAACATCCAAATGTTTCTTTGAATAAATAATTATATAGTGGATGCATTGACAATGACTATAAGTACCTTAGAACCCATTGACAACTCTAGATTAAGGAGATTCTTAGTACATTTAGTCTTTACTCCTATTTTAGATAAAGTTATAAATGTATAAATATTAAATCCTGACCAACATATCATTGAATTCATCACCAACACTAATGCATTTGAGCCCTAGATCATTGATGAGGATGATAGGGAAGATTTCAAACTAGATGAAGAAGGGGTCATCAAATTGAAGACTAATAAAATACCAAAAGGTATTATGTTAATGTAGAGGCTATTCAAAATAGACTATCATAATTAAAATGAAAAATAACCCCTACTCAAGGGATTTTTAATTAGCATTATAATTTGTGTAATGCAGGGGAATCAAAGATTGTGATTTTAGGCATAAATTGCACCTAAATTAAAAATTAAAGGATTGCATAGTTATTGAAATACTTTGGTGACACTATTCCATGGAGCTATTAAGATTTGAAAGTTTTTTACACCTCCATCCTCATGCGTATTATTCTTCTGAAGCATGGTGTCAAACAATTCCACCAAAAGTAAAGGCTAAACAATCCATTGTTAGAGCCTTTAATTTTTTAAAAAATGGAGAATCTACTCTCTGAAAAATCATCTACCCTATTAGACACTCCACCTAGGTGGCTAGCTTGGTGCCTATTTGAAAGAAACATGGGATGGAATTCAAAAATATTAACAAATCCTCTAAATAAGATAACTACCCACTACCTTCACTAGATCAAGTCTTGTAGATAGTTAATGGCTCTCAAATGATGTCATTTCTTGATACATATTCATGCTATAATTAGATAATGGTCAACTATGAGGAAAAGATAAAGACATCATTTATAACTAAGTGGGGAACATTTGCATATAAAAGGATGCCATTTTTCCTAATCAATACGGTTTCCACATTCCAATAGGCCATGGATATTACATTCAAGGACCTCATTGATAAATGTATAGTCATATACATTAATGATCTAACTGTATTTTCTAAGAATAGAGAAGGCCACATGAAAGACTTAAAGGTAGTCTTGCATAGGTGTAGAGACTATGAAATCTCCTTAAACTTGAAAAAAAAAATATTTTGGGTCATAGAGGATAAATTATTGGGGCACATCATCTCTAAATGAGGTATTTAAATAAACCCAAATAGAGTGGAAAAAATTATGAAAATCCCATTGTTTGGTGGTAGAAAAGAGTTGAAGTCGTTCTATGGAAAAATCAACTTTGTAAGGAAGTTCATCTTGGGTTTTGTAGAAATAATTTGAATTCTAAATAACATGCTAAAGAAATATGCCAATACTAAATAGACAACTAAAGCACATATGAATTTTTGTCAAATCATGACATCAATCATGAAACACACCAGTGCTTATCAATCCTGACTACATGTAACCCTTATAGATTTATTCATTCACTTTAGAACACTCAAGTGTTGTTATAAATTAGATAAAATGATCTAGGGATGAAAGACCTATCTCATTTAAGAGTGCTTCACTGATAAAGGTTAATATCAAGTACTCAACCATTGGCAAGTAAGATTTTGCCTTGATCAAAATGGTTAAAAAATTTATTCATTACATCCTATGTAGTAAAGTATTTATTATTGTGCCTGATCCAGTTGTTAAGGTAATGCTAATGTAGAACAAGTTAGGTGAGAAATATGGTAATTAGATGACCATCCTACAAGAATTTTATCTGGATCCATAGTTGATGAATATTTTTAGAGCTCAAGGGCTCAACAAGGCCAGGATAATGTATATCCATAGATTATTTGTCAACAACATATAATACAAAACATTACAAATGATAACAAGTATTAATACATGGTCTATAATTTTCTAATTAGTGAGTGCCTAAGCCAATTGAAATCCACTTAGATGAGATCATTATGCCTAAAAAATAATAGTTTCATGATCGAATCAAACATATTGAATAGAATAAACCATGAAGGCATTTATCTGAAATACCTGATCAAAATTGAAGCTACTTAAATAGTCATGGGTTTTCATTGGAAATGTGTGTGGTCATGTTTTATGGATTGAAAAAACTCTCTAAATACTTAGAGAAGACTATTACTAGCATCATATTTTTAAGGATGCACATTTTCATGTAAGAATATACAAAATTTATTAAGTAGTTGTGCATAAGGAACACACTGCAACCATGTCACTACAACCAGTTATTAAGTTCCTTCTATTTGTAAAGTAGGGACTTGAATTTGTGGGGACCATTAATGCCAATTCTTCCATTGGACACAAATTTATCCTTACTACAACTATTTAATGCACACATTGGATTGAATCCAAAGCATTTAGTAATTTCACAACTAAAGTGGTGATCAACTTTCTTAAGGAACACATTGTCACTAGGTTTGGTATGTCATTTATTCTAGTATGTGACAATGACCCTACCTTATCCTCATTGAAATTTATTGAGTGGGATTAAGATAGCCAATTAATCCTTAAATTCTCATTCAATTAATAGCCACAAGGTAATGGTTGAGATGAATCAATAAATAAGAACTTATTGGACATAATCAAGAGAGTCTTAGAGAAGAATCCTAGAGACTGGCACAATGTTTTAAAGTATGCATTATGACATGATGAGACTAGGATAAAGTCTTCTCTGGGTACTTCCCCATACCATCTGGGATATGTCCAAAACCTAGTCTCCCCTATAAACCTCATAATCCCATCCTTGTTCATTAAAGACTACATCAGGGTTGATAACAAGATAGAGGCTCACATATTAAACCTAATACATATAGAATAAAATCCTGATTCATCCTTTCTTCACTTTAGCAGGCATCATGGGGTTGTCAAATGCTAACTTGAAAAGTGAGATAAAATAAAAACCTTTCAGATCTCTTATTTAGTCCTTATTTGGGACAAGGTTTATTAATTTGAAGGATTAACATGGAAAATTTGATGGCTTTTAGCTAGGGCCCTTCCAAATTTCTAAAATCCTGAGCAAAAATGTTTTCCACCTAAGGTGTCTAACTAGTGAGGATTTTCTATTGAATATCAATGGATAATTCCTCAATCACTACTTACAAGCTTAAACTGACTTGGGATGATCTTATAAATAATTTCCATTTTATTTCTTTGATTTCCCTTCCTTGCTAGTTTTACTTTTCTATTTTTTCTATTTTATTTAGGTTTTTTTTCTTATTTATTTTCCTTGTTGGATTTGTTCCCAACTATTTTTTCTTGTGGTTCCAATTTAATAATTAACATGATGAATAATTAAATGCCTACAAGAAGGTAGCATGAATGACATTTTAGTATGCAAGTATTCAGAGTTTTACGACATTAGATTCAATGCTCAACTTAGTTCCAAAAGCTTTAACTATTTACATATGATTTGAATTAGTTTTTGTTTAGTAATTTAAGGATGGACTATCTAACTCTTGAATACCTTCTCATTAAAATTATCAGAAAAGGCATTTTAATGATCTCTAAAATTAATTAGATGACATTGTTGTATCCAAGGTTTGAAGTAAAAAATATATAATTTTGTTGTTTGTTTACCATGGTGCTCCCCAACCTAGGATTGAGATGCTCAAGAAAAGGCAAGAGTAAAAGAAAATATATTATTTAAAAAAATCAATTTTTGGGTTATTCAAGCAACCTCTACTGGGGATATGGACACCTAGCTAGTAGTAAAAGAAGGCTATGTGTAAGAATAAAGGTAACTCCATCAGGGATATGGATGCCTAGCTGATAGTGAAACAATGCCCATGTATTCATTCCAAGGTAGAATTCACTAATTATATGATACAACTATAAAACTTAGTCCTTGAAAATTTTAAGAAAAAAAAGGATACACAAGCACACACTGGTTGATGAAATTATCTGATTTGGGTTCTGTAGTCTTTCCCTTCTTAACTTTACATAATTTATTTCATGTTCTAGGCATTGGGATAAGTTGATGATTTTGGGTTTTAAGCAGGGTTTCAGGTTCTAAAATACTCAATAGTATTTTCCAACAGAGTCACCATTTATTATTGCTTACACAACACACCCTAATTTATTCATAAAACCAAAGAAATGTTTTTGATCTTGAGTCTTCTCTTATGGGTTTTAGTCAAGATTAGGCTTGCTTTATCCATTGATCTAGTTGGGAAAGGTCTTTCAAAAGTTGCAATCTTAATGTTATATTTGTTTCTCTCTTAAGGCTAAGTCTAAACTTAAAGAGTCTATTACATGCACTTAGTCTAAAGGGTTGTGTTTGGGGCTTCTTTGGTGAAATTATCTAAATTTGCTTAAAATTGATAAGTTTTGGTATGTTTCTGACCATGTTTTGAATTGCATTCAAATTTTCAATTCTAGACCCTTTCACCTCAAATTTGTGTAAATTATTTGATCATTGTAGGGGTTTTATTATTTTCCTTAAGTATTTTGGCTTGATATTGTTTGATTTTAGTTTATTTGATTAAGCATTTACATCTGATTAAGTTTTAAAATTTAGTCTCTTAGTGAATTGCCAAATTAAATTGGATCTAAGTGTTGATCAATTTGTAACATTTTATCTAATTTTTCATCTTTGTTTAGTCTCTTTGGTTCCTTTTAAACTAATTTGACTATGTTCTCAAGTTTTTCATGATCTTTTCTTAATCATCCTAGTTTACATCTGCTCTTGGTCAAAGTGAAAATGGATGTGTTCTTCATAATATCATTTTAAACTTGGTCGCTTCCTAAATAATGGTCTAGTTTTGGCTTTGAGTTTGTCAATTGACTATATTTTCTTCACAAACTTATTTTCCTTTTCTCTTGCCTTAGTCATTTTTCTTAGAGTTTGAATTTAAATCCTAATGATTACATGATTTACTTGTGATCCAATGGTTATCCAAACTTTACCATGATTCCCTGGGTAAGTAAGGAGCAACCACTTATTATTTACTCACTTTCCTAGGTCTCTTTTACCTTAGTATTTTTGATTGGATCTTCTAGATAAGAAAAATCATGTCACATGGAAGAATCCCACATCCCCACTTCCTCTATACATTTTAAGATTCTTTAAATATCCATAGACCTCTCAAATAACTAGTATGCTGACAAGTTTCATGATACTGATTACTCCCTTTATTATGGATTCTAGATCTATGAGCCTGGGCCTTAGACCTTTTGAATGCATGAGATCACTTCATCATGACCTTGAACCCTATATATATTTCCAACCACTAATAGAACTATTGGATTCTAAATATCATGCCATTAGGTATGATCATATTGTAGACATCCAATTCCTAATAACATTTGTGTTGAAACTATCAATCTTACTCAATTTGTACTCAAATGCACATTTTAGGTCAAAATCCATAAAACATGCTAAATGGTTCAATATTGTCATTTAAAAGTTTCAATTTAGGCTAATTTATCCTTAAATAGGGCAATGCATTTTATGTGATACCTAACTTTAATCAATTTATTTCAAGTCAAAATGATGATTCATCCTTTTGTGCTCTGGATCACTCTTTTATTTTAATTCATTAGTACACATCACAAACTTTTGTTATTTTATGTTGGAAACATCCTAAATGGGATATGGATCCAACACATCTAACATCACCTTCCAATTATTCTCTAGTCAAATTGTGACCAATAATATGACATTTTGATCATTTTGATTAATTGTGCACCAATTTCCAAAGAATTGCACTAAACTTGATTAACCTTGTTTAAGATAATTAATCCAAATTAAGAGCTTAAGTAAGAATTCCATGGAACTTATTGAATATCTCATTAATGGAAATTAATTCATAATATCTACATCACCTAATGACATCATCTATGGGGTGGCATCTATAAGCCATAAATGCATAATATATCAAGATTATGGGCTACCATTCCTCTTTATCCCAAATATTTATGGGGATATTTATAGATATTATTTATAAATTGAATGAATTCTTATCCACACATATTCATCTTGAGATGGATGGTCTAGGTTCATTTTGATCAAATTGGAAAAACTATAATTAGTGGGTCTCTCACTCATATTTTCAAGCTCAAACTGTGTAATGTTATAATACTTAAATCTCTTCACAATTCATTTGTGTTTTGATTATTGCATTATTCATATTTGGATTAGATTCATTGATAGGCATATTAGATAGTTTTAATATCTTGAGCCTAGGTTTTGTGGAGTGTTTTTGAGATATTGGAGAAGTTTGCCAGCATTGATGATGAAGACAAGGATGCTTGATCAAGGGAAGAACATGTTTTTGAGTTGATTTTGAGCAATGGATTCACTTGGAAAGGTAACGGTTTACTTTATTTCAATTGTATCTTATTATTATTAGCAAACCTTGCATGAATAGATTGTTTTGATTTAGTTAGCTCTCTATGTGTTTTTTATTTGATTTCTTGGACTAATGTTTGAATAATCATTTCTTGTAATCCAATCTATATTTTGGCATGCCCAGTGGGACTGACACATCTCACATAGCAAGAAGATCATTATGCAGCTTTTAGATCTTCATTTGGATGCTTAAAGCTCTTTAAATTTGATTTTCTAACTTTATTTTGCCATTTTTCTTTGTCATAGGTTTACAAAGTAACTGATGATAGTCATTACAACTAAAAATGGCCATTTTTAACCATTGATTGTCAAATGAAACCATCGAAGATTAGGTATAATGATCGATGGTTTCTATGTAGGGTAGCAAGTTGATATGCCATCTTCTAGAGCTTCGTTTGGGGTCATACAAACTGTATTTTTGATTTTTTTAAAACCTTGTGTTTTCTCCTAAATTTTCATAATATGATATTAGTTTACCTTTAAGTTGCATAGTTTTTTAAAAAAATCAAGTTTCTAACCAAGTCTAATCTAATGCATTTGATTCTTGAGGTTTTGACTTCAAGTTGACAGGGCTTTACTTTTCAAAGTTACTTGCCTCAAAACTAAAAAGAGCTTCAAAGCTATAAGAGGTTATCTAAATTTTTATGCAGAGCCTATCTGAAGAGTACCAATTCATATTTGCTTAGATATTTTTAACCTTCTTTTCGGTTATTTAAAAATAATTAAAAAAATATTTCATTTGGTGCTTAACAAAATTTTTAGGGTGTTTTATTGAATAGTTTTTTGTGTTTGTTTCTTCCAAGTTTACAAATTAAGGCCAAGGGGCCAAAGAACATCACCAAAATTTTTAATTTAAGTGCTTTAAAATTGAACACATTTCAAAGTTTGTCTTCATTAGATCAATGATTTTTTATATTTGATTGGCAAAAAGAAAGATTTTGCATGTATGCTTTTCTACCTGTCCCCTTCAGGGAACTTGTGGGATAAAAAATGACATCTTTCTTATAAAGTATCTTAGTCAAAGGTGTAAAAAAGAATTTGTCAAGGCTCTTCCCAAGAACCACATGGCTTGGGTGATCTATAAACAAACTTAAAGCTCTTTTACTTGTCATTTTTTTTTTGGATCTTGGCTTGTGAGGGGGACTTCATTACCTCCCATAAGTTTTTTAGGGAAGCCTTGACCTAGGAATTCATCTCCTGACATTTTCTTCAACCTTTTTTCATGGCGGGGGGGGGTGTATATAAATTAAGATCACCTACTGAAATGGTGGTTTGAGCGGTTAAACCATATCCTATTGCTAGGTTAAGCCCATATGATGTATGATCATGTTGTACATCACACTACACTGAGCAAGTGATGGATGTAGTGGTTGTAAAAAAGGCAATACCTTTTTATAATAAGCCATATAACATGGAATTAATGACGTGTTACTTCTCTTACATTTTGATGTGAAAGTCTTGTGCATGGGATCCATTTAAAAATGCTTGAAAACTTGCTAGTTTAGTTTACCCCATTTTGCCACACCTTGTTAGCTTAGGGCCTAAGATGATTAGTTAGTTGATTTGTCTTTGTCTTAGATTACTTGGTTTTGTTTTAGGTCAAAAATACTTGTTAACATTAAATTTCATAAACTAAAACACATTGTCCCTAAATTTATTGAATAAAGAGGCGTTATACTTTCCAAATGAAAATCAATCTTTTCCTTGTTCAAATGTGTCATCATAAACATTGTGTCATCATTGGTATAATTAGTGTAGTTATGCTACCCATTTGAGTCTAAATTATTTTACAAATTATTTTAAGTCCCTCATTAATAATTCACATTCAAAATTGAACCTTTATAATTTCTATGGGTTGATGTGTTAAATTGGGTTCAACATTTGCACATTAAAATTGTTTTAACTTGGGTTTAATTTTTTATTTTTTGAATTCAGGGTCATTTATAGACTCATCATCACTTTATCATCTTGTGCATCACTCAAACTTTGAGTCCTAGAATAAATTTTATACTACTATTCCTATTACCATGTGGTGACGTTGTGCCGCCCATTTGGTTTTAGTTTTATACTTAGGAATTCTTGCATGTTTTCACATCATGAGTTTCTTAGTTTGCATTATCTTCTTCATAATATAAAAATATTTCTTCTAGTTTTCTAGTAGTAACTCATCAAAGTTCAATTAGATTTTATGGTATTGACGTATCATAAAGATCTAAGCTTTGGTGTACTAGTTTTCACCTTAGATTTTTTAGTTATCAAACCCTCTTCCAATCTATATGATTTCAACTTTACCAAAATTTGAGTAAATTTGTGAACACATTCTTATAATTGTGTGTGGTTCCAAGCCACCCTCATTTTATAGTTTCTTTGGTACCTTAGTCATTTGTTGAAAAATAAGATCAAATTTCACATTTTGTTTACACATTTACAAAACATTATCCAAATATTGCCAAATGTTGAGAACCCTCTTTTTAAACAATGACACTAAAGTACACTTACAATAGGGTTTATTGTGAACCTAGTTGTAAGCTAGAACATTTTTATAGCAGACATGAGGGTTCCATCTTTTTTGATGATGTTTCCCTCTTTGGGCATATCTATTGAAAACCAATTGCATCCAAGATGGTTGTCATACGTCATCCTCATCCTTCCCCTTTAATTTTTGTGCCATGCTTGAAAGTTATCATTTTGGGCTATTCTCCTCCAGCTTGTGCGAGCAAGTAGACTCCACAATGTGTGAAGGTTACCATTTTAGGATGTCATCTGTATCTTTCAATTTGTGTTTCATGCTCTAAGGTTACTATTTTGGGGTATCCTTATTCTCTGTCAACTTGTGTGAGTGATCAAACTCTATAATATGTGAAGGTTACCATTTTGGGCTATTCTTCTCTAGTTTGTGTGAGCAAGCAAGCTCTACAATGTGTGAAGGTTACCATTTTAAGATGTCCTCCATCTCTTTTTATTTATGACATATGCTTTAAGGTTACTATTTTGGGGTATCCTTCTTCTCCTTCAACTTATTTGAGTGATCAGGCTCCACAATGCATAAAGGTTACCATTTTGGGCTATTCTCCTCCAACTTGTGTGAGCAAGTAGGCTCCAAAACATGTGAAGGTTACCATTTTAGGACCTCCTTTGGTTTGTGTGAACAAAAAAACTACAAAGCATCCAATAATTACCATTCTTATCCCATCACTTGTATTTATTAAGCATATTATTGAAAAGCACCCATTTAATTAACCAATTATTGTTGATTCATTCTTTAATAGTCTAATTTTTGGAGAGCCCATTATTGAACTAAAAATAATTGTTCCTATTAAATCAAATGTTCCCCACTTTAGAAATTATATGCAGATCTTTGACCCAAAGCATGAACCATTACCTCTTCAAGAGCCATCTTATGAGGATCAAAATGTGTTAAAAATTGATATTTTACAACTAATTGTGAACCAAAACCATGATGTTATTGTTGAAACACCCATTTATGACAAGTTAAATGATGATGAATCACCTATTCATATGTTACATATTTTTAAAGAGCCTCATGTCCTTGACAAGCCAATATCTGGAGAGTTGTCTCTTGATCTTTTCCCACTTGTTGAAGAGTCTCCTTTTGACAGACAAGATTCTATTGAGACATCCCTCAAGTGATTCCCTCTCTTCGATGGAATTTACTTAGACAAGCTAGCCTATGTTGAACCCTTCTTAGATGAATCACTTTTTATTAAGCCCATTATGCCATCACATGTCATTACTTGTCTAAAATTTAACATTCAATAGAACATTAAAGAAACAACCATATTAGATGAAGAAACAACTTTAAATTTAGGTTCAAATTTTGAATTGACATCATATTTAGCATTAAAACTAGAATCAAGATTAGTTGTGACATTTAATTTAGAGTCCCTTTTATCAGAATTAGATTTAGAAATAGAATATAGTATTAGTTGTTACAAAATTGGTTACAATTGACTTGCAAATCAATTTGAATATATTTGTGATCCTTATGCAATTTTTGAGGATGATTACTTCAACATCAACATGGGTTATCCTAGTATATTCTATGAAGATTGTGCTGCCTTCCATAATTCCATTATTCCCACCTAACATAGCCATTATATTGACATTCCACCTCCCATAAACATTGATTGGGACCAAAAGAACCACACACCACACTTTGTTGAATTGCATCCATGGTGACATAACAAATGGAAAATATCAGGGGGATAAAGACCAAATTCATTCAGAAAGAGAACACTCTTCTAGTGAAACCTTTTAAGAGGTGCTAGGAGATGATCAAAGAACAAATTCAACATATTTTAGTGAAACCTTTTAAAAGGTGCTATGAAACAATCAAAATCAAATGTTAATATCTCTTCATGAAACCTTCTCAGAGGTACTATGGCATAATTAGAATAAATTCATTTGTGAAAACCTCATTGAGGCACCAAAAGCTAAGCATAAAGTTCTTCACTAACCTATGAAGACATTATAAAAAATAAATCAAAATAGCTTCCAATCTATAACATAATTATATGTTATCTACTCTCAATATCAAGAAATAAAATAATCTGGTGGTCATATCGAGAGCATCTTCAGAGGTCTTTGGCCTCACCACAACCAAAATTATGTTGAATCTGACATCAAGAACATTACATGTGACTAAAAGTCCTGATATTCATTTGTTTTCGATTCATTATACATTCCATTATCACCCACCTATTTATTACCCACTTATATCATTTATCACTGGTAGCACTTTCCTTTAAAAAGGCTATGAAGATATATTATCTTGACATTTGAAGGAATTAGAATCGATTACCAATAGGGATCACAATAGCATTATTTAGGTCTAGATCAAAATAAGTTCTTGATAGAGTAACTATTCCAAAAGGGTATGGGATAGCAATTTTATGATTAACTATTATCATTGTCTCATATGTTAACTAGGATGAGCATCTCCTTGTCAACAAAGTGATTGTACTGATGAGGAGTTAGGTAACAATTTTTATAAACTGATCATTTGATTATCTCATTTATTGATTAGGATGAGCATCTCCATGTTAGCAAGAGCAACAAAATATTTTTCATTTATCATTTACCCATTGAACATTGTCCTTGCTTAGTTTGTTTGGGGCAACCCTATAGACCATTTTATTATAGGAATTATTATACCATTATGATCCATGAACCATGCTATTTGAACTACATTAAATTTAGTCCTTTTGGGACTATGTAAGCAACACTCAATTTCTATTGAGGTAGCTTGATTACCTTTTTCCATATTCTCACTATTTTATGAGTAATTATTAAGCTTGAATGCTCTCACCATTTTATGAGCAAGATCTAATCATCACTTGGGGGTAACCCTATTTGCCCTTATATCCCATTATCTTCTAATCACTATCATTATACCATTTTATTATACAATTTCTTTATTATTGACCATGGTTTATTTTTAGTCATCCTATCCAATCTTATTTTGATCTTAGTTCTGTTGATTCATCCTACACTTTCTGTGGAGGGCACTGATATGCTTTCAAGAGTTTTTAAATTTGGTGTCAAATGATAGTCTATGGAATTAGTGTGACATTTGATCTATAAAGTTAACTTTCATTATTATCTTATCCGGTATCATTGATCATAACTCCCTATGGAAAATTAGTACTTTTAGTACCCTTGATTATAACCACCTTTGGGTAAATCAATATTATGATTTTGTTTCCTAATTATAACCACCTATGGTTAAATTAGGTACAATGCCTTTTTATCATGCATTGACATATCATTTGGTCATTATTATTATCATTTATCTTATCGTTTGCCTTTATTTACAAACTTGTTGTGATATGGTTGGTTTTTCACCACCTTTTGTGTAGGTATAATCACCATGACTTGGGATTATTATGGGGTTATTTAGGCCATGTTTTATTCACATTGAGGTCAACTCAATCCCTTTGAGCATATGTTTTTGCCATCTTGCAAGCATTTTAAGTTGGCACACTCTCACCATTTCATGAGCATTCTTCTACGCTCTCACCATCTTGAAAGTTGGACCATTTTGTATCTCTTAATCCTCAATCAAGTTGAGATGCTTACAAAATTACAAAAACATTTGTTTATTTGATTATTGTTATGCTGGTACTTTATTTTCCTATTTGGTGTTGTTTCTTTGTTTTATTTTCTAATAACATCTTGATGGTCCACATAGATCTTGACTATTCATATCTTGATCTCATGTTGTTAAGATGTCTTGTTTTCTTTTTATTTATCTTTGCTTTTTCATTTTAACATAAACATTTGTAACTCTGGTCTTGGTCATTATTTTACCATTATCCTTAGTTATAAGTGTTCACATTTGAATTGGCTCCACATATTTGAAATGCCACGTCATTATGATTTCTTCATACTTATGATGTATTATTTATTTTTCTATAACAAGGACTTTATGCTCTAGTGTTAAAGTCTTAAACATCAACAAAGCTCTCATGAAAAGTTCTCAAGATCAATATGCATAATCTATGCTCACGATACGAAAATATGCATCTAGGTAACATGCATTTTATCACTTGACTCTATGCTTAGATGATCATATCTTCACATAAATCATGAGTCTAACCTATCTTTTGGTCAATTTTATTCATCCCTCATTCCATTCTATCCCATTCCTGGAAGAACTACATCGATTTGAGGTATTACTAGACTATGTAGGCAACAATCAATTTTCAAATATATTTCATTCATATTTTCATCTATTTCATCACTTTGTGCATTTTAATATGCTTGGTTTCTTATGGCTTTCCAAGCCATTCTACCATTGCATGTACATTTGTACCCACTCATTTTAATCTATGCATTAGGTTATCTCCTTGAGCTAATTGCTTGCCAATTGCCCATGATAGGGCACAACATCTGAATAATATTTGAATAAAATCATCCCTATAGGGGAAAACCAGTATTTATTAGTGATCAAAATTATCCTTACTAGGGCATAACTATCTTATCATGATAAAATTTGCTTTACTAGGGAACTTCCTATTATCATCTTTATGGAGACTATCATTCTCCCTTTTCCTATAATTCCAATCTCTCCAAACTAATGCCTATGATGGAAATATTTTAGTGTGAAACTTGTCTTGAGATTGATCAATGCCATAAGCACATTGTTGGTACTCTCAAATAGGGTACATTTACAGTGTGTCCTTTATATTTATATATTGAATCCTTCCCATTCACCCCATCTTCAGGGCTTATTATACCTCTAATTATGTTTTGATCATTGATGGTGACCACATGTACAAGCATTAGTTCATTTATATGTGATCTATTTCATGGGTTAATCTCTCACTTTCTCTTTTTGATAGTCCATCCTTCTCTTTCATCCTAGTATGTCCTCTTGAGGGGGAATCATGGGTCATTTCTAATTTCTTCTTGACAACTTTTTTCTTTGAAAATATGTTGCTTCATCTAAATGCCTCACTCCACCTTTTCAAATAGGGGCAAATTGTATACATCCAATTCCTAATACAATTTGTGTTGAAATTATCAATCTTACTCGATTTGTATTCAAATGCACATTTTAGGTCAAAATACATAAAACACACTAAATGGTTTGAGATCATCATTTACAAGTTCTGATTTAGGATAATTTATCCTTAAATGGGGTTATACATTTTATGTGATACCTAACTTTGATCAATTCATTTCAAGTCAAAATGATGATTTTGCCTTTTTGTGCTCTAGATCACTCTTTTCTTCTAATTAATTAGAACATGTAACATACCTTTATTATTTTATGTTAGCAACCTCCTAAATGGGAATATGGTTCCAATTCATCTAACATCACCTTCCAATTCATCTCCAATCAAATTATGACCTAGTAATATGACATTCTGATCATTTTGATTAATTGTGCGCCAATCTCTACATAATTACACTAAACTTGATTAACTTTATTTAAGATAATTAATCCCAATTAAGAGCTTAATTAATACTTCCATAGAACTTATTAAATATCTCATTAATGGAAATTGATTCCTAATATCTGCATCACCTAGTGACATCATCTATGGGGTGGCATCCATAAGCCATAAATGCATACAATATCAAGATTATGGGCTACCATGCCTCTTAAATGTTTCCATATCCCAAATATTTATGGCTATATTTATAGATATTATTTATAAATTTAATGATTTCTTGGCCACACATATTCATCTTGAGATGGATAGTCTAGTTTCATTCTGATCTGGTCTCTTTTGCCTTAGCCTTTTTGCTTAGTATTATTGTTCACTCACTTTCTTGGGTCTCTTTTGCCTTATCTTTTTGCTTGGATATTCTAGATAAGAAAAATCATGATGCATGGAATAATCCCACATCCCCACTTCCTTTGGACATTTTAAGCTTCTTTAAATGACCATAGACCTCTCAAATAACTATGATGCTAACAAGTGTCATGATATTGATTACTCACTTCATTATGGCTTCTAGATCTATGAGCCTAGACCTTAGACCTTCTAGATGCATGAGATCACTTCATGTGGCATGATATCACTTCATCATGACCCTAAAACCCTCTATATATTTCCAACCACCAATATACCTACTAGATTCCCAATATCATGCCATATGGTATGATCATATTTCTGCGCTCCCCCAATATGGTCTATTTTATTACAAGTCTTAGATGAGGTCCTAGATGAGAGATATTATGAAAAGTGTTAGGATCTCTCTACATCACAATATTACAAGTCATAAACCCAAGTATTCACCAAATTAGACCTCAAATGAGAAAACATATGCCATGTGGCATCAACTACCAACTGGATAGAGTGATAGCATACATGTTAACATTTCATGAGATTAATTTTGATGGTTGTCTACCTTGTCAAGACTATCAAATAACTAGGGTGATTTTCCTTTTCACTGAGTTATTTAATTTTGTTTAAGTCTTTTGGTCAATTTTAGACAAATTAAGGGTGTATAACAATAAATTATCTAATTAAGATCTACAGTAGAATAGTTAGCATCAAGAATGGATTAGGAGTTTCTACAATTTTATGTGGGAAACCTTGTGTCAAAACATGTATTATTATGGAGTGAATTCATTAAAATTTTTGGTTCTATGGATAATTTGGTCTTGGGGACATTATTAAAATATTCCATTTCATCTCATCCCATAAAAAGATCTAAAATTGATTATGTTTTTCTATTATTTGGTCCTTAGATTTAGTCTATTATATTTTAAACAAACTTGGATATGATACTCTTTTTTATTCATAGATTCTCACTTTTATTTAAAGTTTTACCTTAGACATTTTCTATTTAAATCTAGAAATTTAAAATTTAACAACTAGTTTTTATTTCTTTTAGATCTTGATCACCCAAGGGGATACCACCTGTCATCATCTCTAAGATCCACTTCTTTGAAATTATTTATACCAAGAACTCACCCTATAACCCTCTAAGTTCTCAAGATCATGCCACATGGCATGATCCCACTTTCTTGGACCCTTAATATGACCAGAACTAGTATGATGAACTAGAAATTAGGTGAGTCCTTGGGATGATTTCATGTGGCATAATATCAAAGATCTAGAGTAATAAAAGCATGAAATAATGAACAAGGCCCCACAGATGTTTGAGTGAATTGGGAACCTACCACTTGTCATGATCCCACTACATCTTATCTAAATAAAAGTCAAGATAATAAGGGTCCTCAACATGCAATGAGTTAATGGAAAATTGAAACATAATAGGATCCCCATATATTATTGACATGTTGTCTTTATAATTAGTGAAAAGGGGAAAGATAGAGTGAAATTATCAAGCAAGATATGTGTACCTTCATGAATAGGATTCGAGCCTAAACCTGACACCTATCTTGTCTATCGAGGCCATTAAAACCTAAAAATTGGACTATGAGTCTAATCAGATATGTGCAATCATGAATTATCTTGTATTATATAAATGAAAATGGTTATGTAACACATATTCATAGGTATATCAAATGATGGCATTAACTAGAATATTTATAATGTGCCTTTGGATTAAACTAGAGTATAAATGATAAAGTGTGGTTTTAATTAGGTAAGGTCATCACCAAGCAAAGTATGGTAAACTAGTTGAATTGAGGGGATCTTACATGACTCAAACCATGAAAAATTCAATTTTAATATATTTTAATACCTTGATCTTGATTCCATTAGGATTTTGTATGGTCTAATTTAAATTTGATTAGATATGGGCACATCTCATTAAGTGTTTACAACCACCAATCAGGCGGTTGGCTTTATGACTTAGTGGTCTGAGAGGCATATAAAAGATCAATTCTCCATTGTAATGAGGGATGGTCCATTTAAAATTAGAGATAGAGGACTTTAACATTTTCATTTTCTTGTAATTTATTGCTCTCTTAATTTAGCTTTTCATTTTTGCATGAGCTGAGGTTTTATGAAGACCTTCCTATAACTCTTTTGGATATTGATGAATCTTAAATTTGTTTTCCATGAATTATATTTTATATGAAATATTTTTGAGTGATATTCATTGTATATGCATGTCTATGGTGAATTTTGTTTCTTCTACATAACTACTTAATCCTCAGACTCCTACATCATCTTTGCTTTCTGGTTGTCTTATGCTAGCTAAATAGAGACTAGTTTCTCAAGAGATTTATCTATTTAACAGAGATAAAACTATATTCATTATAAAGTAAGTTTGTCTTTCCTTTCTCCCCCTCACTCTATATTTTCTCCTTTTTACATTTTCATTAGTGTAGTGTTATAATAGTCTAAATTGTAATAAGTTGTTCAAGTTTTATTTGGATTGCATGTTCATCCTTTCACTTGTCTTATTTTATTCATTGTTAAAACTATTAGACTAAATATAAGTGTCAACCAATAGTGATTTCATTGAAAAATATGAATGAGTTGCTTTTTTTAGATGCAAGAGATACCTAAATTTCTTTCATAAGTCTTAGAGTGTACTCCAAACAGGCCCCTTGTATGGAATAACTTACATCAACCAATTGAGGTATCTAGTTCACCATGACTTGGTAGATAAAGACTTTGGGGAAGTTAATACGTATCTTATTTATTTTTAGGAGAGGTATAAGGGCAGAGGTAAAATTATCACTAGTTGAGCCTTTCCTCTCCTATTTTCTTCCTAGAGTTGGCGTGTTGTGCCAAATAAACTACCAACAAAGTTGTAGGCACATATCCCCTATGTTAGAATCAAACCTTATGTAGTTCTAGTGTAGTGTGAATGGATAATTTGAGTAAATGTTTAAAACTCATGTAATTAGTTGGGGATACAACTACATGTACATTCAAATATCCTCATTTTGGTATAATATATAAATTAAGCCTTAATTGTAAGCATCTGAGCATATATAAATATTTATAGTGTGTTTAAACTTGAAATTATAAATGAATTTAATTTTGATAATTTTTATTAAAATGCCTATAGAATATTTGTATATATAGACTTCTAAAGTTTGAATTAAATACTTCTTTTGGTGTGAAATTCAACCAAAGACAAGGCAAATAACTGACATACATAGATCTAAAGTTCAAAAGGACATGAGGAAGGGTGTAAGGGATCATAAAAAGATAAAGTAATACATTTGTAAGTGTTGTTATTAAAACACCCACATTGAATTTTATTTTGGATTAGTTTTGATGCTAAAAACTAGAACAACTTTCATTCCTAAATTGAAGTTGTTAAACTAGAATTCATAAATATAAAGATAGTTAGTTAGTATTTTATTTGTATAAATGATTCCTTAATTTTAATGGAAAGTTAAACAAACAATTTTAACATTTATAATAATTAGTATGCGATAAAGGTTGATTTGGGAGAGAATTTGAGAGAGGAAGAAGAAAGGATCCCTAATCACTCCAATT
This sequence comes from Torreya grandis, assembly GCA_037957365.1. Taxonomy (NCBI): domain Eukaryota; kingdom Viridiplantae; phylum Streptophyta; class Pinopsida; order Cupressales; family Taxaceae; genus Torreya; species Torreya grandis. Next base: position 2,263,725 of record JARHVA010002112.1, read on the forward strand.
CTATTTATTTTCTATGCAAGCTTCATAGTGACACAAGTTTTAATCTTTGTGAGATTTGAGAGGAGATAAAGAATTGAGAAAATCTTCAAGTTCAAGTTTAAAGTGGTACTAAATCAATTTATTGACTCTATGAAGAGAAAGGTGTTTGTATAAAAGGAGTGTGAATGATCGTATAGAGGAATTCCAACAAAATAAAAAGTCATTCTCATATATGTTCATGAAATTAAGGTGCTATATTTTTATGTAACAGTTCGATTGAACAATATTCAAACAATAATATGTTTTTTGTTTCTTAATGAATTTGAATATTTTAAATGCTCTGGAAATTTGAAGCATAAGATTATAACCAAAAAATTATTTAAATTGAGTGTTTAAAATAAAAAGATTAATTATGAGAATAAAAAGAGATGTTTGTAGAGGAAATTTTAGAAAAATAGCACCAAATATAACTTGGAAGAAATTAATTCTATATCTCAAAAATATTAGTGAACTAAAACCTAATTTTTTCCTATATGTCTACAATCTAAAACATCACCCATAATAATTCTTCTACAAGCATCATCAATTGTCATATTTAATTATTTTTTTGCACATATGCCTAGTATCATGAAAAATTGATATATAGAGCTTTGGGAGGAATTATTTGCTGAAATTTTGTGAAGATGACTAAAATTAGTATGAAAAAATAATTAAAGTATTATTTACATCTCCTATAATTCTCCATAATTTTTTTTTTAAAAAACTAGATGATTTGGGTATATGTATATCCCTATAAATAAAATTATTTCACAAATGAGAATACCTAGAAACTAAAAATTGTTCCAAAGGCTCTAATAGGCCCTTAAATAGAATAGTGAAGGATTTTCTTTTTAATAAGTGATATTTTAAAAGAATTAATTAATTTTCAAATTTTTATTATAATTCATAGTGGTCACAAATGGCCCAATTTTTTTTTTCTCGATTCATAACTTCTCTATGGCAAGAATTATGCTACATGGAAAATAAAGGTGAAAACTCACCTAGAATTTGAAGACATTTCATCAATTGTTAACAACACTTATACCTGAAATGACTTTGAAACTAAATAATGGAAGTTTGATAAGGTGTGATAAATTTAAAAGTTAATAATCATGTTAGAGGTATCTGATAAGGTCTAACCTCATTAATGTGATGCAACATTAACCAAATATGAATGGGATAAATTCGATACTATCTACAAGGCCAAGAATAAGAATACAATCCTACATATTTAAAGATAGATTCATTATCTCAATATGAAGATAGGTAAATAAGTTTGAATGTTTTTCCATCATGTTGTAGCACTATGAGACTCACTACAAACATTGGGTGAGAAAGTGTCAGGTGACTCCCTTGTACCCATAATCCTAAAATTATTTCCCCATGCTTACAAGAACTTTATGACTTCTCCAAATATCTCATAGAAGAAATAAAATTTTGAGAAATTAGTTAATATGATACAACAAGAAGGGTCAATATAAAGAGAAGAGGACATTTAAGAAGATCATAAACTAACAATCCATTATAACGGAAAGAATTCCAAGAATCCTTCAAATAAAGTAGCCAAGTGAGTAAAACCAACATGAAAATAAACCTCATTCCCATAAGTTATGTCTAATATGTGGAAAGATAAAATATGAATTAAAATATTGATGGTATAATGTTTCTACAAATGGCTCATCTAGAAACTAATCACCATAAAGGAAAAGGAAGAATCTAAAATTCACAACCAGATGGAAGAAGAATCCTTCCCCAAAAAAATAATATGGGAACATTGTTGACGATAATGATCCTTCATATGAAGATTGTGTCTTTTCTACTTCAAAAAATGAGGAGATCACTCATTAAAATGTAGTCAGGTGTGTGAATTATGGTACCACAAGGTACATGATTAGATATAAAGATTGGTTCACCACTTTGAATCATTCATATTATCAAGGTAATATATCTATAGGAGATAATTCATCATATAGTGTCCAAGGTCCATGGGATATTTATTTATCACTTGATAATCATGCATTTAAAATAAATGAAGTCTTATATATTACAAGACTAATAAAAAATATGTTTTATTTAATTTAATTTATAGATCAAAACCTTAAGGTTGAATTTGATTAGGAAAATGGATAAAAATTGAGTCTCAATCGAGGCAAGTATAGAAGCTCAATATATGTTACAATAAATTTTGGAGTAGGGAAAAATTTCAAACTTTATGTTGTCTAAAAACATAATCAATCACAATCTGTAAATATATTGAATGAACCAATTTATGGCATAGGAGGTATAGACACCTAAGTTTGGGGTACTTTTTTGCACTCATTAGGCACAAGATGGTGAGATGCATTCCCTTGCTAAAGAAGATGACTAATTTTTACTCTAATTTTTTAGCTAGAAAACAACATAGAGATCAATTGGCCACAAGTACATATGGGGAGATTGGTTCATTGGATATATTACATACCAATCTATGTGGACATTTCACTCCAAGTGTTAATTTATATAAATATTTTCAACTCTTTATTGATGATTATTCACAAAATATGTGGGTATACTACTTGAAGATAAGTATCAAGCCTTCCAAGTTTTCAAATTTTTAAAAACTCTCATGGAGTGATAGTTTGGTCATCACATACATTCCATTCACTTCAATCAAGGAAGAATACTCTAATAATTAATTATCTACATTTGTAAAGGCACATGGCATTCTCTGTCATTTGATTACTCCTTATACACTACACTAATATGGTGTTGTTGAGTGACAAAGTCATACGATTATTGAAATGATGTAGTACTTGTATGTTTAAATATTCCCACCTAACATATCCATATTAGGCATAATTAGTTTTCACAATGGTTATATTGCTAAACCATGCATCCACCAAAGCTTTCTATGGTATCACATCAACATAAAAATGGTTAGGGTATAATACTTTTATCTTTAACATTATTGTTTTTGGTTGCAAAGAACATATGTAAATTTGAAAGAAGAAGAGGAAAAAGTTGGGTGAAAGATCCTTAGAATTTTTATTTCTTGGGTACATTGATTATTACAAGGCTTAAAAAATAATAAATACTAAGACAAAGAAGATGTACATCAATAGATATGTATTTTATGATAAAGGTGAGTCCAATCCACCCTCCACATAGTCACTTGATATAGATATTATTCATATAAACATTTCTATTTTTGATGAAAATAGTGGTAGTGATGATGAAGATAATGATGAAGGTCATCTAGGTCCTCTAGCTCTACCATCCATAACTATAGTTCAATATACTCCCAAGTGGTATAGTAGTATTGTTTGAGATGCAAAATTAGATGGAGTCCCAAACACTTCCACTTTATGACCAAGGTCTCATAACATGGCTTGTGAAGAGGCAATTTTTTTACCTTATGAGCATAATTTTAGAATATTTTGAGTCATAAATGGTTCATGAATACCAAGTATCAAACCCTTATAAATAATCCTTAGATGCTAAATATTAGTACTAATGAAGACTACTACACAGTAGCTTGATATTCTAATAGGTAAGAATCCTATCGGTTGTAAGTGGGTATTTAAGACCAAGTATAAAAAAGATAGTAGCATTGACAAGTATAAGGAAAAACTTGTAAAAAAGGGATATTCATACAAATAAATCATTGAATATGAATATAATTTTTATACCACAACCAAGATAAAGACTATCAGAATGGTCTTTGTAATCGCTACTCAGTTTTGATGGAAAGTCTGTCAAATGGATGTGAAAATTGATTCCTTGAATGGATATTTACAAGAAGTAAGGTTTTATCACAGTAGGTCAAGATAAAAAAGTGTGTATAATTATCAAGTATTTTTATGGTCTCAAATAGGCTCACTGATCTTGAGACATCAAGATTGATGAACATCTCATACAACCTGGATTTCAACAGACTCCATAAGATCTAAACCTATACCTTTGGGAGCGAAGGTGGAGGTTGTGATTCTCATAGTATCTATTTATGCTATGGGCATCACTAGTATATCAATGAATATGATCTATGCAACAAATATAGACATCAAGTGATCATTCCACATGATAGATCTTGGGATTCTACACCACTATCTTGGTTTGGAGGTATGGAAAAAGGGACATCACATCTTTGTGTCTCGAATAAAATATTAAAAATATATGATAAAGATATATTTTATGATGGATTTTAAACCTATTTCAACACTCATGGAGATTTTATGAATGTTTTAACTTTACATGAATCAACACATTACACAATATAGGCTTATGTAGGTTGATGCACATGTGAATTATGAAAGTTGGTATGGCTACCCAATGTGGTGTGATTATTGTATTTAATAGTTACATAAGGTTTCTTGATGTTAAAATTAAAATTGAACCATATTAAACTCACAATAAGGTATTGGGAGGAGTTATGTAACATGCTAAGTTGTGAAAAGTTATTTGAATGTGAACTCACACTTATCTAATTGAAGCTATTAGATTAAAGAAGTATTTATAAATATCTGATGGTGTTATGATGTGAACCTATTAAGGAGTTTAAAATGTTCATCATTTGATACAATGTTTGTTTTTATAAGATTTATTGGCATGCAAGGTGTTACAAGTGAATAAAAGTGTTGGTTATAAGCACAATTATTCTCATTAAGATTAGGGATTTGATGTATAATATCAAACTAGAATTTCAATGTATATGTGTACTAAATGTTGTTACATGAAAAATACACATGGCAAATTGTGTGCATGTATACTATATAATAAGACATTTATGAATGTTCAAAAACCTTGTAACTTATATTTGCATTGTAAGATGGTTAATTTTTTAAAATAGCAAGTAGTTTTTTGTGTTGTGATTTTCACCCAAAAAGGTTTTCATAGGATAACAATGTTTGTGCATCTATATGTATGCTTGTAATTTTACCACTATGTTGATAAAATTCATAATTTCCAATTCACCCCTCCTATAAATGAGTACTATGTACAAGTTACACCTAATATTTGATATTAAATCCTAGTTATAATCCTTGTATAAGTTACTGTAACGTACAATACTCAATTTTATTTAAGTGGGATTTGTGTGGAGAATCTCATTCGAGAACAATGACTATAAGCAATATGATATTGAGAAGTTTAATGATTAGAAATTTAAACTATGTAAACTCAAGATGGGGAATCTCTTCATTAATAGAGATCAACGAGTTGCCATGTCATATTTTTTAACCACTGGTATGAAATAGGAAGAGTGGGAAAAGGTTGACATGAAAGCTCAAAGTTCTACCATATTGTGTCTATTCTATTTGGCTCTATTGAATGTATTAGAGGAAAAGACTATGAATCGTATATGGGACAACTAAGGAATTTGTATTAGGTGAAGGCATTGGTGAACAAGATTTTCTTGTGAATGAATCTATATTCATTATGAATTAATGAGGGTGAATTAGTTATAGAGCACTTAAATGCCTTTAACATTGTGCTTATCCAATTGACATATGTCAATGTCAAGATGGATGAAGAAGATAGGTGTATCATGTTTTTGTGCACTTTTATAGACTTATGAGATAATTTATTGATGGCTATCACTAGTATTACATCAGGGCTCAAGTTTGAAGATGTATTTGTGGATTTGTTATCAAAGGAGTTGCGGTGCAAGTTTATAAATAATTATCATAATAATGATGTACTGATGATGAAAGGTCACTCATATGAGCAAGGCAAGTGAAATAATGGATGAAAGCACACAAAGTCAAAGTGTATATCAAAGACTTTATATAAATATCAGAATAACATTTAGAACCATGGTAGGTCAGGGCACTTCAATAAGGATTATAAAGCAAAGAATTAAAATAATGCCAAACCACTAAATTTTGCATAATACTTAAAGAGATATAATTATGAATATGGAGATGCATATATAACATATTCAAGGTTAAACACATGTAATGATTCATGGTTAATTTAGTCTAACATATCCTTTTTTATGACACTTGTAAAGGAGAGGTTATAAAAATACAAATAGTATGATGGTGGTGATGTTTTTCTGGGAGACAAATCAATTTACCAATTGGTATGAAAAACATACTGAAGCTGATATTTAGAGATGGGATTATCAAAACTCTTGCATATTATTTGCCTTGATAGGATTTTAATCTCTATAAGTAAAATGAATGATTATTGTGTTTACATATCATTCAATAGAGATAATTGTAATATGGTGCATGGATGCATAGTGTTGGAAATGGGCACATGCAATGGTACTTTATTTTGCCTTGATGAAACTACAATCAATAACAGATGTAATAGTTATATTATTCCTAAAATTAATTTTGAATAAGGAATGTGTGCATTGGATTTGAAAAAAGAGGTAATTCCAAGGCATCAAAGACTAGGTCATATCAGAGAGAAGGGCTTATGCATACTACTAACCAAAGATATGGTGGAAGGGATGGATAATTATCTCTTGGAATTTGAATTATTAGAACATTCTATCTATGAAAATTAGAGTTAGGTAAAGTTAACCAAAGGTGGTGCATGGGAAAGTGTAATATTTCAAGTGAATCATAGTGATGTGTTCAGACTAGTTGAGGTTTTATAACTTAACAAGTATGCATACTATTTGGCATTCATGGATAAATAAATAATAAGACTTGAGTATAATTCATTATGAATTAATATGATTTTCTCAATAATTTTAAGTAATTTAAGGTCATTGTGGAGAACTATATATATATATATATATATATATATATTTCTCCACAATGACCTTAAATTCCTTAAAATTATTGAGAAATTCATATTAATTCATAATGAATTAATATATATATATATATATATATATATATATATATATATATATATATATATATATATATATATATATATATATATATATGAGGATTAAGGTGTTACATGTGGAAAATAAGGATGAGTACCACTTAAAGTATATCGATGAATTCAATAAGCATAATGGCATTCAAAGAAATAAGATGAATCCATATAATCCATCACTGAATGAAATGGCAAATTGGATAAATAGGATGTTGAGATAAAAATATTTGAGCATGCTCAGTGGTGCACATTTAGAGAAATGTTTTTGGGCTAAATGAATGATAACTTCTTGTTACATAGTCAATCAATCCACAACATCAACACTAGTTGACAAGTCTCCACATGAATTGTGGATTGATAATAAGCCCTTTTTGAAATATATATGCATTTTTGGTTGTGTTGCATACTCTCATATCCCAAAATAAAATAGGTCAAAGTTTGACATTAATTTTTTAAGGTGTATCTTTATTGGGTATGGGTTTAACATTAAAGGTTACAACTTTAAAATTATGAGTTGAAGAGGATAATCTACAACCAGAATGTAGTCTTCATAGAGGTGTATAATTTTAATACACATGAAGAACCAAATAAGTAATTGAAAGAGGAAATAAAAAAGGTAGAGGTTCATGGAGATGGTGAAGAGTTTGTATTTGATTATGGTGTGTTGAATGACTAGTTACAAGAGTCACAATAAAAGGAGGAGGTAGATACTCCTACCCAAAGGAAATCAAAATGGGTGTGTAGAATACTTGAAATGTATATCCCACCAAAATTTCATTTTACATACTTGTTATTAGTGACTGATAGTGGTGAACCAAAAACATTAAAGGAAGATCTAGGTTGTGCAAATATCAAGTCTTGGAAGAAGGGTATGGAGGAGATGGAATATTTGAATAAGCATTAGACTTGGGATCTAGTATAACTAACTCATGAAAGGAAACTTATAGGCTGCAAGTGAGTTTTAAAAAGGAAATATAATGCAAAAGATAAATTTGAAAGGTACAAGGCTTGGCTGATGGTAAAATAATTCTATCAAATTGAGGGAATTGATTTTAGCGAGACCTTTTCTCTTATTGTGAAACTAAATTTAATCATATTTATTCTAACTATTGTTATTGCATTTATTCTAGAACTTAAATAAATGGATGTGAAGACAACATCCTTGCATGGGGAGCTTGAATAAGATACATTTTACATCCTAATTGATTCAAGGTGAAGGGGAAAGAGGAAGTGGTATGTAGACTAAAGAATTCTTTGTTTGGCTTGAAGCAATCACATAGAATGTGAAATCATGAGTTCAATAGTTAGGTGGTTAGACTTGGGATATTATGCAAAAATGTTGATCCTTCTATTTACTAAAAGGAACCATGTGATCACTTAGTCATCATAGATTTTTATGTGGATGACATATTGTTGATATAAAATGTGACATGACCATGATAAAGATGGTAACTTTTTAACTATTAACATAATTTGACATGAAGGATCTCAATACTATGAGATTTATCTTAGGTATTGAAATTTGGTAGGATCATGCAAACGTAAATATCTATCTTGAATTATGTTGATATGATTTTGGAAAGAATCTAGATGTAAGACAATAAGTTAACATGTAACCTTTACTTGATGGTTAGAAGCTATCAACTGTGTAGTGTCTAGAAACTCTAGACGAGTTGAAGGACATGTCTTAGGTTCCCTATGTGAGTGTAATGTGAAACATGATGTATGAAATGGTATATATAATGCCTGATATGTCACAAGAAATGGGATTAGTAGTTAGATACATTTAAAATTTGGGAAAGAAGCATTGGAAAATAATTAATAAGATCTTTAGGTATCTGTGATGAATAGCTAATCATGTGACCTACTATCAGGGGACATTTGATGGAAGTAGGAATTTGAGTCTACATGGGTTTTTGGATCTTGATTAGGTTGGATATATTGATTTTTATAGGTATACTATTGGCTATGTCTTCAAATTGGTTGGTGGAATAGCAAGTTGGATAAGAAAATGACATGCTAGTGTTGTGATATCTACCACCAAAGTTAAATATATCATAAAAACTCATGTAATCAAGGAATTAGTCTGGATTAAAAGGTTGTGTTCTACTATTAGTTCTTTCAGAAGGTTGTAAAGATAGGCTAAAATAGTTAGAACATAATTTTTTATAAAGAATCACGCATTTCATTCTTAGGTAAAGTACATTGATGTGTGATATCATTTTATTAGGGAAATGATATAAAAAAGAAAGCTAACTATGGAAAGAGTGGATGCAAAAGAAAAGTTTTAAGATTCATTAATGAAGGTTGAGCACTGATAAATTATCTTGGTTCCAAAATAAAATGGGCATGGCTACCCACAACTTATGAAGGATGAGTTTGTGCTAGCTTATGCAAAGTGTTCAACAAGTGGGAGATTTTTGTGAATGTTTTAATTTTGCATTGTATAAACATGCTTGTGTAAGGTGTTACCCAGGTGAATTATGCACGTTCAAATCATTGCATAGTGTTTCACGGAGATTTTTTTGAAAATTTCATAGGGATTCATCATGTGAAGTGGTAGTAAAGAAGTAATTTGCTACAAGGATTTTTGTAACATGTTGAGTTGTGAAGGTTATTTGAAGGTGAACTCACACTTTTCTAACTGAAGTTGTTAGACTGAAGAGGTGCTAGTAACTACCTAATAATGATCTAATGTAGAACCATTGAGGAGTTTTATATGTTAATCACTTAATATAATGGTGGTTACATGTATGATTCATTAGCATGCAAGTGTTACAAATGAATTAAGGTGTTAGTTATAAGCACAAGTTTTATCATGAAGATTGGGGATCTAACATATAAGACTGAATTGAAGTTTAATCATATACGTGTAAGAAAGGATTTTACATGAAAAAATACACATGCTAAAGTGGGTACATGTATACTATACAATACAACATTGTATGAAGGTTTCAAAACCTTGTAAATTATATTCACATTGTAATATGATTTAGCTTAATAAAATAGCAAGTAGGTTTATGTGTTGGGTTTTTCACTTCAAAGTGTTTTCATAAGATAAATTTGTCTTCGTATCTATATGCATGCTTGTCATTTTATCTTTGTTTTAATAAAATTCATAATTTCCAATTCACCCCTCCTATAATTAAGTGTTTCATATGAATTCTACCCAATATGAGATAAAACTTCAACAATCTCATTTAAATCCATCACCACCAATATGACTCTAGATGATTTATATATATATAAACTTACAAATTTTGAAATAAATACTTATTAGAGAGTAATATAACCGAAGAAAACACAAATAACTGATATACACATATCCAAAATTGAAAGGACACAAGGAATGACATAGGGCTCATAAAAAGACAAGATAGATTCAATAGATTGTTGTATCTATCTAGAACACATTTGATGGTGACAATTCAGGCACCAAATATATCCCAAAAGAAAAAAGACTAGATAACAAAGGAAAACCAAAGAAAACAGGCTTACATACATAAAATAAAAAACACAAAAGGAAAAGAGTATAATTGAAGACCAAAAGATCATATAAAGAAGGAGAATAATGAAAGTACATTGACAAGTAGCAATAAGACCCTAATTTGAACCAATGATTCATATGCAAAAAAAAATACTAAAAATATTACAATAACAAACCTTGTGCCAAAATTAAGCATCTAAACACCATACACATTCAATATTATGTTATGCACGATATGCATTCCATATTATGTTACATAGCCATTGACTCTAAATGACATTTAATTTAATGAAAGAAAAATAATTAACTCAGTTTGAAAGATTTTACTATGAGACGTTTTGGTTGGCCCATAGTTTGTTCCCTTAATAATCATGACTTGTAGGTGTGATTCTATATACTGTTTGACCAAATAATAATAAAAAAACATGGTATATACCTAAGAGTCTAAACCATTCATTTTATTTTTATTTTTCCAATGGATATCCCCACCTAATTCACATATATGCATTAAGTTCTTTACAATTACCATACCATAAGATTTTTCTCAAGATTTTGATTTTTATTATTGTTAATTTTCACTACACCAAAGATTATTATGCATTGGGTTGTTATATACAACTTTAGTTGGAATTCGATTTATCCTTTTCATGCATCACACTCCCATTAGGGATTGAACTTGATGGTCAACCTTACTTGTCACATAAATTTATGATGATAGTTATTTATTTTTAATATAATTTATGATAAAAGATATATATATATATATATATATATATATATATATATATATATATATATATATATATATATATATATATATTAATGGTTTTTAATAGTTTATTAAAAAATTTACCTTATATATAATATATTTTGAATGTTAGTTTCAAATTCCCTTCAAAGTTACTATTGACTAATTTGACCCCCTTGGTCAAACAAGTCAATCCCCCATGTAAGTTAAAATTTAAATAGTTGATAAATGTTCAACATAGTCATAACTAGGGTTAAATAACATGTTTTACTTTGGTTATATGTGTCATTTGTCCTTAGTGTCATTTTATATCACATTTGGGTCATTCTAATAGGTTGTACAGTTTCTAACCAAATTCAAGTGTGTCAATAGATGTATAACATACCATGTGTGAGTTATATGTCATAGAAACTATTTTGAACTAAAAAAATATAGGCATAAATAATGAGTTTAACTATAAAACAAGTAATTTTGGGTAGCTATACAGATTATAGGACAAGTTTGGCATGTGTGGAAGCTTCATAGTGTACTTTAAGCTCCCAAAAACTCATCTCCATGTTCATATTTCCTTGATAGGTTTAAATCTATCAAAATCTCAAATAATTCACCTATTCTATTGCTCTCTTGTGCAAGGTCAAACAAGTCAACAAGTTTGTAGCTAGTACAGATAGGTCAAGTAGAGCTAAGAGGAATGCATTTTGTGGATGAAAGTACTCTCTTTGTACTCTCATTCCATGGAATTGGTTTTCATATTGGTGAGATGAGATTTATGAAACATCCCTTAGACTACTGATGAATCCAAGTTGACTACATATTCCCAACACCGATAGGTTTTCTCATTTGTTTGCATGATTTGATATTTATAAATGGTGTATGTGTTTTATTAGGACATGTTCTTCATCTTCATGTTTTTTACAACTAGTTTTCATGTGTTAAACATGTTTTGATAGACAATATCCTTCTCTTGGGATGAAAGTGTAAGCATTTTTTTGTAGGACATGGTTTCATCAACTCTAGTGTTATATTCTCTATCAGTGTCTTCAACTCAAATTTAATGTACTTGTGTTTCACCTCCTAAAACATGGAGGTTATTTTATCCATGGTATCTTGGTAATGAAGGATTACACATTTATTTGAAGTGAGTTTATCAAGACCATAAGTAAATATTGAGTAGATATACAACATACACAGTCATCTGTAATCATATATAAGCCTATATGGAATATAGAGGAGCCATCCAAAACCTAAAACACAAGTGGTGTTCATGCTTAAGACTTGAATGGATTTTCTCAAGTCATTTAAGGTTTATAGTGTTGATCTTGTACTCAAGTCAAACCTTGTAGTCAATCAGAGTAAGAAAAGTTGCTTAAGGGAAACCTTACCTTAACTTTTTTGAAATACACTTTTCCTCTAGATAATGTCATCTGTTGGTTGAATACCATGAGGTCTGTGTGAGATTAATATTTCCATTCTTATAGTTTGGACTTAGAAAATGAATGTAAGTCTCTAGGTTAGTGAGGATGAAGATTAAGGGACTCTCAATTCCATCAAGTTTCCACTATAAGTAATTAGTAAACATTCAATGAAAAGCTAAAGTGTTGAGCCTAGATATTGAAATGCAATAGTGACCTATAATGAAGATGATAATATAGTCTGCAATCATAAGGAAATCTCATACACATGAGAGATAGTATTAATGAACCTAGTATATAAAAAAAGAGTGAAGAAATTTTTAGGTACATCTTCACCTATAAGAAGGCCTCATGTTTCATAAAACACCATCTATAGTCTAACTACAACTTTATATTACGTTGAGGAGAGTATGGTTCTAAGACCTGAAATGAACTCATATAAGATTATAATGATATTAATATTCTCAAGATAAATCAAGGGTATGGAATAAAAATTTAAAACCCATATTAAAACCTAAAAGAAACTTTCAAATTTATTTCTTAATGGTCACCTATAGGTGACATAGTCATACATATAGAAGACTAACCTGAGCAATAAATGAATGTAAAATTGGTGAGTTATTAGAGGTATATATTGAAAAGTACCAAGTAAAAATTACTATCATAGTGACATGATTCATATTGAACCTTAGAAATAAGGAATACAAGGTACAATTTGATCAAACAAGGTTTTGAACCTCAACCTATAGTTTACTAAAACCTTGCCTGCATTTAATGCCATAAGAGCTAGTCTTGTGAAATTTGATGATTTGAGACTTCTAGGAGCATGACCAAGCCTTGAAATTTATTTTATAATGTCTTCATGAGTCATCAAATCTCCTCATGGAATCCCTTGGTCATACCAATAGTAGAGATACTCCTTGTTCTATCATAGATAGAGAGCACTCTAGTATTAACACAGTCTGCAGACTTGCTATATGAGTGGCAAAATGATGAATGAGAAGCCTTGAAATAATCATGGGATAATTTATACATCATTTTTGGGTGTGAAGGAGATATAAAAGACACCTATATTTATTGAAAATGTATAGGTGGGTTATATACCCAGTTATACACAATTAGGCCTATTAGGCCTATACCCTAATGATTTACAACTTCATTCAGATGAATACATGAAATATATAAACCATTTTATAACCCTTATTAGAGATTAAAAGTATGTTAGGATCCATTTTTTTTGTAGGGAACCATTCAAATTTGGTCAATTTGGCCTAAACCTCTATTAGACCTACTCAGAATATAAGGAGTTTGATAGGCCAACTTATACTTCTCACACCTATATAGAGGGAATGTATGGTGAATCAAGGAGTTGGGGATGTTTAAGAGGGTCTCTATCTCAAACTCAATGGAATTTTTTTGAAAATTAGATGTCAAGATTTTATGAACTATGATTTACAATCCAAGAGATAAGAAACCCTCCTAAAACCCTTGTCTAAAATTGATGTATAAAACATGAATGGGAATGATTTAAAAATGATTCTATTGGTATTGAAACTAGTTTTTAAATTTTTAATAGTCTTTTAGGCTCCTCACCATCCATTTGGTCTGTATTGTCTCTTGTATGAAAAACCCTAACATGGTTTTTATTTCAAGATTTGACTAGTTCTACAAGTGAAAAAGGGGATTGATGGATGAAAACTATTGTATAAAGTGCTTAGGGACTTTTTCAAATCCATATACTTAATTATCATCATAGTGATGCATGAAAGTATCTCTTCTACACTGTTCATTGTAAGCAGTCTAAGTGTGATAGTGAGAAGGTAAGGTGACTGCATAAGATTGGAAGTGAGAAGTATGTTTGAGTTTCATGAAGGTATATTTGATTTAAAAAAGGAAAAATATGTCTTAAATATGTGTCCTAAAACCTATCTAATACATATCCATGAGCAACTGTAGGTGAATCAGACAAGTGTGAAGACAAGCTGAGGAAGGCTAATGAGTGACTGTTAGAGAGTGAACACAAGTGTCAATAATAAATCTATCAGTTAGGGATACATATGAGGGATGATAAGATATTTTTTATACATTCTCATGAAAATTAAAATGTATCAAATATCCTTATGGTATTTTTAGGTAGCTAAATGGATTCATCACCAAAGGGTAGTTTCAAAGAAGGATAATGAAGAGTTGTACACCACTTTGAGGGAGAATTATGAATTTTAGATGGACACTTATCCAAGACCAATTCCTAACTTATTTTCAAATTAATTATCTTTATTTTTTAATATTTATCATAGTATGACACTTGGCCTTGTGACCCTTCTACTTCTCTTCTTCTTTCTCTTTTCTTTTGTTCTATAAATGCAAGCCATTTTGGTTATCGTAAAAAATCCACACCTAGTATGGAAAATCCCTACTGGTTTAAATACTGTATTTAAATTTTAAATATATTTTTGATTTTCTAAATTCTTGTCTAATTATGTGAATTGGTGCATAGTGAAGTGTCTAGTGATAAATATCTATCCTTGCCTTATCTTTACTCTTCCATGTTTGATGCAAGTAGTTCCCTCTATAATAGGTCACATGGAGTGTAGTTAGTGTATTTATCTATTTTCAAGTGTAATGAGTAGCATTAGGTCTAAAATATGACCTTATGTTCACTCACCTTGAGTATTTCAATGGATATCATCTCCATGTTTAAAATACTTATGTTATAGCAATCTAGGATGTTGAGACTAGTGTTATGGGTCATGTTTCTTAGTGAAAGTATATGGTGGTTTATTGGAGATCATTTTAGTTTATCACTTCATAAACATAGGTTTATTTACATTCTCCTTTTATCCCTTTTCATCTAAGCAAACAAAGAGTTTAGGTGATAAGCAAGTAAAGAGAAATCTAAGGAGCTAACACTTAAATGTAGATGTTTACCTTTGCTATAGGTAACCCATAGGCCTAGAGATAATACAATGTTTCAATTAATATATGTTAGGCTTTAATAACCATATCTAGGGTGAAATATTGAGTGAATATAGTTCTAGCACACCTAGTGGGACCATTATTCTAAACAAGTCTTATCAAGGTGAATGTTGGTCTTGACAACATCACAACTGCATGTGGTATTATACTCAGCATTTGGTTACTCCATCCAAGGTAATATTTGGTTGTAGACCAATTTTTATCATTCCTTTGTTCATAATTCATTGTCCTTACTAGGTCAGCTACTAGTAGAGGTATCAATCCTATAAACCCACTCCTTTAACCTGAACTTCATCTTGAAGTTCAATACCCTTAGCCTATCTTGACATTTGAAGAGCAAGAAGACTTTGCAAGCCAATAAGATCAAGAGAGTGAAGAGGAACTTGAGGAAAACATGGCTAGGTATCATTCCTTCCTAGCCTTTTAACACTAAAAATCCTATCCACCTCAGTGCATATGATGATATACCTCCTAATGCTACCAAGAGTGTTCCCACATTCAATAGGGAAGGTCATGTCACCCCAATTGAGAATATTATGGACATCTCTAACTTCTGCATCTTTAATAATGTTATTTAAGTCAATATTTTAATTATACTACTTGCCATGTCCCTTAGAGGAAAAACACTTGATTGGTATATGACATATCAGGAGGATGTATCACCACTTGGGATGATTTTGGAGAGTTGTTGAGCTCAAGGTTTGATAAAAAAGTGATCACACATCACCCATTCATTAGCTCAATGTAATTCAAAGAGTTGTTAAGGATACTATGCATGGATTCAATAAGAGATTTTAAAGAAATTTGTATAGGCTACATCCTCCTATGAGACCACCTGTAAGCTTTGTTTTCCCTACATACTTAAGGGCTATTAAAACTAACATATCTATCATGTTACAATCCATGGGTTGTTACACCTTACTTGAAGCTTATGACATATACATTAAAGCTAATAATGGCCTAATAAAAGCTAGTCAAATTCCTCCAAAAATTTCCATGCCTCTTCCACTCAATATGTTTATTGCTACTCCAAGTGTTTCTCCAATCCCAAAATCAAATACCAAATCTAAAGCTACCCCTAAGAACGCATAAGATACCATTGATTTAGATGTAAGGTGAAGAGTTTTATTGGATCAAAATAGATAATTAAATTTGAAATATGGAGTTAACCTCTAAGGAAATAGGTTCCCACCTCAGCAATATGGTCAAGGGAGAGGACAATGCTAGCCTAAATTCAATAAGCCACCTAATACATATAGCCCAACCTCTACTTCCAATACAAGAATATGGTTCCAGTCCATAGTAATTTGGTCTAAGGAGAAGAATAGGAGTAAGGACAATACATGGATGCCAATGAAGATGGAGGAAAATATTTGGTAGCTCAAGGAGGAGTTACTCCTTAATTGATATCAAGAGATGGGAACTTTATGCAACTGAAATTCAATAAAGGGTGTGGTAGCCAAATAGTGAGCTTGGAAAAATTTCTAATGGAAGACACATTTATCATAAACCAAGATAATTTAGTGGCATATAATACAATAATAAAGAGAAAGGATTTGGGATATATCCATAATGTTGACACAGGTAAAAGTAACCCTCATACAAGGCATCAAGGTGTGACTGCAAGTATGACATTCCCTACAACTTATGCACCTATTCTAAATTAGAATGTAGGAAGGGTGGCTGAAAGTGTTTCATTACCTAAATCTCAAGGAACTTCTTTGCCTTCAAGGATGAAAGAAAAGGTGAGTTTTCCTATTCTAAACATTTTTTATTTTTTTAAGAGTGGTAAAACATCCATATCTCTTTAGTAAGTGATTCACATGCCTAGTCAAAAGGAGCTTATTGAATATTAGTTGTCCTAAATGCACATCAATCCTCAACCAATGAGACATAGTGATGTTGCACTCACTAATTCTCCCACTCACATTGTTGAATCATCTTCCAAATATAAAAATCCCCCACCCTTATACCTTACTCTTATTATGGGAGACAAACTTGTTCACAATTGCATTATGGATGATGGGGAAAGTATCTCAGTGATGCCCAAGCTTGTGGAAGATAATTTGGGTTTGAAATATGAGGCATGTAATAAGGGAGTGATACAAATTTATGGAACACCAAATAAATTAGTGGGAATTTTCAAATGTTTGAGAATTTTATTACATGATTTTCCAAGCTTCCCAATCCTTCAAGATATAGTAGTGGTTGATTTGCCTACTCACTTTGCTATCTACCTCTCAAGAGATTTCACAGCCAAGATAGGAGGCTAACTCTCAGTTGATTGGTCCTTCTTGGACTTCAAGACAAGGGATGGATCAAAGTTAAATATTTAAACTTAACCATTGGCTAAGTTTCATATTGAGCCATATGTAGAAGCAAGCTCTAACCTCAATTGTACAATCAATGATCAAGAGGAGTGTGTTATGGATAATGGAGCATAATCCAATCTTGAAGTTATCTTTGAAATTTTACTAGATGAGTACGATGTTGAAAATTATGGACATGATCCATACACTTTCATTGAGAAAAATAGCCTTGGCACATACATCATCTATGAGGAAGTTGATGGACAATCTAAGGTAAACATTGATAATTCTTTTCCAAAAGCTGATAAGGGCAATTAACTTGTTTATATGCATGATGATGATGTTATTAAAAGAATGATATATCAAGATAATGAGGAAGACAATACAATTATACCTTCATAAGATGGATGAGTCCATGAATAATAAGATGACCTATGGAATTAGTTCCATGCCATAGTTTAAGATTTTAAATAGCTAAGTAAGTCAACTCCCGTTCCTAAGAAGCATGAATCTAATAGTGCAGTTGTTGATAAATCTCATAAGAATGAAGGAGAGTGTCTTGTTAAGCATGAAAATGAATGTCTAGTCACTATGAAGAATGTTTAAGTCATGAATGATTATAGTAAAGCCAAAACATAAAGTCAAGTGTTTGAAGAACAGTCCAAACCTCAGTCTGAGGATGAATTAATTTCAAATATGATGGAACAATAGGAAGAGAAACTTGATGGTCCTACACATCAAGTGAATTGTGTTCAATAAGAAGGTGATATTAATGAAAATTTAATGACTCCCAAGATTTAGTTTGAGAAATGCCAATTAAATATGAATGAAGTCAAGCAAGTTACAGGTTCAAACAAGACTCTTGGAGGGCAAGATAGAGCATTCATGAGAGCTCTAAGTCAAATGGTTGGCATCAAATTATTAAACCTAGGACACTATATTTAGTTCCTAAAATTTTATTCAACATTTAATAATATCTCAAGTTGTGTGGAACTTATAAGAGAGATGAATCTCTAGGATTGAAAGGGCTAGCTCCCTAGATTCTTCTTTAAGGTACCTATAACCTAATCTAATGTTTATTCATGGAAAAGGGTTAGAAGTTTTGCATGAAATGGAAAAATATAATAAAGAGGTGATAAACCATGAATATATCCACAAGATTATCATAACAATATACTAAGAATCAAGACTCACAGAATGAACGTCTACTTCTTAGGGGCACTCTAACACTAGTATTTCAAACATGAAGGTGGAATGCATGAAAGACTACACAAGGTGAGTGAACCAAAGGTCAGTTTTAGACACTAAGGATAATTTTAAACTTAAAAATAGACTCATACACTTAATAAAAACTTCATGTGACTTGTTATAATGAAACAACTTCAATTAGACATGGAACGATTGAGAGGAAGCAAGGATTGATGTCAATCACTTGACTTCTCACTATACATCTCTTCAAAAACTTATACAAGATAGTTTTAGGATAAAAAATAGAATAAATTTATTATTTAAAAGGATAAGTGCAATATATAACCAGTAGGGCTTTGCCATACTAGGTGTGGTCTCCTTATAATTGCCAAAATGGCTCACATTTATAGAACTTGGGAAGAGAGAGAGAAGAATGAAGATGGAGAGTCATAAGGACAAGTGTCCAAATGTGAAGATCAGTTAAATTTCATAAAAATGAGGTGTAAAAGAGATAAATAAATGGATGTGAACATGTTTTCATATAAAACTGAGCACCTTCCTCACATGTGGCATTGAAACTCCTCAATCATTCTCCCTTGGAAAACTACCTTCATCATGGGCTTGAAACTCCTTCTTGACAAGTGGAAAGAGGCAAGTATTTGATCATGAGATCTCTTTTAAATTTATATATACATACTAGGGACACTTGGAAATCATCTTGGGTCATATAAAACTGGCACATCATCTGTTATTATCAATCCCACTCTTAGGTGTTACAAGACCTCTTTGTCTTACTAGGCCTAATTTGGCCAAAATGGATAAAATTTGGAGTTAGATACAGTTGTGAAATATTTATTCATGGAAGGCCTATTTACATCAACTGAAAAAAGTCTATTTATAATGATCAAACTCTCTTCAAGACCCCATTTTGCTCATAGAGCCTTCACTAGGCGTAGTCCTCTTGTAGCCCTATTTTTTGCACAAACCCACTTGTGTATGGGAATGTACAGATATTTAGGACTAATTAAGAAAATATTTAAGTACCCTTTTCCTTCATTGTTATCCATGTCAATTTTCATGGATCTATACCCAAGGCAAATGTAATTTTTGATCAATTAGTCCTCCCAATTAGGCCTAATTAGGCCTCTTTAGCCTAGAAGGCCAAAAATGTCCATTTTGATATTACCACATGTGTGAAATATAAAATTATCATATGATTCAGTTTTTTAGATATTTATCATCCTTCATTCTAATTTGAGCTCTTGATCATTTGTACAGACCCCTACTCTAGCATTAATTATTCTTTCTTGACCTATTTCATATAATCCTGTACTTACAGGTATGAACTAGTGGCATGAGATGAACCTTGAGAGAGTCATATACATAATTAAAGTGGTTTTATTATTCTTCCACCATCCTTATATGATTAATTTTCCTTCTTTTCCTAATTGAGTCCTTGAGGAGGGTTTGTAAGGGTTTTGAGGTGGTTTCAGGTCTTAACGTTTGTTCATAAAGAACAGACATTGGACCTCTAATAAAATGCCATTAAGGGATTATTTAGGCCATATATAACTCTTATAATAACCTTGGGATCCCATGAAATGTGTCAAGGGAGTTATAATATTCTCAAATCTGCCACTTGAGCCATTTTTGCATAATTTGTAGGTCTAAATGCTTCCTAAGCCAAAAATGGCTTCTTGGAGACTTTCTATGTAAGATTAAGGTTAAAAAATATTCATATACATTCCAAAATTTTTTACCATCACTATAATATCTCCTTTAGATATGTAAATGAAGAATGACCCTATCTAGCAACTAGACCCAAACCTTACCAATAGGTCTATCTGCAACCAAAATCTCAAACTAACCCATTTGATGTTTTATTTTCATATATACAACTTAGACACATCCAAAATACCTATCATAACATGAATAAAAACATTGGAATGCTTGGTATAAGTTATAATTGGAAGTGACCATCCTCACCAAGCCATTTTCTTGCCATTCCTTTCCATGGTGACTACATCCTTTGTATCATAGGGTACCTTGTTTGCCATAAAATATTATATCAAGGTTTTTTAGGTTTTTATAAATGTGTAAAAACTTCAAAAACCCTCATTTGATCTTCCCCTTTCTTCTGGTTCACTTATTTCACTTGCTTTCATGGAGTAGTAGGGTCTATGCAAGGAGAGAGTACTCTACCTCTGAGACAAATAGAGGAATATTGTCCTATTTTATTAGAAAATAAAATTATTGGGGAAGGTTATATAGTTCCAAAGGATGATATACACCAAATTTAAAATTTTTATGAGTTTATTTGACCCTCTAACCCACTCCATTTTTATGACATGCCTTTTCTAGGACAAATTGTGCAGGGGTACTTTAAGGATTGAATGTGTTTTGAATATTTGGGATTTTATCTTTAACTTGATATTAATTATAAATGACTTATAAGTACCATTATGTTCTTCACTTGGATTTATCAATCCCACTTATCACTCTATCTTCTGAATGTACTCCCTGTTGTCCTTGCACTTCTAAGCTTGCTAGCACAAAATTGATAGTGTTTCCCTCTATTCCCTATATGTAGTTATTCGTGTTTAGATTGAGCTTTGATAGAAAGTTATAACACTTTACATGGATCTTCATTGGTTTCATATTTTTTTTAGACTTGTTATTTCATGCTTAGGTTATTCTCACACCAAAACACCATCATGCTCACTGTTTGCTATTTGACTGAGACAGTCCCATTTTGACCCCTATTATAGGTATGTTTCATTACAAAATTTGTGCTAGTTGTATTAATACTACATTGTGATTAAAAATTCTCTCATTTATTCAATTTAATCTATTTTCCATCCTTCCTATATCTTTTTATCACAAGACTATCATGTGTCACTTAAAATTATCTTTGGTTTGCTATAGGTAATGATCTACCCTATATACGAACAGAGGGGTGAGTTTGGGAAGGTAAAAAAAACATTCACCCTCTCTCTTTATGATCCCTTGAGCCCTCCAATCCCTTAATATATCTTTAAAACTTATTCAATCATGAATCATGGCTTGGAGTTGATGAAAATGGGTGACACAAGTCTTTTTTGGGTGGTTTCCTATAAACATCACTAATTGAAAAAATGATTTTTGGATAATTTGAACC
Source organism: Torreya grandis (assembly GCA_037957365.1). NCBI lineage: Eukaryota > Viridiplantae > Streptophyta > Pinopsida > Cupressales > Taxaceae > Torreya > Torreya grandis. The sequence continues at coordinate 2,285,839 of JARHVA010002112.1, forward strand.
TTTAGAAAACTATCTTATCCCTATCCTTTTATTTTCAAGGTTGGAATGAACATTTTATATGGATAGGGTTATAAAGTGAGCATATAAGGATCCTTCAAAACCACCCTAGTCTCATTGCATGAAAACAACAAAAACACCCAAGAGCTCTGTTTTGGTCCTTTTGGGACATCGAGTCTGAAATCATAGTCACATTTATTGATGATTATTTGAATCTTCCAATGATTATGAATTTTGAATTAGGTCTACCAGGATGAAAATTAATGCATAAACCTTAAGTGTGGTCTCCTTAAGACTTGGGTCCTTCCCACAAGGTTCTCCAATCTTTGTGGTACCACTTGTAGGTGGTGATGAGCTATGGTGGGTATTAAATACAAGTAAGTCATATAGAATTTCCATGGTCAACTCCATGAAATTTAAATAAAAAAACTCCTCAAATGCACTCTTTAATACCTCCAAGAAGTTGAAAACATTACTAACATTACTATCAAGGTAATAATGTCATGATGCAACCCTCTGATAAATCATTCCCTTTGGATATGTGGATAGTGTGATTATCAAATGCACTTTTGTACCTCAAAACACCTGATGCACATTCAATTCCTTTATATTAACATGGAAGAAACTCCATTCAAGGCACCTGTAGGTGCACACTTCTGAGCAAAAGTAGCAAGGGTGATCCAAAGCAAGACAAGCCTATAAAAGGCTTTCTTAGGAATTTTATAACTTGAAAATCTAATAGAACCATAGAAAAACTATTGATAAGTCAATTAAACATAAAAAAACATCAAATCCATGAAACTAAAGTGGATCAATCTAAAGTAAGTGAAAACAATGGTCCCCTCTTGGATTTAAGTGCATAAAAAGTTACCTAGAGTGTAAGCAATTATTCATAAAAGAAGATACACCAATCTAAAACTTATTTCTATGAAAATTAAGTAGAATCAAAGCACTATCCACCCCTAAGAGCATTTCTCCCAACTCAAACTATACGGTCCACACCAAGGATCAAGTTGACCTTCTTTGGCTTGCAAAGAGAAAATAGAAGAAAAGAAGTTGGAGATGGACTTTATGATGAACTCTCTACACTAAAATAAATGAAATTGGTGTGGAGAGGTGAAGAGTCACTCCATCCACATTTTTAGCTGATGGTGGACTCAAGAAGTCTGTACAAGTGCCCAAAAGGGCCTATTTTTAAGGAGAAACTACCATTTATTACTCATGACTAATTATTTAACTGACCTCTTATATATTCTAACATAATTTTACCCCCTCCACATTGATATTCACTTTGGTGACAAATATTATAACTCCATCTGTACAAGTTATTAATAAACTAAAAATGTGGCCAAAAGGCATATTTTGAATATAAAGCATGGTCAAGGACAAATATATGACTTAGAAACACCTTAGGATACCTAAATGACCATATTATAATATTTATAGAACAATTATAACCTTTAAACTTGGTTGACCAACTTTGACTTTATTTGACTAGACTAGTACAAGGAGGATAGGCTTCAACAAGGGCTAGGGGAAGGACAAGTAAGATGTTTGGACCATTATTAGACTTCATATGACACATGAAACATTATTAAAAAGTTTAAAATAGTATGGGTTGACCCAATTTGACTTGGGGTCAAATTTGGTCAACACACACACTTGCAGACAATAAAAGATATAAATATGGTGAGTCATTTGATTATCTACATAAACAAGTGTTTATTGATAAGTATGATTCACATGAGGGATTGATTTCATGGAGAAAAAATGATGAAAGAGTTACTATATTTGACCTTGGTTGAAGCAATGGTGAATTTTTCTTCACCTCAAATGTTTGAGTTCTTTTACATACAAGGATAAGTGTGTTTTGCTTATGTTGTGAATGTTTTCCATAAGTGTTCTTGAAAACACGAGTGTGTTTGTTTTGGTGTATTTTTTTTTGAGTTTGTTTCCTATTATTTGGTGTGTTTTGGTGTATTTTAAATGAAATTAAATATTAATTATAGTGTATAGGTGACTCTATATCTCAATGGATAGGAGAAGGCTATTGGTCTTCAATATAGATAGCTTGTCACCCCTAGGAAATCACCAAAATATTGATTAATTTGACCCCCTGGTCAAATAATTCAATCCCTCATGTAATTTCAAATTTACATAGGGATCTTAGGTTGATAAATGTTCACCATAGTCATAACTAGGGTCAAATAACATGTTTTACTTTGGTTATATGTGTCATTTGTCCTAAGTTTCATTTTATATCATTTTTGGGTCATTATAATAGGTTGTATGGTTTCTAACCAAATTCAAGTGTCTTAAGATATGTATAATGTACCATGTGTTAGTTATATGTTAGATAAACTAATTTGAACTGACAACTATATGGATTAATGCATAAAGGAGTTAACTAAAAAACAAGTAATTTTGGATAGTTTTACGAACTGTAGGACAAGTTTGGCATGTGTGAAAGATTTATTAGTGTCCCTTTAGATCCCAAAAAATCATATCCATATTTAAATTTCCTTGATATCTTCAAATTTATCAAAAATCAGTTCACCTATTCTAGCGCTCTCTTGTGCAAGGTCAAATAGGTCAACAAGTTTGTAGTTGGTACAAATAGGTCAAGTAGAGTTGAGGGGAATGCATTTGGTGGATGAAAATACTCTATTTAATATCATTCCATGACATTATTTTTAATATTGGTGAATTGAGCTTCATGAAACATCCCTTAGACTGCTAATGACTCTAAATTGACTACATATTCCCAACACTTGCAGGTTTTCTCACTAGTTTGCATGATATGATATTTCTAACTAGTGTATGTGTTTTATCAAAACATGTTCTTCATATTAATGTAGTTGCTAACTATTTTTCACATGTGAAACATGTTTTTATAGATAATATTCTTCTCTTTATGTTGGAAGTGTAAGCATTTATTTGCAAGACATGGTTTCATCAACTGTAGTGTTCTATTCTCTATCAGTAGTTTCAACTCAAATTTAATGTACTTATGTTTCATCTCCCAAAACATGGAGGTTAGTTTCTCCATGGTATATTAGAGTTGAAGGACTAAGAATTTGTTTTAATTGAGTTTCTCAAGACCATAAGCAAACACTGAGTAGATCTTCAGCATACATAATCATCTGCAGTCATATACAATCTTGTAGGGAACATGGAGGAGCCATCCAAAACCTAAGATAAAAGTGGTGTTTATGCTCAAGACTTAAATGGATTTTATCAAGTCATTTAGGGTTTATAGTGTTGATATTGTATTCAAATCAAACCTTTCAATCAATTAGATCAAGAAAAGTTGCTTAAGGGAAACATTACCATAACTTTTTCAAAATACATTTTTGCTCTAGATAGCGTCATTTGTTGCTTGAAGATCACGAGGTCTATGAGAGATTAATGTTTGAAATATTTTAGATTGGTTCTAAAATTAATATCAATACATGAAAATAAGTTTTTAGGTTAGAGAGGATGAAGATTGAGGGACTCTCAATTCCATCAATTTTCCACTGTAAGTAATCAGTAATCATTTAGTGAAAAGCTACAATATTGAGCTTAGAGCTTGAAATGCAACAATGACCTATAATGAGAGATGATAACATAGTTTACAAGCATAAGGAAATATTATACACATTAGAGATATTATTAATGACCCCAAGAAATAGTAAAAGAGTGAATCAAGGTTCAGGTACATCTTCACCTACAAGAAGGCCTCATGTTTCCTAAAACAACATCTACAGTATGATTGCAGAATTGTAGTGCATTGAGGAGAGTATGGTTATACGACCTAAGATGAACTCATATAAGTGTGTAATGATCTTATTATAATCAATATAATTCAAGGGTATATAATATAGTGTTTAAAAATGTATTATCACCTACAAGAAACTTTCAAATTTCTTTCCTAACAGTCACTTACATGTGACACATGCATACATATAGAAGACTAGCCTGAGTAATAAAGGAATGAAAACTTGGTGAATTGGTAGAAGTATATATTGAAAATGACTAAGTAAAATTTAATATCATAGTGACACCATTCCTATTGACCCTGAGAGAGAAGGAAAATAGGTTAAAATTTGATCAAACAGGGTTTTGAACCTCAACCTACAGTCCACTAAAACCCTACCTGCATTCAATGTCATAGGATCTATTCTTGTGAAATTTTATGATTTAAGAATTATATGAGCATGAAAAATAATTAAAATTTCTTTCATAATGTCCTCATGAGTCATTCAAACTATCATAGACTCACTTTGGTCATACCAATAGTTGAGATACTCTTTGTTCTATCACATACAAAGAACACTCTATTATTAACATAGTTTGCAAACTTGATATATGAGTGTTGAAATGATGAATGAGAAACCTTAAAATAATCATGCAATTATGTATATAGTTTATTTGATTATGAAAGAGATATAAGAGACACAGTCATTAGAAACCTAAAAGTGGGTTATATACCCAGTCATACACAATTAGGCTTGTTAGGCCTAGAACTAGGCCTATACCCTAATGATTTCCAAATTCACTTAGATGACTACATGAAATATCAAAACCATATAATAACCATTATGAGAGATTACAAGGATGGTATAATCCATTTTATTTTTAGGGAACCGTTCAAATTTGTTCAGTTTGGCCTAAACCTCTATCAAAACTACTTAGAATATAAGAAGGATCTCGATAGGCTAACTTATTTTGATCACACCTATATGGAGGAACTACATGGTGACTTAAGGATATGGGTATGGTTGAAGAAGGTCTCTATCTCAAACTCAATGGAATTGGTTTGGAAATTAGATGTCAGGATTTTAAGAACTATCATTAATAGTCCAAGAGACAAAAAACCCTCATAAAACCCATGTCTAGACTTGATGTAGAAAACATGAATGGGAATGATTTAAAAAGGAGTCAATTGCTATTGAAACTAGTTTGGATATTTGTATCACTCTTACAAGCTCCTCACCATCCATTTGGTCTATATTGTCTCTTGTATGGACAACCCTAACACGGTATTTCTTGTAGTATTTGACTGGTTCTATAGGTGTAGATGGGGATTGATGGATGAAAACTATTATATAAGGTGTTTATGTAATTTTTTCAACTCTCTATACTTAATTATCATCATAGTGATGCATGAAAGTATCTTTGATACAATGTTCATTATAGGCAGTTTGAGTGAGATGGTGAGAAGGTAGGTTGACTATCCAAGATTAGAAGTGAGAAGTATGTTTTGAGTTTCACGAAGGTATATTTGATATAGAAAAAGACAAATATGTCTTCAAAAAGTGTCCTAATAGCTTTGAAATACATCTCCATGAGCAACTACAAGTCACTCAGACAAAAAGTGTGAAGATAAGCTGAGGAAGGCTAATGAGTCACTGCTAGAGAGTGGACACAAGTGTCAAGAAGAAATATATCAGTTAGGGAGGCATATGAGAGCTATTAAAATATTTTTGATACCTTTTCATGATATTGAAAATGTGTCAAAGATCCCCATGGAAGTTTTATATAGCTAAATGGATTCATCACCAAAGGGCAGTTCCAAAAAAGGACAATGAAGAGTTTTACGCCACCTTGAGGGAGAATGATGCATTTCAGATGGATAGTTGTCCAAGAACACTTCTTTACTTATTTTACACTTCATTCTCTTACTTTTTAACTAGTTCTCATAGTATGACACTTGGCCTTGTGACCCTTCCATTTCTCTTCTTCTCTCTCTTCTCCTTTGTTCTATAAATGCAAGCCATTTTAGCATTTGTAAAAAAATCCACACCTAGTATGGTGAAGCCTTGCTGGTTTGAATATTGTATTTGCCTTTGAAAAAAATATTTCCAATCTGGTTTTGAGTTTATGACTTCTTGTCTAAGTACGTGAAGTGGTGCATAGTGAAGTGTCTAGTGATAAGTATCTATCCTTGCCTTCTCTTTACTCTTCCATGTTTGATGCAAGAAGTCCTCCTCGAATAGGTCACATGAAGTGTAGCTAGTGTATTTGTCTATCTTAAAGTGTAAATAGTAGCATTAGTGTCTGTAATCTGACCTCGGGTTCACTCACCTTAAGTAGTGCAATGCATATCACTTCCATGTTTAAAATACTTATGTTAGATCAATCTAGGATGTTGAGACTAGTGTTGTGGGTCATGTTTCTTAGTGAAACTGTATGGTAGTTTATTGGATATCATTCTAGTGTATCACGTCACTATCATAGGTTAATTTTCATGTTCCTTTTATCCCTTTTCATTTAAGCAAACAAGGAGTGTAGATGATAAGCAAGTAAAGAGAAATCTATGGAGCTAGCCCTTAAACGCAGAGGTTTATCTTTGCTATAGGAAACCCATAGGCCTAGAGGTAATCTAATTTTTCACTCAATCTAGATTAGGCTTGAAAAATCATAGCTAGGGTGTAAGATTGAGTGACAACAGTTACTTCCTGAACAAATTTTTTAAAACACTCTTATTAATAATTTATTTAGATTTTAATATTCCCCTTAAATATGAAAGGGAAAAAGAATTAATTATTTTCAATGAGAAGATTATGTATTAAATTATCCATCACATACCTATTTTAAATATTATTAAATTTTTAATTTTGTTAAATAATTTTTAATTTTATATATATATATATATATATATATATATATATATATATATATATATATAATTAATTTTAATTTATTAAATAGTATTTAATTTTAAAAATAATCATAATTAAAAAATATTTAAATTAAATTTTAAATATAAATTTAATATATTTAGTAAAATCTTACAAAATACCATCATGATAAAAATTCATTATAAAGACATAGATTAGTTCATTAAGTTATGATAACCATTGCCTTTCTTCTATTTTTAATATGATAGGCTAGCAAGACATAAGAGTTGGTAGTGTTACGTACATTTTAATAAATATAAATTGTTTTAATGGAATGGCAACTTTAATGTGGATTCCATCACTACAAGTTAAAGCAAGTTAAAGTATTGAAGTAGAGTAAATATATGAATAATAAAGAAAAATATAAATTAATAAAATATTTTGTGAAGAATTGTTTAGAAATTTATATTAAATTTTATTTAAAAAAATTAGATAATAATATTAAATTTTGAATTATAGTTAAAAATATTATATATATTTTTAATTATATATCAAAATTTAATATTATTATCATTATATTTATATATATTAGATATGTTTTTACTAAAAAGAAATAATGGATATAAGTTAAGATTTTAATATTTTAAAATATCGAGTCAATGGTATATATAATTCAAAGTAATTTGTAAGGTGTTTAGATATTTGTAGTCATGTTAGACATCAAAATACTACTTTTTTAATATGTTAGTAATGGTTAATAGGTAAGAATATAAATTAGCATGGTATAAATTTGAACTTTGAAAAGAAAAAAGTTCAAACTAATTTTTCTATATAGTGGGATCATCTCCTCTAGAAATATAGGTATTTATTGATTGTCTAGTGAGTAACAATATTTTTTGTTATATTTATTTATTTTTATATATTTTTTTAATTTTTAATTTTACTTCCTTTTTCATCATTTCCAACCTAATTATCAATCAAAGTTTTAGAGTTTAAATATATTTTTAAAAATCATGTATATATCCTATTTAGATTTAGTTGTTATCAATGATTGATATACTAACATATAACATTCAAATAAGGTTGAGACAACATTTAGAATCATAATTGTTGTTATATATTTCTTGTATGACATGATCCTCTAATTAAATTACGTTTCATATAATATAACTTATGTTTTTAGTTGAGGTATTTTTTTAAAGAAATATTTCTCTATAATGTATAAAACCATTTATTTATTATGAATTTATTAAATCTAAATTTTATATTTTATTGGCTAAAGGTATATGAGATCACCAATGCATAAATTGAATTAATTTAATATGGTGCATATGAGATTACCAATGCATGGATTACATTATTTTAATATGGAACCTATTAATGAGGACTCCATTAAGTAATAGGTCACCTTAACATGAAGTGAGATTTGAATATGGGATCTTCCATTAACAAAATACACCAATTTATATTACAATGTAGTTTAAAAAATCACAAAATTATACTTCCAAAAAATCTTACAACAATAAGAAAAATTTAATATTAGATGCCACAAAAAATATGTCCAATAATATTTTGGATGACAAAAAATTAAAAAATGATGAAAAAGCTCCCTTCCCAATGTAGAGAAACTTATCAAATAATTCTACCAATACAATAATTTTCTTTTGGATAAAGACACCTAAAAGAGTCTCCAATAAATTATCATTTTTTACAACTTTAATATAATAGCCTTTAAAATACACACCCCACCTTAAAGTTAATTATTCCCTTTTATAAGGAGTATTTCAAAATTGCCTTTTACTTTTAATATAAAGTTTTATGATTAAATTTGTAAATTTCCAAATTACAATTATTTTATTAAAAAGACTTTCTATTTATTATAAGTAATTTGAACAAAGAAAAGGCTTATTTCCTTTATAAAAAAATAGTACTTTTATTTAATTTAAATTTTAAGGCATTTTCAAAACAAAATTTACTCAACGAACTAAAATTAAACCAAAATAGCCAAGTTAGCCACCATGCTTGAGCTTCTTTATTTTAAATTTCAAATCAATATAGAATGCAATGTTGAAAGAGGACACACATGGATGAAGATATGACCAGATTAAAGTAAAAATGTAACTAGGTATAAGTAATACACAACAGTATTAAAAACATGATAAATTTTTAAATACTTTAAACAAATTTCAAATTTTTTATAGAAAGCTTAAATTAAGACACTCATAACCCATAAACTATTTTAGGAAATTATTTCTGAGAAAAAGTCAGTTTATGAAACAATAATTTTTAAAAAACAAATCCATAACTATACTAGGCTAGACACCAATACAACATAGTTTTAAGACAAACATAAATGTCCACAAAGCAAGAGTCAATGAGACAAATGAGCCTTATAATGAAACCCTTGTAATAAAATTATCTTTCAACCCAACAAAATATTGTCGTACAAGTTTTTTTCAAATCAATCAAGGGTTAATAAAAAAGCTTAATTGAAGTAAACTTTTGTTCAAACCCTAAACAAATTGATGTATACAAATAATCCCTCTGAGTGTGGGTGAAAACATACCAATGTTATCTTATGGATGCGATCCCTATTCTAATACCATAAAAGAGCTAATAAATAGATGTAGGAACCACCAAGGTCTAACCAAAGACTAAAATTGGAAGAAATAACTTTGTATCCAAGAACAACACTCAAGTAGAAGAGGATTTAAATATTATTAATATTTAGAAATCAAATATAAAAAGCTCTCTCACAAGTTGCTCAACTTTGATCATTTGAAGTTGTGTGAATGTACATTGGTGCCAGTAAATAAGTACATGAAAGCACATGGTAAAATTATAGAAACCTCTACTTCTAGAAGGTTCATGTAATAAGTGTGACATCAAGAAACTTCTCTCTTTAGAATATTTATAGAGATAATAACCTTCTAAATATGTGTTGTGACAATTTTTACACACAACTAATTAAGTATGCATAAATTATTAAATACACCTAATTAGAGCTTAGCCGAAGACTAATACTCTAATAATAACATTGATTCTTAGTGTGTTAGCAATATGAATGTTATTATTAGTCATGATAATAAACTACCATAAATTATGGTCTTTGAAATCAAGACCCATTATGAGGCTATCACCAATCCATTTGAGGTAGGGCTTGATAACTTCACAGGCTTTCCAAATGATTTTGGCCATAAAAGACACCTCAATTTTGATTGGTGCATAAATGATGAGCAAAATGTGAAACCCTAAATTCTTCTAAAAAATATTTTCATAAGGAGAGATTATAGAGATGCAATGTCTCAACACAATTTTCTAAGCCAAACATCCTTAAACATCTCGCACCACCCATTTACTGTATAAATTAATGATTTTCCTTATATATATATATATATATATATATATATATATATATATATATATATATATATATATATATATGAATGATGCCCATATCTCTGTTATCTTTATGGAGGTAACAAAACTCCCAGGTGTCTCTTTGAAATCCTTATGCCTATTTAACATTATCCCAAACAAATTACCTAAGTAATTTATATAACTTATTGTAAAAGGCCTTAGAAGGAGCCCAACAAGAATAATAGACATGAATAAATACAATAATTTTGGTACAAAGATAGATATTTTTTGCTAAAGATAAATGATTTTTTCCACTCCTTCAATCACATAATACCATAGTTTAGAAGGGTGATATAAAAATAAAATGGGATGCCTAGAAATTTAAACATCTACCCTCAGTTATCCATTTCTATTGGTAATTTTTGAGTCAATTTGACAAGGTAATCATACTTTGTCTCAAAACATTTTATTTTGGCCCACTCTATATGAGATCCTAAAGATTTACAAAAGATACCAATGCAATACATCACCTCCTTTAAAAATCCCTCATGATATCAAGTGTAAGGAAATAATCATCTATAAAGTGGACATTGATTATTTTGTTGGTTCTATTAGGAAGCATAGTTCCTCTGATTATGCCATAATCAATTCTATGAGAAAGAAGGCAACTAAAGGATTCTACCACAAGAATATACAAAGCATGAGTGAGTGGGAAAATTTTTAGATGGATCAAAAAAGCTAGAATATTTCTAGCTTGTGGCCTTTATTAGTCAAAAAACTTGAGGCATATGAGAAGATATTCTACACAACTAAAAGAAAATAATCGCGAAACCCAAGAGCTTTTAGTATGCCAATGATAAATGGCCACTTAATGCAGTCATAGGATTTTTCAAAGTAAAGTTCAAGGAATGTGGTCCTTTTTCGAGAGGAATGGGTCCATTCAATTCATTTCAAAATTTAAATGATGTTATCCAATATATATCAAATTTTGATAAACCATGTTTTCTCTAGTTTGATGATTATAGGATTGATGTGGTGAAGGCAAATTATAAATGCCATGGAACTAATTTTATAGGAGACACTAAGTAAAGTGATTTGCCTTCAATTGGTAATAATATCTAGATCTCCTACTTTATGGATGATTTTAATGTTGCCTTTGTTAATTATACTTTGTAAATATTTATTACATAATTTCTCAATGTAAACTTGTAGCAGGTCTAATCTAACCAATTACCATGTGGCCTTGTAAAAATCACAAAGGAAGCCATCAAATCTTAGTGAATTATCATTAAATAGATTGGGGAACATCATAAATATTTTTAGCTAAATGGTTAGCTTGTGGTGATCTAAATATATGAACTATTTCAAAACTTGAGCTTTTTCTACTGAATTTTCTTAGAATTAGAACATAAATTTATAATGGTCCACAAAGGTCGAGAATATTTTAGGTAAATTTATGAAAATTTTGGTTTTATCTTTAGATTGTTTTTTCATAATAAATTTTAAATTTTTTTGGAGGCATGGTCATCAATCTTGAGCCAATGCAAACGAGCACATATATGAGCTCCTATGACAACATTGATTTCCATAAGCTTAAGATGTTTACGTTTCACCGCTATATTCCTGTAACTAGGCATCATAAGGGATTTACTCAGGCTATGTAATAACTCTATGAAATTCCCAAACCAATGTATCATTGGTCTAGTTTTAAACTTGAAGCATTTTTTGGTAGTGATATTTGAAAAATGAGATGTGGTTGATTGCATCATTCCACCACCATATCCAATTGGTAGTGTAAGGAAAACATGGTTCCATATTCTAGAATTCCCTCATGATTGAGGAGTGATGTATTCAAATATAATTTATAATGGGGGAATTTATGGAAAAAACCACCCCACTCCAATTATAAAGTGATGGGATTGTGATCATAAAGAAAAAACTATGGGTGGACAATGATTACCATTAGAAATAGAAATATAGAACATGTTTGCTCAAAAAGCATGACATCATCAAGCCATTTGAGAATTTGATCAATGTTGGCATGTAAATTTGACTGAGTAATTTATATTTTGTAAGATAAATAATGTTTCTAAAACAATGGGTATGAAAAAACATTAAGGTTTCAAAATTAAAACCAAGCTTCATGTTATCCCATGTGACACCACATATGCAAGTCGTATTTTTTTATTGTGACCCTAGGTACTTGTCACTTTAACACTTTTTATTATGTTGTTTAATAAATTAGTTGATGAGTATTTCATGGATTATTTGATTATTTGTACTACTTTGATCTAGTAACTTACATGTGTGGCATACTATTATGGTTATTATTTGTTTCAACTGGATGTTTTGTGTTCAGTTTTTAGTTGAGACATTGTTGTTTCATCTTGTTATTGATGATATTATGAACTTTTAGTGAAATTTTATTATTAAATGCTTTTATGTATTATGTTTTATGCATTCAGTATAAGATGATTAATTATTTTATTTAGTTATATTATTAGTGAATTTACCATACTTATCTTGTCTAGACACAAATGATGGTATTTTTGGTGACCATAGGGATAGGTAATAATGAGCTAGGTTATTTTTAGATTTTGGTAGCCAGGGCATGGTGCATGGATGAGAGATATTCTCATAAAATTTAAAAACAAATATGAGCTTCAATTTTATTGTTATGTTTCTATTGGTTATTTTGTGCCCACCATTAGTCTTTGCTTGTTGTGTCAATCTTCTATTCATGTGAGGTGTATTATTTTAATTAGGGCTTTACTTGGTCGACTTCGAATCATTAAGAGTCAAGCCTTTATTTATGGAAAAAGACTAGTTTGAATTACATGCTTGTTGGCTTGGTCTTTCATGGTTTTGATTTCATTAATTGGCTTGCATTAAGAATAAGGTATTTGGTGGCATGTTATTTGGACATAGTCCTAGTTAAACTTGACTAGACTATAGACATCTCAAGGGGCCATAAATTACCTTGGACTCATTTTTGGTTTTGATTTTGACATAGTATAGACTATAGTATATGTCATTAACTCGTAGCTTGATGCAATGAGTTGAGAGACTTCAACTAGGTTATATTTTATTTGTTTACTTGGACATCATTTGGAAGCCCTAGCTTTATGGGGGAAACTCTACCAAATTTTTCTTATGGCCACCATTAAGGGTTTAGTGGAAACTAATGGCCATTATAGCCTGGAGGTTTTCACAAAGACTTCATCTTCAGTCATGGCTCTAGTTTTCAAGTATGAGGGGATATTTATGTGGAGTTTGTTGGGTTTTTATTTTTATTGAAACAAGATAGAAAATACGAAATGAGTGAGGATTTTTGAATAGTAAAAATGAAGAAGAAGATAAGAAGGCAATTAGAATCTCTTGCATTTTTTTTAGGCTACCAAGTATGTTTTACCATTTTATTTTTAACACTTGTAGGTGTTTGGCTTATATGTATATGTACACACACACACACACACACAAACACACACACACACACACACACACACACACACACACACACACACACACACACACACACACACACACACACACACACACACACACACACACACACACACACACACACACACACACACATGTATATAGATGTTATTTGATTTTATTTACTCTTTACAGTTAGTATCAAATTCATGTAAAAAGCCTTGAATGATTTCAAGGTAGCGTTATGCCTGTAGAGGCCATTGGTTTTTGTGTGTTGCATTTGTTTTGGTAATGCATCCATGTATAACAATGAGGACTATGTTTTTTTCTTTGACATTAGGGTTTTAAATAAATTGTATGGTGGTTTTGGGTTGACCTTAAGATGACTTTTGAGGGTTTACTTTCCATTTGAATGTAATAATTTTTGTTTGGTTTATTATTTCTTGGGTTTTGGTTATCATTTAATTTTTTAAATCATTATTTAAATTGTTAAATCACAACTCTACATTTTTGAACCCACCTGTAATCATTTCGTGGAAAAAATAATGAAATGGATTCTGATGGTTTTGACTCGAGAACCTGATTATTTTGTCAACTTGTGATGATTTGGTTTTGAAGTCAATGTTTGACTATGGGTTATATAGTATAGTCTATTTGAAAAAAATATTCATGTTAATATTTTTATACTATGAGTTATTGCCTTGAATGTTGTCAATTTGTGCATGAATCTTTTGGTGGTTACCTAGTTATTTGAAGTCATAATTTCTCTAAGTTATTTTTATAACATATGTGTTGAGGGTTTTTATGGTTATTAATATCACACCTATATTTCATATCAGATTTATGTTCTTTGATATTTTCATTATCATTTAATGACATATGAATAACTATGTTCTTATACTAGCTTTCCTAGTTTAATGTAGTGGCATTTAATGTAAGGGCTATAAAATGTATATAGTTGAGGTTCATGTTATATTCATTCAAATAAAATGTGAGACTCAATATATGAGGCTCAATGTTATGATCTGTATCCATTGGAGTAATTTCTAAGTTAATAAACCTTCGTGAGTTGGAATGTGAACAATTTCTACTCTTGGTTTTATTTAAGTTGATGTTTTTTTGAGTCTATCTACGAATTATTTTTCTCTCATCCTTTGATTTCACCTACCTTGCTACCTAGATATGCAACAAATTGATGGTTAGGGTGGTCTAGGTACACTTATGATTAGGATCATTGGGACTGATGAGGTAGTTTTATTTGTTGGACTTGCAAGTGAAAGATTTACTTGTTTAGTCTTGTTTAATATGTGCATTCTTTATGAGTAGTTTTAGAAAATTTGTTGAAGATTGTTTGTAAAGAAAATAAAATAGTTTTAATATATTTATTGAAAATTACTCATTAATGATAATTAATTATTTGGGTTATCACCTTTATTGATATTTTTATGTTTATTTGGCTTACATAAATGGATTAATTTGGTAATTAAGTATGTTCATAACTTAAATACTAATTGTTATCTTTTAGCAATGTTGTTTAATTTAGTATGTTGTCTTACATAGTCTTTTAAGGAGTAATGATGGTTTATTTATATGTTGTTGAAAAATTATCTTTGTGTGGTGTTTATAATGGAAATATGTTTTTTTTTAGCTTTTGACTATGTGGTTAAAAACAGGGAACTATTAACTATCAAAAAGTGGATTATATTATATGATGAAGAACATAACCATGTACATTCATTTCATGTTTTCTTTGATAAATACTTAATAATTAGATTTATAATAGTTTCTTATCATTTGTATAGTGATTTAAAATCTTGAAGGAACTATGAATAAAAAATATTTTCTCTTAATAAGTATATGGTTATCGTTTCAAGTTGAAATACCTAAATCAATGTGACTATATTAATTTAAGTAAAGTACTCAAGTTTAACTAATTTTTATATTGAGTTGAAAGTTCTTATGCTATAATTCCTTTGCAAATGGCAAAGAGAATTAGAAGTTTTTGAGTGTTAATTACTATTCAAAGTACTTTAATGGATATTATAAAATCCTAAGATGATAACATTTGTTGTTTAAAATTAGTTATCTACCTTGGGTCTATTTGGATCTTATTATTAATTGAGATAGATTGACATTCATTAATAAAATTGATATAAAATCATATACTATTATTTTTTTAATAAGGTAATACCTTAAGTTGATATGCTGAAATGATAAACACAAATTGGAATTCAGTTTATGCAAGTGCATCATTTATTTTAGGATCTTAATAACATATCCTCATTGCATTAAACTTGAGGCATTTACATTATTAGGTATGATTGGTTATTTAAAAGGTAATTTGAACTTATCCAACTTCATACAAGTTGCAACTTGCCCTAGTGAGGTTATTTATTTACCAAGTTGAGGTATTAAATGGATTCCTATACTTAGTTGTCTATTAACACTTAAAAAGTTTAGTAGTTTTTGTAACTCTTATACTATTAGAACAATATTGTTGTTATAATTGTAATTAGATCTATTAATGAGATTATCATATAAAAATGAAATGCCATTCAATTAAAATGAGGTTCTTTGTAGAAAAAATTACTTAATTAGATGATTAAAATAATTAGAACTAGTTTTATGGATAGTGAATCTTGAAGGTTTTGATGCGAGTCTTGAATGTTATGTCAACCCTGATGTATCAACCTATAACCTACTAATAAGTTAATTAAATTGTTTAAAAAATCTTAATGTGAATCATCATTAAGATAAATGGAAACAATACATCTATACCAAATAACTAAGATGAAATAAGTAAACTTAAGAGTCTTGTGCACTTAGTGTAAATCACCTAACTTGCTAAATGAACTAAGAACAAACTAGATTATTTTGTTCCTTCTCATGAAGGAAAATGGTAACTAATCTCAATTTTACTATTGTATAAGGTGAATGCTATGTATGTTACATGTAAAACTTAAGCATGGTTATTGAAACATTAAGATAAATGAATTACATACATAGTTCATTAGTGTTACAAGTAACTTGACCAAGTGACACGTAAGAGTTGGAAGTAGGGGCTTAATCTCTATTCCAAGGTTTTTTGGGATGGTTAATTGGCAACATGTATGAACTTATTTTGAAAATTTTAATTATGTGATGGCTACTTATGTGGTTACACCCATCATTATGAACTAAATAAGACTTTCTTAGACACTAATAATGTACATGTGAATATAAGCTAAATCTAAAATTAATGTTAGGTGACTAGTATGAGGGCTTAAGTGTAGTGATTATTACAATGATCATGATACAATGGTGATATGGATAAACATGTCATATGGTCATTACTGGAACAAAAACTAAGTGAAGTATTTTGAGAAAACTACTTAATATTATATTACTTTTGGAAATAGTCCCTCAAACGATCTTTGGTTGTTATTTGAAGTTTGGGTAGATCTTGATTAAATAAGCTTAGTATGATGATTCTTTGTTAAACCTATTTCTCCTTTCATATTTATTTGATGAATTCCTTTTGGTCTACCCCACGAGGTGAAAACTATTTTATGGTCTATATAGGTACTCAATTGAGTTATAGGTTAGTAATGACTCTAATAGGAATGCCATTTAGGAAGTACATGGATAGGAATATGTGAGTGTGTTGTTCATACGTTGACTCATCTCTATCCGAGTGCTAAGTGGGTAATTATTTTCTAATAAAGTCATTAATGATTTATAGATTGGTATAGTTCATGTGTTGGTTGTAACATATTTATGGTTTCATTAAATTTTATGTGCCTAACTCTTTTCATAATTCTTGTACCATAGTTGCTTAATCTTGATGTATTAAAAAATGGGTTATTACATTATGATATCAAAGTAAGTTTAACTAATCTAGGGAACTTTGGGGAATGATATTTAATTTTTTTACTACCAATTTTTTTTTTGTTTCACCTCAATATGGTGAGGAAAAGATCTATAATGGTAGACAATAACCTGAGACATGTTAACCCTAATAGAGGTAGAGGTCATAGAGTCAATATTCTTGAAAGAGAAGAACCTCCCCTCAACAATGTTGGTATCAATGTTGGAACACCTAAACATGATGAAAGAAATCTTAATAAAAACTAAGAGGTAGCCTTGAATGGGATATTAACTATTTTAAATTCCCTTCAAATCAAACTGGAAACCCAAGAATATAGGTTGAATAGTTTAGAGGGTATTCCACCTGAGGAAGTACTTTTTAGAGAAGAAGGGAAAATTAGTGAGAAGGATCCCCAAGATAACCCTGTAAATGTGTTTGGTCCCATTACAAAATAATTAAAAAATCTTCCTCTGACCAAATTTTTCTTTTGATGAATCAAGTAAATCATTTAATTTTTAGTTGGTTAATTAGCAAAATATTTTAACCTGCATAGCATGCCATCTAATGTGAAGGCAAGGATTGTTGCATATTAACTAGTTGGGGTTGTGTCACTATGGTGGAATCATGTATGTGCCTTAGAGGGATACCAACCAATGAATCTTACTTGGCATAATTTTGAAACACAATTTAGAAAGAGATCATAGTTCTAATTTTAAAAAACATAAAATAATTGATTTTCAACTATTAAAGTAAGAAATATGACAGTAATAGAGTATGAAAATAAGTTTTTAAATTTGTTACATCATGTAAACTACATGCATGATGAAGAAACCAAAGTGGCCAAGTTTAAGTTGGGACTAAAGGAAATGTTGGTGCATGATATCAATATGACTAACCCTAAAACTATGACTATTGCCATTAAATCTACTCATAGGTTAGAAGAGTAAGAGGAAGCTTGTCAAAAGGTGAGACAAGATTTCAAGCAAAATAAATAGTAGTCTAGAATTAAAAAAATTATCCCCTTCACTCAATAAATTTAAGAAATTTTTTAAAAACCATAGATTTACCATAAGTACTAGTGGTTTTAATAAAAGGTAGGAGTAGAATAAGAATTTCAAAAATTAGATTTTTTCTAAGGCAAGAACTTATAAGAAAAATCAGAGCCAATGAAGTCAAAATGTACCTACCACTAGGGTAAACACCATTCCTATATCATATAAAAGAACTATAGTGTGATGGGAGTTTGGTGATAATCATTATTGCAAGGACTATACAAAATTACAACTAGGACAATCAACCAACCATAGAGTATATGCAGTTATGGACAATCATAATGGAGAGTTCCAAACCAATCCTATAGAGACCAAAGGTAAATTAAATGAATTTTCAATTTTTGTTCTTGTTGATTTAGGTGCAACAAAGAGTTTCATTTCTCCTAAGATTTTAAATACATGTAATCTAAATCCTATGACATTAAGAGAAGGTTGGGAGGTCAAATTCAATACAAGCAAGACATTACTAGTATACAAATTCTTTGAAAAAGTAGTGATATATTTAGGAAGTTTTCAAACCAAAACCAATCTATTCTTATCTTCCCTTATATCTTACAATTTAATTTTGGGAATGGACTAGTTGCAATAGCATAATGCCATCTTGGATTGTTGTAATAAGATGATAAACTACTATGATGACTTAGGAACTTTAGTATAAATTAAATCTTACTTAATCCTAAGATACGTAAGCTTATGTTAGCTTTACAACTAAATAATGGTGTACAAAAGGGATGCAAACTATATGTTTTTCACATGAAAAAAGTTACACCTAAAAATGAAATTAATTATAAAGAGTTTCCTTTTCTTAAATAATTTTCTGATGTGTTTCTTGAAAAGTTAATTGGACTGCCTCCTCAGAGGGATTTTAATTTTTTTATTGATATAATTTTAGGGGCGTCTCCTACATCAAAATATCCATATCACATGAATATAGTTGAATTTCAAGAACTCAAAGTTTAGTTGTAAGATTTTCTATAAAAAGGTTACATTAGGCCAAGTGTGTCTCCTTGGAGCGCACATGTGGTTTTTGTAAAAAAGAAGTGGAACCTTACAGTTATGTGTTAGCTACCACATGCTTAATAAGTTTAATATCAAGAATCATTATCATTTACCAATGATAGATGATTTGTTTGATCAAATGAAGGATACAACTATCTTTTCTAAGAAAGACTTGAGATCAAGATATCATTAGCTGAGAATCAAGGAAGAAAACATTCATAAGACCACTTTTTGAACTTGGTATGGATATTTAAGTTCATGATAATGCTCTTTGGTTTAGTTAATGCACCTATTGCATTTATGAATCTAATGAATAGTGTATTTAGATATTTTATAGACAAGTTTGTTCTAATTATTCCTGATGACATATTGATTTATTATAAGAATGCAATTAATCATGAAAAGCACTTATGTTTAGTTTTGAAAAGGTTGAGGCAACATAAAATTTTTGATCAGTTATCTAAATGTGATTTTTATCAATATGAGATTCATTATTTAGGGTACATAATTTATATGAATGATATTACTATGGTCCCAACCAAGATTAAGGATATACAAGAATGGCCTAATCATAAAAACATATATGAAATACATATTTTTATGGGATTAGTTGGTTATCATAGAATATTTGTGGAAAAAAATCTATATTAACAAATCCAATAACTTCCTTGTAGCACAAGGGTAAGAATTATGTTTGGACTTCTGAATGTGAACAAGCTTTTTAGAAGATTAAATAGATATTAACAATAGTGGCTATACTTATTGTATTAGATCCTTATGGAAATTTTGAAATTTGGGTTGATGCATCCAAAGAAGGCTTTGGTGGTGTGTTAACCCAAAATGGTAAAGTGGTGGATTTTGACATGACTATTTCATATATGAAAGGTAAGGAGAATCGTGTTGATGATGCACTCAGTTGATACACCTATATCATTTTCTTGTCTATTTTTCATAATAATTTCAAAACTAAAATTCAAGAACAATAGTGTTATGATGAATTTTGCCATGAGGCAAGTGTAGGTTTGGCTGATAAGTCTAAGAAAATGATTTTTTATGACTATTTTGTTGATTTTGATGGCCTAGTTAGGTGCCAACATAGAATTTATATTCCTAAATCAAGTTATTTATGGATTATTTAAAAAAAAAGGTAAATATATCTCCTCTTTTTTAACATCTAGTTGTTACAAAGATGACACATGAGCTGAAAACTGGTTTGAAGCAAAAAGTTGTTGACTTTATGGCTAAATGCTTGGAATGTTAGTGTGTAAAGGTTGAAAATAATCATCTAAGAATCCTATTATATCCTCATGATGTTCCAAGAGGTAAGTGTGTTTTTATTTCTCTTGATTTCATAGCTAGTTTTCTAAAGTCTCGAAGTAAACATGATATTATTTTGGTTGTAATATATAAATTTACCAAATTTGGTCATTTCATTACTAAAAATCTAACTGATGATGCATTTGTGTTTATTAAATGGTTTGTGAAAGAAATAGTATATTTTTATGGTATGCTAGAAGTTATTATCTCTGACAGAGATAAAAAAATTACTTCAAGATTTTGGAAAATAATGACTAGTGCTTTTGGTACAAGATTGAATTTTAGTTCTTTTTATCACCCATAAATGGATGGTCAGATGAAAAGGCTTAATTAGATTGTGTAAGACATGTTAAGAATGTATGTGATGGATAAACAAGGTAAATGGGAATATTATTTATATTTATTTGAATTTGATTACAATAACACATCATTTTGTGATTAAAATGGCTCCATTCGAAGCTCTGTATGAGAAACAATGTAGAACTCCAATTGGATGGGAAAGTTTAGAAAATAGAACTATTTATAGTCCTAATGTTTTAAAAGTATATTATAAATAAATAAAAATAATAAGGAAAAATCTAAGGGCTACCTCCAATATATAGAAAAGATATGCAAATTTAAAGAGACCACTACGAGAATTTAAAGTTGGTGAAAGGTTTTCTACATGTTAGATTGCATAAAAGTTCAATAAAATTTGGAAAATATTCCAAATTGGATCCTTGATTTGTTAGACCCTTTTAAATTTTAGATAAAATTAGTCATGTTTCCTATCAACTAACATTTCCTCCTTCTTTGTTCCAGATTCATGATGTTTTTTATGTTGCATTATTAAGAAAATACATACCTAATCCTTCTCATGTTTTGGATTGGACCCACCTTTAGGTTTTAGAAGAGGAAAATTTGTAATTAAAACCAAGGATCCTAGATGATCATAGTATTAGACTACAAAATCATGAGATTTACCACATTTTGGTCCAATGGGATCCTTTGCTTGAAATAAGTGCTACTTGGGAAGATGAAAGTCTTTTTAGACAACACTATCCTTAGCTATTTTAATCATCAAGCTGAGTATTTTTCAAGTGGGGGGAGGATTTCATGACCCTATATGTTTTTCACTTGTGCACACCATTTGTATTTACTTCTTGTGTCAATATTCTATTTGTGTGAGGTGTTTTGTTTTCATTTGAGCTTTACTTGGTTGATTTAAACTCATGAGAGTCTAACCTTTATTGATCGATGAGGACTATTTGAATTACATGCTTGTTGGCTCAGTATTGCATGGTTTTTATTTAATTAATTGGTTTACATTAAGAATAATGTATTTAGTGGCATGCTATTTGGACATAGTCCTAGTTAAACTTGACTAGATCATGGGCATGTTAAGGGGCAATGAACTACCTTGGACTCATTTTTGGTTTTGATTTTTACATAGCATAGACTATAGTCTATGGAATTAGGTCATAACTCTATGAAATGAGTCAAGATATTTCAATTGGGTTACATTTTTGTTTGTTTATTTGGATACCATTTGGAAACCCTAGTTTTGTGGGGGAAACTTTGTCAAATTTTTTGTATGACTACCATTGAGTGTTTAGTGGAAAATAACGGCTATTATGTTTTGGAGGTTTTCACATAGGCTTCATCTTCACTTGTGGCTCTATTTGTTGGCCATGAGTGGATATTTCTATGGAGTTTTTAAGGTTTTTCATTTTCTTGAAGTGATCTATAAAATATATAGCGAGCGAGGATTTTCAAATAGGAAAAATGAAGAGGAAGAGAAGAAGCTCATTGGAATCTCTTGCATTTTGGTTTTCAGGCTACTAAAGTAGTTTTTCCATTTAATTTTTAACACCTATATGTGTTTGGCTTATATGTATGTAAGTATTTTGGTTTTATTTACTCTTTCCAACTAGTATGAAATTCATGTTGTCAGTATGCAAAGATAAAATGGGTTTCATATGTTATCTTTTAAAATAAAAACCTTGGATGATTTCAAGGTAGGTTTATACTTGTAGAGGCCATCAATTTTTGTGTGTTGGGTTTGTTTTGGTTTTGAATACATTACATAGTGGTTTTAGGTTGACCTTAAAATGACTTTTGAGGGTTTACTTTCCATTTGAATGCAATAATTTCTATTTGGTTTATTATTTCTTGGGTTTTGGTTATCATTTCAATTTTGAAATCATTCCTTAACCTATTGAATCACAATTGTACATTTTCAAACCTACCTAAAATCATTTCATGAAAGAAAATATAATCAAATCACTTCTACGGATTTTAACTTGATAACTTGATTACTTTTTCAAATTAGATTGATTTGGTTTGAAGTTTATTTTTGATTATGGGTTATATAGTATGGTTTGTTTGTAAGAATTCTTCAAATTTATCTTTTTAGACTATGAGTTGTTGCCTTAAATGTTATCAAGTTGTGCATGAATCTTTTGGTGGTTACATGGTTGGTTGAACTCATTATTTTTGAGTTAATTTTATAACATATGTGTTGAGGGTTTTTATGGTTATTGATATCAAACCTTGATTTCATAGTAGATTTATGTGCTTTGATCTTTTGATTATCATTTAATGGCATATGAAATTTTCTTATACTAGCTTATTTAGTTTAATGTAGCGACATTTAATGCAAGGGATATGGAATGTATACAATTAAGGTTCATATTATATTAATTTGAATAAAATGTGATAATCAATATATGGGGCTTAGTTTTATGATTTATAACCATTGAATTAGTTTCCAAGGAAATAAATCTTCGTGATTTGGAATGTAAACAAGTTCTACTCTTAGTTTTTCTAAGTTGGTGTCTTTTTGAATCAAGCTTAGAATTATTTCTCTCTCATCCTTTGATTTAAACTACAATAATTCCTAGATCCATAACCAACCAATGTTTAATATGGTCTAGGGACACATATGGTAGAGCGCATTATGACTGGTGAGGTAGGTTTGTTTGTTGGAATTGTAAGCAAAAGATTTACTTGTTTGGTCTTCTTCAGGACGTGCATTCTATATGAGTAATTGTTAGACAATTTGTTGAAGACTATTTGTAAAGATAATCAAATAGTTTTGATACCTATGTTGTATGTTCTCCATTGATGATAATTGATTCTTTGAGCTATCACCTTCAATGATATTGTTAAGTTTATTTGGCTTACATAAATCAATTAATTTGGTAGTTAAGTATGTTCATAACTTAAAGACTACTTGTTATCTTTAAACAATATTGTTTAATTTAGTATGTTGTATTACATAGTATTTTAAAGAGTAATTATGTTTCATTTAGATGTTTTTGAAAAATTATCTTTGTGTGGTGTATATAATGGAAAGATATTTTTTTATAGCTATTGACTATGTGGTTAAAAACTTGGAACTATAAACTGTTAAAAAGCGGATTATATTATATGATGAAGAAAAAAATACGTACACTAATTTAGTGTTTTATTTGATAATGAAAGAAGAATAATTATTAATTATATTTGTAATAGTTGGTTATCATTCATTTAGTGATTTAAATTGTTGAAATAATTATGAATAAAAGAGTATGTTCTCTTAAGAAGTATATGGTTATTGTTTTAAGTTGAAATACTTAAAATGTAACTATATTAATTTAAGAAAAATAATCAAGTTTACCTAATTTTTATATTGAGTTGAAATTTGTTATGATAAAATTCATTTTCAAATGGAAAAGAGAATTAATAGTATTTGAGTGTTAATTAGTGATCAAAATACTTTAATATTTATTAATAAATCCTAAGATAATAACATTTTTTATTTACAATTAGTTATCTACCTTGGGTCTATTTAGATCTTATTGTTAATTGAAATAGATTATCATTCATCAATGATATTAATAGAAAATCATATATTGTTATTTTTTGTATAAGGTATTGCCTTAAGTTGATATGTTAAAATGATAAACATAAATTGGAATTCGGTTTATGTAAGTGTATGATTTGTTTTAGGATATTAATAGCATATCCTCATTGAATTAAAATTGAGGAATTGACATTAAAAGGTGTAAATGGTTAGTGAAAAATTAATTTTAACTTATCATACTTTATACAAGTTGCAACATGTCCTAGTGACATTATTTCTTTACTAAGTTGAGGTATTAAATGGATTCCTATACTTAGTTATCTATTAACACTTAGAAATTTTAATAGTTGTTATAACTCATATACTATTGTAACAATACTATTTTTATAATTATAATTAGATATATTAATGAGATTATCATAAAAACATGTAATGTTATTGGATTAAAATGAGGTTTTTTGTTGGCAAAGTGACTTAATTGGAAGATTAAAAGAATTAAAACTAGTTTATGAGATAGTGAATCTTGAAGGCTTTGATGCGAGTCTTGAATTTTATGTCAACCATATAACCTAAAAATAGGTTAATTAAATTATTTAATGAATCTTAACATGAATCATAATTAAGATAAATGGCAACAATACATCTATTTCAAATAACTAAGATGAAATAATCAAACTTAAGAGTCTTGTGGACTTGATGTAAATCACCTAACTTGATAAATGAACTAAGAGCAAACTAAACTATTTTATACCTTATAATGAAGGCAACAAATAAATAATATCAATTGTATTTTTGGCTAAGATGATTTTTATGTATGTTGACATGCAAAATTTAAGCATGGATTTTGAAAAATTAAGATAAATGAGTTACATACATAATTCATTAGTTTTGAAAATAACTTGACGAAGTGACATGTAAGAGTTGGAAGTAGGGGCTTAATCTCCTTTCCAAGGTTTTGTGGGATGATTAATTGGAAATATGCATGAACTTTATTTGAACATGCTAATGATATGATGGTTAATTATGTGGTTACATCCATCATTGTGAACTAAATAATACTTACCTAGACTCTAAGAATGAACATGTGAATATAAGCTAAATATGAGATTAATGTCAAGTCACTAATATGAGGGCATAAGTGTAATGATTCTTAAAATGATTATGGTACAATGATCATACGGATAGTACTTTCATATTGTCTTTATTGTCACCAAAAGTAAGTGAAGCATTTCAGTAAAACTACTTAATATTGTATTACTTTTGGAAATAATACTTCAAAGGATATTTGACTATTATCTAAAGTTTTAGTAGATATTTCTTAAATAATATTAGTATGATGATTCTTCTATAGAATCTATTTCTATTTTCACATTTGTTTTTTTAATTCCTTTTGGTCTACCCTATGAGGTGCAAACTATTGTATGGTCAACATGGGTACTTGGTTGAGTCACAAGTTGGTAATGGCTTTGTTAGGAAGGCCATTTAGGAAATATGCAGATATGAATGTGTGAGTGTGTTGCTCATACACTAACTTGGATTTATCTGAGTGATAAGTGGGTAACTACTTCTTAATTAAGTCACTAATGATTTATAGCTTGTTCTAGTTCCTCTGTTGGTTATAACATAATTATGATCTCTTTATGTTTTTTGTGCCAACTCTTTTTGGAATTCTTGTACCATAGTTACTTAACCTCGATGTATATATTTTTTAGGTTATTACATTTTCATCCTCAAGGGATTCCACCATATTAAAGTCACTATGAATGAACTATGTGGACAAAGAAAAATTATCTTCTAATCATTGTAGTAATTTTATTGTGTCATAATCATAATTAGGCATATTAAAAATTAGTGATCCTTAGAGAATAACCATCAATGTCAAGAGTTTCCCAAATACCTCAATGTGATGGGATTTCAACCTAGGTAATATTCAATTAATTGATCAAAACCTTAAAGGTTGAATTTGATTAGAAAAATGAAAAAAATGTGTCTCAATCGAGACAAGTCTAAAAACATAATATTTTTATCAATAGAGTATAGTTTAGGGAAAATTTTCTATCTTGATGTTATCCACAAATAAAATCAAGCACTAGTTGTATAAGATATATACTCAACTAATATGTGGCATAAGAGATATGGATACTTAAGTTTTGGGTACTTTCTTGTACATAGTAGGCACAATATGGTGAGATCCCTTCCCTCGATAAAAAATATCAAAAAACTATCCTCTAATTTTTAAGTTAGAAAAAAACATAAACCTATGTTTGGAAAAATTAGATATCAAGCATATGGTCTATTATATCTAGCACATATTAATCTGTGTGGACATTTCTCTCCAAGTGTCAGTGGATATAAATATTTTCAACTCTTTATTGATAATTACTCATGAAAAATGTGGTATAATGATTGAAGATAAGGATAAATCCTTACAAGTTTTCAAATATTTAAAATATCTCATGGAGTGACATTATAGTCATCACATACATGACCTCCACTCAAACTGAGAGGGGAATACTCTAGCAATGAGTTATCTACCTTTTTGAAGGCACACATAATTTCTATCACTTGACTGCTCCTTATACACTAGAAAAAAAATATGTTGTTGAGTAAAAAAATCATACCATTATTACAATGATGTAGTGTATGTCAAAATATGCCCACCTATCATGTCTATATTGGGCATAAATAGTGTGTACAATGGTTTACTTGTTAAATCATGCACTATCTAGAAGTTTTCGATGATATCAATCTAACATAAGCAAGGTCAAAGTATAATAAATTTATCTCTCATCTTCATGTTTTTTGTTGAAAAACATATATATACATTTGAAATAATAAGAACTAAAAATTGAATGAAAAATCCTTGGATGTATATTTATTGGGTATAGTGAAGATTCAAAGGTTTACCCACTCACGAATCCTAAGATAAAGAAGATATAAATCAACATAAATATTTTTTTATGGGAACAGTGATTTTAGTCCACCCTAAACATAATCTAATATAAATATTAATTTTGTAAACATTTCTAATTTTGATTAATATAGTGGTACTAATGATGAGGACAATTATCAAGGTCAACCATGTCCTCCAACTTGACCATCCACAAGTATTGTTCAATGTATGTCCATGTGGTATATTATTATTCAAGATGCAAAATTGGATGGAGTCACAAATAATTCCACTTCATGACTGAGGACTCATAGTATGGATCATGAAGAGGTAAATTTGGTCCTTATGAGCACATTTTCAAAATATTTTCAACTTGTAATATATTGTGAAACCGAAGAATCAAAGCCTTTGAAATAAGCCATGGATGTTAAATATTAATCACTAATGAGTAATAACACAAGATAGTTTGATGATATTTAAATAAGTAAGAAGTTTATTGGTTAGAAGTGGGTGTTTAAGACCAAGTATATTGAATATGGTGGAATTAAAAAGTACAAGGCAAGACTTGAAAGAAAGGGATACACATAGAATAAAGCATTAACTATGATGTGATTTTTGATCCCATAATCAAGATAATGACTATCAGAATGGTCTTTGTTATGGCTACTCAATTTGGATGGAAATTGCATCAAATGGATGTGAAAAGTGCTTTTTTGAATGGAGATATAAAAGAGGAAGTCTAAATGATCCAAATAGAAGGTTTTATCAATCCAAATCAAGAACAAAAAGTGTGTCAACTTAACAAGTATTTGTATGGTCTCAAATAGGATCCCTGAGTATGGGACATCAATATTGATGAGCATATCATACAACATGGGTTCAACAGAGTCTATATGATCCATACCTATACCTTAAGGAGTAAGGATTGAGCTTGTTATTCTCATATTATATGTTGATGATCTATTCATCACTAACAACTCAATTAAGATGATTGATGCAACAAATAATGACTTCAAATAATAATTCCACATGATGAATCTTGAGATTTTGCATTATTATCTTGGATTAGAGGTATGGTAAAAGGGACATCACATATTTATGTCTGATATTAAGTATTTCAATATTATAATCAATATATTTTTTATGATGGATTATAATCCTATTGAAACATCCATAGAGATGTTGTGAATGTTTTAACTTTGGATGAATATATGCATTGCACAATCTACGCTTGTGCAGGGTGACGCACATGTGAATTGATTAATTACATGGATAGTGTATTTGATATTTGTGTAAGGTTTCAATTTAAAAATTAGTGTTGTGCAGTGTTAGAGTCATAGTAAGGTGTTTTGAAATATGCTAAGCTATTTAAGGTTATCTAAATGTGAACTCACACTTGTCTAATTAAAGGTGTGAGACTAAAAAAGTATTACTTATTACCTAATGGTTTTTTGATGTGGACATGTTGCATTTTGCATGTAAGATTCAATGGCATGCCAGGCATTTCAAGTGAAGACAAGTGATGGTTATAATCACAAGTATTCTTATGAACACTAGGGTCTGAAATAGGATATCAAATTGGGGTTTCATTGTAAATTTGAAATAAAGGTTATTACATGAAAAATATGCATGATAAAGTGTGTACATGTATACTTTATAGTAAGGCATTTTATGAAGGTTGAAACACCTTGTAACTTGTATTTGCATTGTAAGACAATTTAGTTTGTGAAAATAAAAAGAAGATTTTATGTTATGTTTTTCACCCAAAATAATTTTCCTAAGATACATTTGTATTGTGTCTATATGTAAGCTTGTCATTTTATCACTATGTTGATAAGATTAATAACTTGTAATTTACCCCTCTTATATTTGAGTGATTTCTAAAGTTTATACCTACTATTAAAACTTTGTTATAATCGTTGCAGAAGTTGGCATAGCTTGCGACACTTAGTTTTCTTGAAGTGGGAGTTGTGTTAATAATCTTGTGTGAGAACAGTGACTATAAGCAACAACATAAAAATTAAGAATTTCAATGGTTAAAACTTTGAACTATGGAAACTCAATACGAAGGATATCTTTATTGATAGAAATTAATAGGTTTTCATGTCAGAGATTATATCCATTGGTATAAAATATGATGAGTGGGACAATGTTGATAAGAAATCTTTAAACTCTCTTAGATTATGTCTATCTGATTTAGTTCTACCGAATGTATCAAAGGGAAATAATAAGAAGGTTATTTTGGAAACATTGGGGAATTTTTACTAGGAAAAAACACTAGTAAAAAAAACCTTCTTACAAAATAATCTATATTCATTACGAATGATTGAGGGTGACTTAGTTTCAAAGTACCTGAACACCTTTAACATTTTACTTAGCCAATTGACATCCATCAATGTTAATGTAGATGAAGAAGATAGGTGTATCATGTTTATATGTGATTTTTTAAACTCATGAGACAATTTCATGTTGGATATCACTAGTGCTTCAATGAGGCTCAAGTTAGATGATGTAGTTGTGGCTCTAATATCAACAAAAATGTAGTGCAAGTCTATGGATAGTTGTCAATATAATGACAAAATGATGGTGTAAGGTCACTTGTAGGATCAAGACAAGTGAAAGAATGGAATAAAGTGTTTTAATTTGAAGGAAATGTCAAAGACTTTGGATAAGTCTGACAATAAGTGTTTGAATTTGGGAAAGTCAAGGCACTTCAAGAAGGATTATAAAGCAAAGAAGGTGGAGAAGGAAAAACTATTAGATTGTATCCATCCTCAAAGTGTTCTAGTGATGAATATGGAAATGTGTAAATAACATATTCAAGCTTGAACACACATTTATGCATGGTTGATTAAATTTGGTGCATCACTTTATATGACACTTATGGAGGAGTGGTTTTTGTTAATATAAGTATGATGGTGGTTATGTCTTTCTAGAAGATAATTAAACTTACCAAGTTGTGAGAAAAGTAGAGTGAAGCTAATATTTATAAATGGGAGGATAGGGGCTCTCACATGAGTCTTGAATATTCTTGACCTTGAGAATAATTTAATATTTTAAAGCAAAATGAATGATTTTAGTGTACATGTCTCATTCAATAGAGATAGATGCAATATGGTGCATGAAGCCATGGCATTGGTAAGGGATGTGTGCACTAGTAATTTATTTATGAATAACACATGTAATATTTCTCTTGTTTATAAAATCAAGGTTAAATAAGGAATGTGAGAATTAGATTTGAAAAAGGAGATAATGTTATGACATCAAAGACTAGGTCATATCAAAGGGAAGGGTATATACATATTGTTGACCAAAGATATGGTAGAAGGGGTGTAGAATTATCTCTTGGACTTTGAATTATACAAATAATTTATTTATGGCAAGTAGAGTTGGACAGACATCCCCAAAGGTGTTTCATGGGTAGGTAGAATCTTGTAAGTGAATCACAATGATGTTTTCATATCGGTTGAGGTTCCATCATTGGGCATGTTTGTCTACTATGTACACTTTCAAGACTTAAGTATACTTAATTGTGAAGAAATATGAAGTTCTTAATAATTTCAAGGAGCTCAAAGGATTTGTGGAGAACCAAATAGAGAAGAGGATTAAGATGTTACACATAGAAAATAAGGGTGAGTATTGCTCAAAGGATTTCAATGAATTTTGCACATAGAGTGGTATTCAAATAAATAAGATGACTGCATATAATTTGTGGAAGAATGGATTTACCAAATGGGTGAATAGGATGTTGACAGAAAAATCCTAGAGCTTGATCAGTGGTGCACATTGCATCAATTTTTTTGGGTTGAATCAATGACAACTGCTTATCATTTGGTCAACTAATCCCCACCATTAGTGTTGGTTGACAAGACTCCATAATAAGTGTGGGCTGACAACTGCTTATCATTTGGAAAAGAGGATGAAGTTTGACTTTAAATTTATAAGGTGTATCTTTATTGTGTGGGTTAGCATCAAAGGTCATAAACTATATAATTTCAAGATAAAGAGGATGATAATATTCATGGAGATGCACAATGTTCTTTCATGTGAAGAACCAAATAAGTAACTAAAAGAAGAAACAAAAGGTATAGGTTAACAAAAATGTTGAAGAGTTTATATTCAAGTATGGTGTGATGAATGATGACTTAGAAGAGTCACAAGAAAAGAAGGAGAAATCTTTTCCTACATAGAGGAAATCAAAATTGGTGTGAAGAATACTTGAAAGGTATATCTTGCCATAATTTCATTTTGGATACCTATCATTGATTGATAATAATGAACCAAAGATAGTGAAGGAAGATCTAGGTTATGCATAAAGTAAGTCTTGGAAGAAAGTTATGAAGGGGGGGATGGAGTCTTTGAATAATAATGAGACTTGGGATATAGTAAAGCTACCTCATGGATAAAACCCGTATATTGCAAGTGGGTTTTAAAAAAGAAATATAATGCACACAGGAAATGAAAAAGTTACAAATCTTGACTACTGGAAAAAGGATTCTCTCATATTGAGGGAATGGACTTTGGTGAGACCTTCTCTCCTATTATGTAATTGAATTCAATCATATTTATTCTAGCTATTATTATTGCAATAAATTTGGAGACTGATAAAATTGATGTGAAGACAAAATCCTTGCATGGGGAGCTTGAAGAAGAAATATACATGTTTCACCTTGATTTTTTCAAGGTGAAGGGGAAGAGGACCTAATTTATATACTGAAGAAGTCCTTGTTTGGCTTGAATCTATCACCTAGAATTTGAAATCATAAGTTCAATAGTTAGGTGGTTAGACTTATGCATGACCATAAAAAATGTTGATGCTTATGTTTACTACAAGGAATAGGTGAGAACTTTGTCATCATAGTTCTCTATGTAGATGAAATTTTGTTGGTCTAAAATGACATGGCCATGATCAATAAGGTAAATTATCAACTATCTACACAATTTGACATGAAGGATTTCAATATTGTGAGATCATATTATACACAAATTAAATGGGTTCATGAAAACATAAATATCTGAACTAAAGAATGTTGCCCAGAATCTAGATGTAGGACAACAAATAAGTGTATAACCCTTTCCTAGCTGGTTATAAGCTATCAATTGTGTAGTCTCTATAAGATCTAGATGAGTTGGAGGACATGTCTAAAGTTTTTTATGTGAGTGTGGTGGGAAGGATGAGGTATGTAATAGTCTACACAAGAACTGATATTAAACAAGTAGTGAGAGTAGTTAACATATACATGTCCAATTTGGTCAAGGAGAATTGGATAAAAATGAATATAATCTTTAGTTATCTTAAATGAACATTTGATCATGTGATTTACTATGAAGGGAGATATTATGGAAGCATGAATTATAGTCTACAAATATTTATGGATTTTAATTAGGTTGGAGATCTTGATTTACATAGGTCTAATATTGTCTATGTCTTCAACTTGTTAGGTGGAGCGGTAAGTTGGATGAGTGAACAATAGGCTAGTGTTGTGATATCTACCACCGAAGCTAAATATATCACAATGACTCATGCAAGAAAGGAAGTAGTTTGGATTTAAAGGTTGTGTTCTACTATGGTGTTCTCTGAGAAGGATATAAATATAGTTTGTGATTGTTATAGCATAATTTATCTAGAAAAGAACCCCAATTTTCAATTTGATAGTGAAATAAGAATACTTATTAATTATATTTATAGTAGTTGTTTATCATTTATTTAGTTATTTAAACTCTTGAAGGAATTAAGAATAAAAGAGTATGTTCTCTTAAGAAGTATATGGTTCTTATTTTAAACTAAAATAATTAAATTAATGTGACTATATTTCTTTAATAAAAGTACTCAAGTGTACCTAATTTTTATATTTAGTTGAAGGTTGTTATTGTTGGAAAGTGTTGTCATTGATGTCAACTATTGATGTCATGTGTGCATTGATGTCAAAGAGAACATGTGTTACTAATGCATGATTGACAAAGTGATCAGATTGAGAGCTTGAAGAGATATGGCACATGTATAGGTATATAAAGACAAAGAAGAAGTTGATGGATGTTATGGATAATGATTTTATGTTGCAGAGGTCCTATGGGATGTCAAGAGTGCTTATATTTCTTATGGAAGTCCATGGCGTTCATCTAGTTCTTCATTATGCTCGTCTAGGCATAATTGGCTATGTTGCAAAAAAATATGAGTAAACAGTTTGATGAAATCACCATTTCCATGTATGGGTGATTTAGGATTATTTGGTCATATGAGTGTGAACATATTAGTCCCAAGTTGATATGGTCCAAGTTTTAGGTCTTATACTTGAGTAGAGCAAAAAATATAACTATGCAAAGTTGGCTTCTTAAATAGTTTACAATGTTTTCCTATACTTAGCCAAATTTATAAAAGAGATCTAACAGTGCATGTTTAATTACATCACAAATCAATGATGTGAAATGAATCTAAGCTTAATTTCTATGTTCAAGAAGAGTCGATTAAGTAGTTTCTTGGTGATATATCTCATATACGTGAAGGTTCCAGGAGCAATTAATTACATGGATGGATTCCTCTATGTAAGGTGATCATGTCATTAAAATTTTAAGACATGTGATCAAGAAAAACATAATTTATTAAGGATCAAATCTGGGCCTCAAGGCATATTGCAGTGGTTCCCATAGTCAAATTTTCACAAAGTTAAAGACCAGGACCAGATAAGGATCTAAAAATGAGTGGGCATTCATATATATGAAGATCAATGACATGTATTATGTTAAAGAGTCAAAGTGAAAGTTATTTAACATGGTTAAATTTTAGGATAATCTTGAAGAGATTGATGGAGCACATTTGTTTCAAACTGTCAGGAAGTAGTGAGATGATGTCTAATAGTGAGCAAAGGTAAAGATCGAGCTAATTATGAGGAGATCAATGATGAATATGTGGTCAAAGTTACCAGGGATCATGAGATGAGATATAAGTGTAAGTTTTTTAAAAAATGTAGAGACCAGGCTACTCAACAGATATCAATGATGTGTATGAGGTCAAGATTGCTAGAAAGCATGAGATGAGGCCAACTTGTTTGAAGTTTAACATTTGGAAAATGGAGATATAAGAGTTAAAGTTTAAGATAATTCTAAAGAATATTGATGGTGAAATTTGATTGAAGTGATGCGAGGACATGAGATGTTGGTAAAATGTTCAAAGTTTAACTGTGACCATTGGGATTCAAATATTTGAATTTAACAAAGGAAAGGCTAATTTTTGGTTTTTGAGCCATAACTTTTGATCTATGAAAAATTAGACCATGGTGTAAAAATAAAATTTGTAGATTAATCCAAGGTGCATATATAAATATTAATTTTAAGATCTAAAGTTTTGTACATTCCAATTTATTTGGATCTAAATTTTATTGTGTGTTCATTCATGCTCTGCAAGTAACCTAAAAAGGGTAATTGAGTTGTTCTTGATGGTATTGTGATATTTTAAGATGAACTCAGTATTGGATCATGTTTTAGACTCTATGAGGACCATTTTTTTGGATTTTTAAGGTTTGATCAATCATATTTAGTATGAAAAAGGCTTATAAGGTGACTATGTGTTCGTTCATGGTGTCTATGTGCATAGAATGTTGTTTGGGTGAATTGAGATTTAGCAGAAGGTGTTGTGATGGTTTCTATCACTTAAAGAGGACTTATAAATTGTGTGTCATGGGTCCAAGTATTTTAAAGTGTTCATGTTTTCTTAATTTTCTCAGAGAAGTGTCAAAGAGGTGAATAGGTCTTCATGGGACCTAAAAGGTGACTTAGGACTATTTGAAAGAAGGTTATGCTTAAAGGTGACCCATGCTAGATGCCTTAAGGATGAAGGAATGTGTTGTGGCTAACAAGGAATATTTTTCTCATAATAATTAATAAGATTCTATAAAAGGTGGAATGAATGTGATAATTTCTAGAGCATGTGGAATAGACTTGTGCAAACTTGAGGGACATGTGTTTAGAGATAGATAGAGACTTGTATGAGCTAAGCAAAGAGAAGGTGGATGTTGTATGGATGAGTTAAGAGGTAGTTTAGAGAGAGGACTATGTGGATGATCTTTTGGTCATGTCTCTATTTTAATTACAGAGTGATTGTAGGTTTGTGGTTGAGGATGAGTGAAGAAGCTTAGAGAGATCCAAAAGGGTGCTTTGGATGAATTGACTATATGAAGGAGGTTTGAGAGAGTGTCAAGGATTTAAGAGAGGTGTTATACATTATGAATCCATCATATTAATTTGTAATCAAAATTCTAGAGTAGTTTATTTCATAGGTGTTGTGTGGGTGCTCAACATCTAGAGCAAGTGGGTGCTTATTCAAACTTAGAGGTGGGTGCTCCTTGTGAAGTGGGTGTTCCACTAAAAGGGTCTCTTATTTGTAATTATATTATATGAAAATTAATCCATGTGTTTTTAAGATTGAGAGTGGATTTTATCCTCCAAGAGGGTTTCCCACATGAACTACGTGTTGTGTGTTTGATCTTGTGTATGCATTAAATGAATGATCTCTATTGTTAATGTTGCTTAATCAAGTTGATATATGTTGATTGATTAATAGTATGAGAGATTTGTAATTAAAGTTGAGAATATGCCATCATTTATTCACCCCTATTAGTGATTATAATTCTAATAATTGGTATTAGAGTAAGACCTTTGTTGTAAGTTTAACCACTTGAAGGTGATCCAAGGTATAATATGGCAAGTCAACAGATGTAGGGTATCTCTAAAAAGTAAACACCCCTATTCAATGGGTAAAACTGTGATTTATATAGTGAAAGGATGAAGAGATACATCATGCCTCTAGGGTTTGATATCTATAAATCTATCATGGATGGATATAATACACTAGTTACTCCTCGAACTAGTGTTGTTGACAAGAAGTTGAGTGAAAATAACTCAAAAGCTATGAATGCTATCATTTTTGGTCTATCTGAGGCTGAGTTAACCAAATTGATATGTTACATGTCTTCTAAGGAAATTTGGGTCAAATTATAAACTATCTATGAAGGAGACTCAAAGGTAAAATTGGCCAAGTTGAAAACCTACCAAAGGTAATTTGAGAGTCTCAAAATGAAGGAAGAAGACATTGTGACATCCTATCTTCTAAAGGTTGATGAGGTAGTAAACATAATCAGAGGTTTTGGAGAGATGATTGATGAAGCTATTATTGTTTAGAAGGTATTGAGGACCCTCACACTCAAGTTTGATTCAAAGTTTTCTACTTATAATAAATTCATGTTCTCACTCAGGTGAAGATGGATGAACTGAATGGGATTATTGCTACCCATGAGATGAGATTCGATGAGGATAGACCTCCTAAGAAAGAAGCTACCTTCAAGTTGATCAAGGAGACAAAAACCAAGAAGATAAAGTTAAGTTTTAAAGATTTTGATCTTAATAAAGATCAAATTGATCCCTAATTTCAAGAAAATTGAATGTAGGATCAGGTAAACATGAAGGAAGACTTACCTTCAAATGTTTTTCTTGTGATAAAGTTGGTCATTTTGCAACTAGATGTCTAGTAGTAACATGGTTGAACACAAATAAGATTTTAAGGAATCACATGTGGTTGAACACAAGAAATTTGAGGGTCCTAGAAAGTTCTTCAATAAGAAAAATGGAAATAAGGAATCATACAAAAGAAGTAAGAGCCTTTACCATGAAGAATATAGTAACTCATATGAAGAAGAAGAAGTGACCACATTTGACAGTGATGTTTCTTTGCATAATGAGGATAAAGAGACATTGTTCATGGCTTTTAGTGATAATGAAGGTGAATGGTCATTAAGAAGAGATTTATTTGGCATAGACAACTTAGAGGAAGAAGATGATAAAGTCACTCTTGAAGACAAATATATGGACACTATGGAAGAAATGAAGTTGCTACAAAATAAGAATAAAAAAAAATGTCTTGATCAAATCCTATGAGGATAAAATTGGATTGTTTGAAGGAAGGATGAGTAATGAAGTCAAGGAGCATGATGAGATCACACAAGAACTTGAAACTTAGGTTTGTACTCTTGATGAAGAAGTAAATATTAATAATGAGGAATGTATCATGTATCAAACAAAGATAGAGTCTTTGAAAATGAAACTCAGTCAATCTATGAGCAAAGATAAAAATGATGAAAAATACAAGGAGGACTATGAGATTGAATTGAGGAATGATATTTAATATTTGAAGATTGATAAGAAAAAGAACAAGGATATGATGTCACAAATCAAGGACTATGAAGAGAAATTTAGTGTGTTTAAGGAAAGATTGATAGAAGACACCAAAGAGCATGAAGATATAGTCAAGCATTTTAGTTATCAATTGGAAATCCTATCTACAAGATTGAAAGATAAATAATATGAGTGAATAAGGTATGTGATTGAAAATGAGTCATTAAATGCTGAATCAGAGAAGACTTCAAGACAGGTGAAGTCATTTATAAATTTTGAAAAGAGCTCAAATGATCTTGATAATATTATGAGTAATCAAAAGCATGATAGTGATAGATGTGGTGTTGGATACAAAGAAGAACAAGAGCATGTAACTCAAGATAAGATAAAGGCTGATATAAACAAAGACAATCAGACCTTGAATATCAATCATCAATCAAGGAATGAAGGTGTTGGTAAAATGAGGACAAATCAGATTAGACAACCAAATACCATGAGGTATGCAAAGTTTAATGGTTATTGTTATACTTGTAATCAATTTGGTCATAGGGATAGATAGTGTAAAATACCATCAAAGAATGAGTTTGTATGGAATTATGAGCAAGACAAGTGAAATCATGTAGAACAACATCACTCAAGACAATCAACTAGTTCACAAGGAAAGAATGACATCATTAATTACAAGTGTTAAGGTTTTGGTCATATTGAAATTTTTTGTAACACCCTCATTAGGAGACCTAATGATCAAATTCATGAAAATTCAAGGAATCATCATATATCTCAAACACAAGGTATGCATAATTTGAGAAATCTCAATTGTTTCAAATGTCATGAGAGAGGTCACATTGTAAGGTCCTGTAAGAATAATCATTATTCTACTTTAAAAACTATCAATATTGACACAAAGAGAAGGATCCATAGTGAATGGAGGCCTAATAAGGTAAATGAAAAATAGGCTCAAGGTAGACTATTTGCCATAATAGAATAGGGATCAAGGTTTAGTATCAAGTAACAAGCCCTTTCTACCCAAATGGTCAAGGAAATCAAGTTGGATCCTAAGATAAAATAAAATAAAAAAGTTGAGAACTCATTCAAGATCAATCTAAAGATGAGGAAGGACTACAAGCGAAGTTAAGACATGGAGATATGGGAGTATCTTGAGTTTTGGGATCTTTAGTCCCTCTATGACCAATGGGTGTCTCTACCTATGATTCTTAAGAGACATATTTCATGTGTAGAAGCAAGTGTGTGTGCTCTAGGTGATGATCATTGGGCCAATTAGTACAAAGTGCGAAGAAGTTGGCTATAGTTGTGAATTCAAAGAAGATTGATATGATGACTTGATCAAACCAAGTAATGTGTTTTGAAAATATGTTGATATTCATATATAAGTAAATGGATCATGATGTTATGGGGAAATTTCTAATATTCGTGGACAATTTTTCAGGTCCAAGGATCAAATAAATCTCAAATCAATTTAATGCATGTCAATGGGGAACAATTATTTCATATGAGGTATGTAAGTATCCTGAGATCCTAGAAGTTTATTTGAATTCATTCATGATGTTAAGAAGAGCTTGGTGGCTAGTTATTCCACTTTATCATTAATGGTAAAGGGGGAGAAGGAAAATAAGAAGTTACCATCAATGACGAAGGGGGAGATTTTTAGAAAGTGTTGTCATTGATGTTATGTGCACATTGATATCAAAGAGAGCAAATGGTACTAATACATGAATGACAAAGTGATTAGATCAAGATATTGAAGAGCTATGGCACATGTACATGTCTATAAGGATAAAAAGAAGAAGTTGATGGATGTTATGGATAATGAGTTCATGTTACAGAGGTCTTATAGGATGTCAAGAGTACTTGTATTTCTTATAGAAGTGCATGGTGTTGATTTAGTTCTTCAGTATGCTCACCTAGGCATAATTGGCTCTATGGAAAAACAATTTGAGTAGATAGTTTTTTGACATCACCATTACCACATATGGGTGAGTCAAGAGAAATTGGTCATATGGGTGTGATCACATTAGTCCGAAGTTACTATGGTTCAAGTTTTAGGTCTTGCAGTTGAGTGGAAAAAAAGATAAAGTTTTCCTATACTTATCCAAATTTTTAAAAAATATCTAATGGTGTGTGTTTAATTGAATCAAATACCAACAATGTAAAATGACTCTAAGCTTAATGTCTTTGTTCAAGAAGAGCCAAGTAAGCAGTTTGTTGGCGATATATCTCACACATATGAAGGTTATAAGAGTAGTTCATTACATGGATGGATTAATCTATGTAAGATGATAGTGTGGTTAAAATTTCATGACATGAAATCAAGTGCAACATAAGTTATTAAGGATCAAATTTGGCCCTCCAAACATATTGTAGTGGTTCCCATACTTGGTTGAATTTATACAAAGTTAAAGGCCAGGACCAGATAAGGATCTAACATCGAGTGTGCATTAATACAAATGCATATCAATGATGTATATTATGTCAAATAGGTAAAAATGATAGATATTTAACATGGTTAAAATTTAGGTTACTCTTGAAGAGATCGATAGAGTGCATTTGTTTAAAACTGTTAGGAAGCAACGAGATGATTTCAAGTGTATGATGTTTAATAATGAGCAAAGGTAAAGATCAAGCTAGTCATGAGAAGATCGATGATGAATATGTGGCTAAATTTTTTAGGGAGAATGAGATGAGGTCAAATTTCTAGTTATTTAACAAAGGTAAAGACTAGGTTACTCAAAAGAGATTGATGGTGCATATGAGGTCAAGATTGCTAGAAAACATGAGATGAGGTTAACCTGTTTGAAGTTTAATGTTTGGAAAGTGGAGATATATGAGTTAAAGTTCAATATAATTAAAAATAAGATCGATGGTGCAAGTTGAGAAAATATATGCAAGGACACGAGATGTTGGTAAAGTGTTCAAAGGTTAATTGTGACCATTGGAATTCAAATATTTGAATTTAATAAAGGAAAGACCAGTGTTTGGTTTTTGAGACATAACTTTTGATCTATGTATAATTATACCATGGTGTAAAAATAAAATTTATAGAGGACTTTAAGGTACACATATAAATATTAATTTGAAGATCTAAAGGTTTTTTACAATCAAATTTATTGAGATCCAAATTTGATTGTGTATTCATTCATGATTTGTAAGTAACCTAATAAGGGTAATTGAGTTTTCTTGATGGTATTGCAATGTTTTAAGATGAAATAAGTATTGGATCATGTTTTAGACTCAATGAGGACCATCTATGTGGATTATTAAGGTTTGATCAATCATATTTAGTATGAACAAAGGCTTATAAGGTGATTGTGTGTTAGCTCATGGTGGGTATGTACATAGAATGTTGTTTGGGAAAATTGAGCTTTAGTAGAAGTGTGTTGTGATTCTTTCTATCACTTAAGGAGGACCTATATATTTTTTGGCATGGGTTCATGTATTTAAAAGTGTTCCTATGTTTTTAATTTTCTTGGAGAAGTGTCAAAGAGGTGAATGGGTCTTCATAGGACCTAAAAGGTGACTTAGGCCTATTTGAAAGAAGGTTATGCTTAAAGGTGACCCATGTTATATGCCTTAAGGGTGAAGGCATGTGATATGGCTAAAAAATAATATTGTGCTCATAATAATCAAGAAGACTCTATAAAAGGTGGAACCAATGTGATGGTTTCTAGAGCTTATGGAATAGACTTGTGCAAACTTGAGGGACATAGGTTGAGAGACATATAGAGACTTGTATGAGATGAAAGAAGAAAAGGTGGATGTTGTGTGGATGAGTTAAGAGGTATTTCAAAGAGAGTACTATGTGGATGATATTTTGGTCATGTCTCTATTGTAATTATATATTTGATATAGGTTTTTGGTTGAGGATGAGCGAAGAAGCTTAGAGAGATCCAAAAGGGTGATTTAGATGAATTGACTGTGTGAAGAAAGTTTGAGAGAGTGTTGAGGATTGAAGAAAGGTGTTATACATTGTGACTCCATCATATTTATTTGTAATTAGAATTTTGGATTAGTTGATTTCATAGGCATTGTGTGGGTGCTCAACATCCAGAGCAAGTGGGTGCTTGTTCAAACTTAGGGGTTGGTGATCCTTGTGAAGTGAGTGCTTCATTAAAAGGGTCTCTTTTTTGTAATAATATTATAGGATAAGTGTAGAAACCTAAATATGGCCATCGATAACCTCCAACCAGGCTTTTGACCAATTTCCACCCAAAATGCACAATTTGGCCTAAAAACACTAAAACACACTAAATGATGTGAAAATGACATATTAAAGTGCAAATTTTGGCTAGGGTATCCCTAAATGGGGTAATGCAATCTATGGGCTAGGTAACTTTGATAAGATCATTTTGAGTCAAAATGCCAATTTTACACCTAGGTACTTTGGATTGTTCTTTCCTATCAAATATATTACACAAGATGCATGCCTTTGTTATTTGTTTTTAGTAATATCCTAAATAGGAATACAGTTCCAACACATTTGACATTTCTTTCCAATTCAAATCCAGTCAAATTTTGGACCAATAACAAGACATTCTGATCAATTTGGGTAATTTGTGCACAAAGTGCTTAATCATGCTTAATAGTTAATTAACCCAAATCAAGGCCTAATTAATAATTTCATGGAAAATTGTTGAATACTTAATTTTGGAAATAAATATTGAATATCTATATCATTAGGTGACCTCATTTCTTGGGAAGACATCCCTAGGCCATAAATGCCACAAATATCAGGATTCATGCCCTCCATGCCTCATCAATGCCTTCCATGATGCCCTCCATGCCTCTTAATTACCCCTTATTCCAATGTCATGATGAGGATAATTTAAAAATTAATTCCAAAAATTAAATTAATACTCAATCACACATCTTAATCTCAAGATGGATGGTTCAAGTTGATTCTGAACAATCTCAAAAATCTATAAATAGAGAGTCCATGAACATCATTTCTAAGCTATTTTGGTGCAAAGTTATTATGCTCAAATATCTTCAAAAGACATAGTTATGCAAATTTATAATGAAAAATTGATTACAAAGCTTCAATAAACTAGTGTTACCATGCCAAATTGATTCCAAGCCAAGCCAAGCCAAGCCACAAGCCAAAGGTGCCAAGGAGAGATGGAGGTAGCCAAACTTCCATTGCCAAGGACTTCATGAGCACAAGTTGAGCAAGCCACTACAACAAGAATTTTAGAGCATCCAAGGAAGGTAAAAGAGGTTTATTTTACATTTTAGTTATGTTTTATTCATGTTTGTTAACTAAGGTCTCCCTAGTGTCTAGGCCTAGAGATGTTATGCTAATTAGTATGTTTTTTTCATTTTGTTTTCATTTTGGAACTAACACCATACTAACCATCATCTCTTAAGTCAAATTCATAGATCCACATATGGCACCCCTAGTGAGACTAGATGCATCTCACATATGATGAAGATCATTTTGAATCTTTAAAATATTCATTTGGACCATTAAAACTTTTACAAATTGATTTTCTAACTTTGTTTAACTATTTTTTATTTGAAATGGGTTTACATAGTAATTGATGTCAACTAGTAAGATCGACATCAGTTGGATAGTTTAACCAACATTGATTGTATACCTCTCATCAATCACATTGGTATAACTTATGCTAGTTAGATAACTGACATCGATTAGAAAATATAACTGTCATCGATTATATAAACTAACATCGGTCATTGTGTTTTTTTTAAAACATAGATCCGAGATCTCTTTTTCTAAAGTTCATTGTTTGAAACCCAAAAGAGATTCAAGGCTAAAGGATATGCTAACATTTTTTTTGTAGGACCAAGCTTGATATTTGTTAAAAACATATTTAGATCACCTTTTGTAAGCTTAAAAATCAATTAGGAACCTTGTTTTGGTGTTTAACAAATTTTTTTTTTTAGATGTTTATGGTGAATGTTTTCAAAGTTTGAAATTAAGACCAAGGGGTCAAATGAACACCACCAAATATTTTATTTGGGATTAAAATTAAACACACTTGTCAATTCTTGTTTGCAATAGTTATTTAATCATATTTTGTTTGGAAAAAAAAGGAATGTTGTGTGTATGCTCTTCGATATGTCCCCTTTAGGGAACCCTTGGAATCAAAAGATCCATTCCTATTGCAATTATCCTAGTCCAAGGCTTAGAAATAAATTCATCTAAAGCACTCCTAAAAAACTCATAAAAGTTTGGGTGACCTTGAAAATGACCCTAAAGTCTTTCTAAATTCATGCTTTCTTTATTTTTATGCAAACCTAGCTTACAAAGGGGACTTCATCACCTCCCATGAGTTTTTTAAGGAAGATTTGACCTAGGATTTCACCTCCTAGCATTGACTTCATTTGGATCCTAATTGGAGTTGCATATGGGACATAGTGGCACTTTGGACATCACACTATATTGAGCAAACAATAGGATGTAGTGGTTACAAAAAGGACTATACCTTTTTGCAACAAGCCAAGTGATATAGACCTAAAATCCATGCTTTTATTTTACATTGTTTGACATAAAAGTCATTATACAATTGATTCCCATAGAACATTTGGAAACTTATTAGATCTTAGACAAATACCCACTTGCCATGAAAGTATTGTTGGTGTAAGGTATGCCTCAAGGTCCATGTCACAGTACTGTCATTTTTTAGAAGGGGGTGTAAAAAACCTAATATATAATGTGAATTTACTTTTGAATGACCACTTAAAATCCTCTCAAATGATATATATTGACAGATTCTAACAATACTAGGCAACCTTGTCAGTTTAGGATCTAAGAGCGATTAATTAGTTGGTCTTGTCCTAGATTAGAGTCTTGTTGGAAGTAAAAGCTTGGTGTAAACAAACAAATTAAAACCAAACACATGGTCCTAATTTTCCTTTGAACAAAGAGGTGTTATGTTTCCCATGTGAGATCATCAGTTTGCCTTATTCAAAGTTCATCAAAATCTTGAGAGTCATATCATCCACTTTGGTGCAGTTATGCTACCCAATTGAGTCTAGACCTTTACCAAAGTTGTTTAAGTCCTTTACTTATAATATAAATTCAAAATTTCACCTTTATAATTTCACAAGGTTGATGTGTTAAGTGGGTTTTCCATTTTCACTAAACTTGAGGGAACTTAGGCTCAATTTCCAATTTGGGTTGAAGGCCATTTTAGACTCAAGATC
This sequence comes from Torreya grandis, assembly GCA_037957365.1. Taxonomy (NCBI): domain Eukaryota; kingdom Viridiplantae; phylum Streptophyta; class Pinopsida; order Cupressales; family Taxaceae; genus Torreya; species Torreya grandis. The sequence continues at coordinate 2,330,519 of JARHVA010002112.1, forward strand.
ATTATCACCATTTGATAGACTTAAGACATTTTGTGCTAAACACTTGCACTTTAAGTTTGTGCACCATAAAATTTTGAGTCAATAAAAGTAGTGTTATGCTATCAAAATTATGGGAAAATGTCTTTTCCTTAGAGAGTTTTGAAACAAACTTTTTGGTCACACCTTTTGGGTAGCATAGTGTCGTTATGCTACCCAAAGAATTTCAAATATTGTTTCATAAACCCTCTTACATAGAGTTCAAATTTGCTCATATATTTTTAGACCAATCTAAGTGTACTTTTGTGATCTTTTGTCTAAAATAGTTATACTGTTCACTTTTGTCTAGCTTGTTTGTCAAAAGAACCATGTTTTATACCATTTTTGTGAGAAAATAAACTATTTCTAAAGTGCCTTTTGTTTCATACCTTATACCTAGTTGATCAAGTTCATGTCCAAGAATAAAATGCCTAGTGTTTTCTAGAAGTGTTTCAAATCCATTAGGTTAAAACTTTCATCTATTTTAAAGTCTAGATTTTGAAACCATTTGGCCAAGAGTCCTATCACATGCCTTGTTTGAGACTAAATTTTGATTTTGCATTTGGACAAAATACCTAGAAATTTTTAAATTGTTAGATTAGATTGATTTGAAACACTTCGACCTTAGAGTTTGGCATTTTGATTTTTGGTCCATTTACTTGCTTATCTTTGTGTGAATAGTGAAACATTAGATACTTCATGCTAGCTTGTTTCCTCACAATTATTTGCATAATTTTTTTGATCCTTTTAAATAATCTAAACCAAGTTAGAACATTATCTATTTTACACATTATCCTTTTAAAGTTTGTAGAAATCTTTGAATTTTTATTGAAAAAACATTGATTATGGATCCCAACATATATTCTTACACTCATAGTGGACTCATGTACAATCCAGGGATTAGTAACGTAGTTGCATAGGAAGAAATGGTGCAAGATCCCTATGTGGATAATATTGATTATGAGATGGATTTTTATCTCTCTTATAATACTCAATCAGGGGCATAAAGCCAAGATCTATTATCTAATTATCTGGCTAACACACCACCTTATTCAAAACAAGACCAAGAAAAAACCACATAATACCTAGCTATAATACCCACATTGGATGAGCCAGCTCTTCAATAATTATATTCTACTAATATAGCTTCCATGTATGATCCATTTTTGTTTGAGTAGCATTTGTTAGAGAACAAAGATGAGATTTTGGTTAGAGCCATAGAGGTAGGGGCCAAGTTTCTAGTAGATTTTCCCCATAAAAATTTACCAAGTCTAGTAAGAGTGCCCCATAATATCATTTATGATCAATAGGCTTCTTCTAGCAATCCTATGGCTCTAGTCCAAACAATGTACCAAGATCCTAATATATTTAATCAAGGAAAAAACATCATGGAATATCACTTTAACCAAATGAAGATAGCATAACAAACCTACCTAAATCTAGCATGTGATTTTAATAAGATGAACGTGGTGAGTAAGCCTATCATTGACCTAGTTCCTTCAATAGGAGTGTGTTAGGGTGTGAAGCTAAAAGCTTCACCAAAGAGCACACTTATCAGATTCGGGTCTACACAGAGACCGGCATCGGTCAGGAGCGACCAATGTTGGTCAGGAGCAGTTGCAGAGACGTCGACATCGACAGAGGGTCGACCGATGACGGTTACAGACAAGCAGCAGGAACCGACATCGGTTACCTGTGTGTCCAAAAAGCTATTTATGTGGACAGAAGCGAGTGTTTGCATGATGAGTTTGAGTTGTAGTCTCAAGCTCGCGTCTCTATTATTGGCAATAATATTTTTAGAGCCCTTGTTCAAGTGGCTTAACTGCTTGTTGGAAGTGCATGCTTAAGTCTCCTAATTATATATGTAGAATTAGATCTTCCTAGCTTATCGTTGTAATTGTAGTAGTTGGTAGTAGTTATTGTGAATTATTGTAATTCATTGTATGAGAAGAACAATACAGAATTAAATCAATCCAGGCTTGTTGGAGTTGATTGTTCTTGAGAGAGAGAGCTGTTGAGGAATAGAGATCTATTGAGAGATCTATACATCTAGGAGAGGTGTGGAAGAAAGAAGTTTCTTCAATTGTATTCCTTTTGTAAAGAGTTTGTTAATACAAGTTTTCAGGGTGGTTTCTTGTATCTCTTGTTCTTGCTATTATCTCATTCTAATTACTTGTCAATCTGATTTAATTCCACGTTTATTGCTTTCACAATTGTAATCTATTGTTGGTTGATCCCCCAACAAGTGGTATCAGAGCCTTGGTTGCAGGTTCAGAGCTTGATATCCATCAAGTGGTATCAAAGCTCAGGTTCACTAATAGGTGGTTCAGATCTGTGTAGTGTGTATTGATTACAGGTTCTCACAGGGGTTTCTGTAGGGATTTCTGTTTGAGTGGGAGAAGCAATTGCAGATGAAAGTAAATTGAGAATGGAAAAGTTTAATGGCAAAAATTACCAACATTGGAGAATGCAGATAAAAGATTATATGTATCAGAAAGATCTCTACTTACCATTGGGTGGCATTGCAAAGAAGCCCAAAGACATGGAGGATGAAGAATGGGAAGTTCTTGACAGAAAGGCTCTGGGGTCTATAAGACTGAGTCTAGCATCCACTGTGATATCCAATTTATCACAAGCAAAGTCTATGGTAGAGTTGATGACTACGTTAGCAAATTTGTATGAAAAACCCTCAGCTTCTAATAAGGTATATCTTATGAAGCAGTTATTTAATTTGCATATGAATGAAGGTGGATCTGTTTCTACTCATCTGAATGATTTCAATGGTATTGTGAATCAATTAAGTTCAGTGAATATAGTGTTTGATGATGAAATAAAAGCTCTTTTAATATTATGTTCTTTGCTTGAAAGCTGGCATGGATTAGTAATGGCAGTAAGTAATATTGCATCTGCATCAAATATTTTGAAAGTAGAGGATGTTGTTAGTGTTATCTTGAATGAGGAAATACGCAGGAAAAGCACAGAAGAGGCATCCGAGAATGCTTTAAGTTTTGAAAGCAGGGGAAGGCAGAAAGAGAAGAGCAAGAAAGACAGATCAAGATCCAAATCTAAGGGGAAAGGCAGATCTAAATCCAAAAATGGTAGAAGGCCACAATGTTGGAATTGTGGAAAGATGGGGCACATAAGCAGAGATTGTTGGTCAAAACCTAAGGAGGACAACCAGCACGAAGGAAAGGAAGAAGCCAAGATTGTAGGTATTGCACAAGATGCTTTAATTTTCTCTCTACATAATAATATAGAATCTTGGGTATTAGATTCTGGTGCATCTTTTCATGCTACCCCTAACAGGAAATATTTCAGTGACTATATCCATGGAGATTTTGGAATAGTGTATCTAGGGGATGATGAGCCCTGTAAAATAATTGGCAAAGGTAAAGTGTAGCTGAAGATGCAGAATAGCAACACATGGGTGTTAAGAGATGTGATGCATGTTCCTAGCTTGAAGAGAAATTTGATTTCCGCAGGAAAGTTAGGGGATGAGGGTTGTACAGTAACTCTCACAGTAGAATCTTGGAAGGTGACCAAGGGTGCACTTGTTATGGCTAGAGGTAAGAGAGAAGGTACTCTCTATTTGTGTAATTGTGTTACTAACAAATCTCCTTCTGTATTATCTACTTCAGATGTGGACGCTAAATTGTGGCACTCAAGGCTTGGCCACATGAGTGAGAAGGGGATGTCAATTCTTAAGTCCAAAGGTATGCTTTTAGATTTAAAAGGCATAGATCTAGAGTTTTGTGAGCACTGCGTATTTGGAAAACAAAAAAGGGTTAGTTTTCTCAATACTGGGTCTACTAAGAAAAGACACAAGTTGGAGCTTGTTCACACAGACGTGTGGGGACCGTCTCAGGTTGCTTCCATTGGAGGATCACAGTACTATGTATCTTTCATAGATGATGCTACAAGGAAGGTATGGATCTATTGTATTAGAAAGAAATTTGATGTATTTGAGACTTTTAAGAATTGGAAAGCTATGGTTGAGAATGAAACAGGTAAAAGATTAAAGTGCCTGAGATCAGATAATGGTGGTGAGTTCTGCAGTCATAAGTTCAGAGATTATTGTTACATGCATGGAATCCATAGGCAAAGGATGGTTCCAAGGACACCTCAGTAGAATGGTATTGCTGAAAGGATGAATAGGATAATAATGGAGCGTGCAAGATGTATGAGATTGCATGCTGGTTTGCCCTTACAGTTTTGGGCACAAGCTGTTGACATTGCAGTATACCTGATTAACAGAAGACCCTCTACAGCTCTAGATGGTGGTATTCCAGAAGAGGCATGGACAGGTAAAAAATTTGATCTCTCATATCTCAAAGTTTTTGGTTGTGAAGCCTTCGTGCACATAGATAAGGAAAATAGAAAAAAGCTAGATGCTAAGTCTATGAGGTGCACATTTATTGGCTATGGCTCAGATGATTTTGGTTACAGATTGTGGAATCTAGAAACTAACAAGGTAATCAGGAGCCATGATGTTGTTTTCAATGAAAGAGTGATGTATTGTGATCAGCTAAGGAAGCTGGATCAATCTGAGCAGAGGAATGGTGAATTGGACGAGGTGAAAGTTCAAGATGAGCTCGCGGTAAAAAGAAATAATCACTTGCAGGAAAACACAGAGATCGATGTCGATAGATTAGGAACCGGCGTCGGCAGTACAGAAACTAGCATCGGCCGTACAGAGACCGACATTGGTAGAACAGGTATCAAGGTCGGTCAGGCAGAATCAACGTCGGCCAGTAACAGGTCTGCAGGTGACCGAGGTCGGTCACTGTCAGAGAATTTGGGTGGACAGCGTGCTGTGAATGAGTCTCAGACACCCATCAGGAGGTCAGAAAGGGCGAGTAAGCCTCCAATTAGATATTCTCCTTCTTTATTTTATTTATTGCTAACTGACGATGGAGAACCAGAGAGTTTTGAAGAAGCAATACAGGTGGAGTCCAAGAGTCAGTGGGAGCGTGGCATGGTTGAGGAGTTGGAGTCCTTAAGAGAGAACCAAACATGGGATTTGGTTGAATTGCTAGCTAGTAAGAGAACACTAAAGAACAGATGGACCTACAAGTTGAAGGAAGGCGAGAATGGACAGATGAGATACAAGGCCAGATTGGTAGTAAAAGGATTTGCACAAAAGCCAGGTATCGACTTTGGTGAGATTTTTTCTCCTATTGTTAAAATGACTTCTATAAGGGTTGTATTGTCTTTGGTTGCTTTTGAGGATTTGCATCTTGAGCAGCTAGATGTTAAGACAACGTTTCTTCATGGAGACTTGGATGAGGAAATTTATATGGAACAGCCAGAAGGATTCGAGGTCAAGGGTAAGGAGAAGTTTGTGTGCAGATTGAAGAAAAGCTTGTATGGCCTCAAGCAAGCTCCTAGGCAATGGTACTTAAAATTTGATAGGTTTATGACTGAGCATGGCTACAGTAGGTGTCAATCAGACCATTGTGTTTATTTCAAGAGATTTGATAATGGTAGATATATTATTCTATTGTTGTATGTAGATGATATGCTGGTTGCAGGATCTCACATGCAGGATATCTCAGAGCTTAAGGTAAAATTAGCTCAAACATTTGCTATGAAGGATTTGGGAGCAGCAAAGAAAATCCTTGGCATGAACATTAAGAGAGACAGGAAAAATCACAGGTTGATATTGTCTCAAGAAGATTATGTGGACAAGGTGTTGAAACGGTTCAATATGCAGGATGCTAAACCGGTAAGCACACCTTTGGTTGGACATTTTAAGTTGAGTAAAGAACAATGTCCTAATTCATATGATGAGGTAGAGTACATGAGTAAGGTTCCATATTCTTCCGCAGTAGGGAGTTTGATGTATGCAATGGTGTGTACTAGACCGGATATTGCCCAAGCAGTGGGAGTTGTAAGTAAGTATATGGCCAATCCAGGCAAGGAACATTGGAAAGCAGTTCAGTGGATCCTTAGATATTTGAGAGGAACCAGTAGTAAGCACTTGTGCTATGGAGGTTCAGATACTTCTCTACATGGTTATGTAGATTTAGATATGGTAGGTGATTTAGATGGCAGGAGGAGCACTACAGGTTATGTTTTCACTGTAGGTGGAATGGCGGTTAGCTAGATATCTAAGTTGCAGAAGGTTGTTGCCTTGTCAACTACAGAAGCAGAGTATATTGCAGTCATAGAGGCTAGCAAAGAGATGATATGGATGACACGGTTCATGGATGAGCTTGGTAGGGAGCATGAGAGTTGCAGACTGTATAGTGACAGTCAGAGTGCAATCCATTTGGCTAAGAATTCAGCCTTTCATTCAAGAACAAAGCACATACAGCTAAGGTACCATTTCATACGACATGTATTGGAAGATGGTGAGTTGAAGCTGGAGAAAATCCATACAGATAGGAATCCTGCTGATATGTTAACCAAGCCGGTTATAAAGGAGAAGTTGAATCTTCATTCAACTTCTGTTGGTCTTCATGATTGAGTTGAAGATGGAGGAGCTAGAAGATGTTGCTGTACAGGTACTGGTGCAGCTGTTTATCTCCAAGTGGGAGATTGTTAGGGTGTGGAGCTAAAAGCTTCACCAAAGAGCACACTTATCAGATTCGGGTCTACATAGACACTGACGTTGGTCAGGAGCGACCGACATCGGTCAGGAGCAGTTGCAGAGACGCCAACGTCGGTAGAGGGTCGGTTGACGACGGTTACAGACAAGTAGCAGGAATCGACGTCGGTTACCTGCGTGTCTAGAAAGCTATTTTCGTGGATAGAAGTGAGTGTTTGCATGATGAGTTTGAGTTGTAGTCTCAAGCTCGCGTCTCTATTATTGGCAATAATATTTTTAGAGCCCTTGTTCAAGTGGCTTAACTGCTTGTTGGAAGTGCATGCTCAAGTCTCCTAATTCTATATGTAGAATTAGATCTTCCTAGCTTATCATTGTAATTGTAGTAGTTGGTAGTAGTTATTGTGAATTATTGTAATTCATTGTATGAGAAGAATAGTATAGAATTGAATCAATCCAGGCTTGTTGGAGTTGATTGTTCTTGAGAGAGAGAGCTCTTGAGGAATAGAGATCTATTGAGAGATCTATACATCTAGGAGAGGTGTGGAAGAAAGAAGTTTCTTCAATTGTATTCCTTTTGTAAAGAGTATGTTAATACAAGTTTTCAAGGTGGTTTCTTGTATCTCTTGTTCTTGCTATTATCTCATTCTAATTACTTGTCAATCTGATTTAATTCCACATTTATTGCTTTCACAATTGTAATCTATTGTTGGTTGATCCCCCAACAGAGTGTTGATAGAGTTAACTAGACAAGAGAATTCAAATTTCAACCCATTCATACAAATTGCTTTGATAGATAACTTGATGCATATGCCCATTATTGAAGAAATGTCTTCAGCCTCTACACAAAATAGTGAACCAAATGTAGTACACAATGTGCAAACAATGTCCAGTCCTGATCAAAGTGGTATTAACATGCAAATAACTAGCCAACAACATGTACCTATATTTAGTCCCATGAGTAGATAATTATACCAGGAAATAAGAGTTTCTACACCCCAACCTCAATCGGTTACTTCCTCAAATGTACAACATATGGGATTAGGTAATCAAACAATGGCTAATATCATGCCTCAATGACAAAATATGATGAATCACACTCCTCCTTAACAAGTAATGAGTAGTATTCCATAATAGCAGGCACAATCTAGTGTATCAATGCAATAGAGGACAAATACATTGCCACCTCAATCAGGGACAACTAATGTTTCACCTCGCTAGGTAATGACAAACATACCTCTTTAGTCATAGACTAATATGCCAATCCAAAACTAAGCAATGACTAGTAAAAAATGTGCAAATATTGGTCAGTAATAGATGCCAAATCTGTAACCTACTTTCACTTCTTCATAGGGATTCATGCAACAAAGAGGTACCCATGTTTCTCAAGTACATACTAGACAACTATTGGTTCAAAATGTGCCACAAATTCAGAGATAGGGTCTTAGACCAAAAGTTCCCACTCAAAAGTAAGGTTTGATTAGTCTGTAACATGTCCCTTTTCAACCACAGTAGGCACAATATAGTTATATCCCTTTGTCCCAACCATAAAATATTACAATTCAAACCTTTATCGCCAATCTAAACTATAATATTGTGTAACTACTTATGTAATTTCAAGTACATCCTAATCCACATATGCATATTCATGGTCCATTCCCCAACCAAACCAATGTACCCCAACAAATATCTCCATCATACACTGGTCAAATTTTCCCACTTGTGATCTCCAACCATCTATCTAAACCAATATTCTCCATCAAACCAATGTTCCTTCAAGTTTCCTATCCCAAGAATTGCAACAGATGAAGGATGCCATTGCTACCATTCAATCTAGTAAACATATTAAAAAGTTTAAATTGGATGACGTGTGTTCTTACCCATTCAACATGGAGTATTTGTAGATACCATTTCCTCTAGGATACAAACCACCAAAATTTGACAAATACAAAGGGAAGGTGACCCTAAGGCTCATTTGACCAAATTCTTTATCGCATGTCAACTAGTGGCATATAGTGACATTTACCTTTTGTTGTTGTTTCCAAGGAGCTTGGTTGGATAATCCTTGGATTGGTTTTTTAAGTTACCCAAAAATTTAGTAACAGATTTTGATGATCTCTTTGATAAATTTGTGCAGCACTTTTCCTATGAACTCAAGCATGAGATTTCATTAGTAGACTTAACACAAGCACAACAAAAAGCTAGTGAAAGTTTTACAAGTTATTTATAGCGATGGAGAGCCCTTACAAGCTATTTCATCCATAGTTTACTAGATAAAAAATTAGTTGCTATGTTTACCAAAAATTTGCACAGTGAGATAGCTTATCATTTGGAACTACAATGTACACATACTTTCAAGGAAATCATCGATAGAGGCTTGTTGATTAAGTGCTCATCAATAAAGGATTTATCAAGATTAATTCAACTAATCAAAATCAAGGTACCAATTAGGGAAATGACCAACATCCCATTCAAACACCAACATCACAACTAACATAGGCTAATAACCAAGAAAGCTTGAAGTAATTTAACCACAATAAGAATGTTGTGGGAAATGGAGTTACTAAATCTTATCATTTCCAAATGATGCAAACATCATTTGCACCACCTTTTTAGCTTAATCCTACTCCACAACCTCTCCAAATAATACCACAAACACAACAACCAAGACCTGCACAACAAATACAACCTTTATCATTGTAAACCCCTCTTCTTAGGAAAACCATGACTGCACATTGTGTCTTTAGTGACCTAGGAGAACCAATTGAGTCTATATTTTACAAGCTTGCTACCTCTAATCTGATTAGTTGGCCTATACCAAAGCATTATCTACAAGGAATTTCTTATCTTGATTGGTATCGAGAAAACAAATTCTATGACTATCATTAGGTCAATGGATATAATCTATGAAGATGTGTCTAAATCAAGCATTTAATTGAGAATATGTTGGAGAATGGGGAGATAACATTAGATAATGATGTTTCTACTTCCAATAAAACTCTTGGGATTTATCAAAACCCTTTTACCTAATATAAAAATTAGCAACAACAAAATAATCAACAATAACAACAATAGCTAGTGCAATAACAAAATCAATAATATCAAAATCAAAGGCCACACCAACAAAATAAACAAAATAAACAACATAACCCACATAAAAAAAATAATGGATAAAAATAAGGTCATAACAATAACAAAAAACAAACCTACCATGTAGTTACACATGACTACAATAGGGTTGTAGGTCATATTGTAGGGGGTAGCATTAGTACCATTTCTATTAATCCTAGGCCAAGCACTAATCATCCTAGACCATTGCTAAACAACAACATTGAGCCAAATTACATGGATAATTATTCTTTGAATTGGGAATGCATATAGGTAAACCAAAAAATTAGGACTTCCCTTTTTGGACCTTATATCGATAACTCATCCTTGCCACATAAACACATGCGAGTGCATCATTAACTAAGACTTGTCTTGTCTGGTCCCACACCATTTCCAACATTGATTAACAATAATGGTCCAGTATTTAATTCTGATTGTGAAATCACAACTTAGAAGTCAAAGATTACTATCTCAAGCCCACAACCATATGTCACTTTTCCTATCATCCAACTAACCATTCAGCCTCAGAATAAACCATTCACTACTAACCAAGACAAGAAGTTTGATATTGTGGAACAATTGTAGAAGACACCAACACAAATTTCTATCTTAGATTTGATGTGAATGTCAATAATCCATAAGAACATCTTGAATGAGTTTTTGACCCAATCCACTATTGCTAGTGACATATCCCCTGATAAATTTCAAGCTTTGGTTGGACACCTAGCTCCAGCCCAACAAGTCACATTCAACCAAAGTGATATGTCTTCTTCCCTTGGCCCACTCCATAATAATCCATTATACATAGAAGTTTATATCAGATGGCATAAAGTGGAACGTGTCCTTATAGATAATGGATCCATCCTTAACATAGTGTCTCTAAAGCTTATCAAGCTTCTTGAGTACACAATGGTAGATCTGCATCTAGAAATAATAACCATCAAAGCCTATGATAATTAGGAAAGAGAATCACAAAGAACCATTAGTTTTCTAGTTATCATTGGGCATTTGACCCATGATACACTTTTCCATGTGCTTGATATTGAGTTATCTTATAATATGCTTCTAGGAAGGCCTTGGTTACATGAGATTCATGTAGTCCCATCAATGTTGCACCAATGTATCAAATTTTCCCACTCAGGGATGGAAGTGAATATTCTAAGAGATTTACACCTATATAAACACTACAAACATCTTGAGGCTGAATTTCAAAGCTATAATTATCAGTACGTCATGAATCCAAGTTTCAAGTAGGGTAAAAGAAAGGCTATACTTATTGATCCTTCACCAAATAATTACATAAATCCTAATACCTTTGATTCCATTTCCCACATGCCACCTCCTGAAGCTTCTAATCATTTCACCATTTCAGATAATGGACTGGGAGATTATGTGACCCATGATACATTTCATATTGCCAATCTTCCTCAAAATCTAAAAACCTTTGGGAGACCTAAAGTCACCCCACATATGCATTGGCAACAAAAGAACAAAGATAAGGGACATGTCACATTTGTACCAGCATTTGGCCTAGAACCTGACCCTCTTGAAGGGGATGAATCATGGTTATACAATGACAACCAAGCTGATTGTTATAAAAATACAAAGTATCCTATTCCCAATAGGATCATGGAGTGTCACAATTATGAAGGAAGAGGTCTCAGATCGAATCAACAAGGAACCATCAAGCCAATTTCCATGACTAAGTATGAAAGACCTTATGGACTTAGATTTAATTTGCCTGGGGGTGACCCCACATATCTTATTCAAACTCCATTGACAATGACTAGTGATGATGATGTTGACAGCGAAGTAGAGTCTGATCATGGATTCACCTTTGATAATTTAGTTGAGACCAACCTGTTTGATAACAATGCCATTTGTACCCTTACCCTGACCATTCATCATAACCCATTGCCATTATATTATCCCTAACTGATAGATTAAGACCAATAAGAATCTAGTCTATCGATTAATGAATTCTAGAATGATGAGGAATTCTGTGATTTCTTAGGCATTATAGATAACATTCCATTGGGAGATCACAAATCAAGATTATCAATCACATTGAATCCTGCAACTTAGTTTGGAGAGCGAGTGAACACCCTTAGCCAAAAATAAATAAGTAAAATATTGAGGTCCCAAAGTGAAAACCTCTTTGAGGTGATTTATAACCATGGAAAAAGTAAAGATAAAGGCTAATCTAGTGGTGAAAACTTGTTTTAGATGCCATTAGATGGGGGTGTTCATTCTTCTTTAAAATAAGACTAGGAGACCACCAATGATGAACTTGCATGTGGTCCAAGTTCAGCTTTGAGTAACAAGTATTTGATCAAATTATTCAAGAATTTCCAATTTTTTTTTAACATGGCCAGATCTCCCATTAGGGGACTCAGATTCATCATGCCTAGGAGAAGTTGAAGATCAAGTCCTAATGGAGGACCCTAACATAATTCAATAGTTCAAGTCATTACTTACTATCCTTAAAGATGGTTTGACCATTCTAGTTAAAGATATCATAGAGTTAAATATCAGGACTCTATCAGACCTAAAATGGATATAATTAGGCACATCCCTCACAAAGGAAGAACATGACATCTTTATAGCTCTATTGAGAGAATTTCAGATATCTTTGCATGGGCCTATTATGACATGCTAGGTTTAGACCCCACCTTGGTTATGTACCACCTTGTGGTTAATCTTGATGCCAAATTGAAAAAACAAAAGTTACGTAAGATGCATCCTTTCATTACTATATTGGTAAAGAAAGAGTTGGAAAAAATCTTAGAAGTAGGATGTATCTGATCTATTGACTACTTAAAATGGATCTCTAATGTGGTACCTGTTAGTAAAAATATTGAAGGGATCAAAATTTGTACTAATTTTTGAGACATCAACAAATCTTGTCCTAAAGATGATTTTCCCTTGCCTAATATTGACATGATCATCAGCTCCATGATAGGTTATGAAATGCTTTCACTCATGGATGGCTTTTTAGGATACAATCAGATCAGAATAACACCAATAGACCAACATAAAATGATGTTCACCACTCCATGGAAAACATTTTGTTATCTTGTAATTCCATTTAGCCTTAAGAATGCTAGAGCTACATATCAAAGGGCCATGACTATCATATTTCATGGTATTGTTGAAGACTATATCGATGACATATTAGGAAAATCTAAAACTAGGGCTGACCATCCAGTAGTGCTATGTAAGATATTTGAAAGATTATGCGAGTATAAAGTTAGACTCAATCTAAATAAATGTGTGTTTGATGTAAATTTAGGCAAATTACTTGGATTCATCATGTCCTATAGAGGTATTGAATTCGATCTAGCTAAAGTCCATGCTATAATTGAGATACTACCACCAACCAATTTAAAGCAACTTCATAGTTTATAGGGTAAGATCTAGTCAATCTGATGCTTCATCTCTCAGTTAGCAGATAAGTGCCATCCATTTACACACCTTTTAAAGAAGGGAGTGGCATTTCACTGGGATGATCACTGCCAAACAAATTTTCAAAAACTCAAAGACTATCTTGTTAATCCACATATTTTATTACCTCCTATGCTAGGAAAGCCATTCTTGTTATACCTATCAGCTATCGACCATGCTCTAGGGGCACTCTTGGTTCAACATGATGACAATGGAAAAGAGCATGTTGTATATAACCTAAACTATACCTTGGTTACATATGAAAATAATTATGCACCTAGTGAAAAATCTTATCTAGCCATGGTCTTCGTAGCTCAAAAAATGTGTCATTACATGTTGAATAATAAGACCATGGTCATTTCAAAATTAGATCCACTTAAGTATCTAATATCTAAAATAGCTTTGCAAGGTAGAATGGCTAAATAAATCATGCTTCTCAGTGATTTTGACATAGAGTATGTCAGTTAGAAGGCAATCAAGGGATAAGTTCTTTTAGATCAACTTGCTGAAGCACCTCTCAAAGACACACAACCACTTGCATTTCAATTTTTTGATGAATCCATCATGACCATCATTGACACACCCCTTGAAGATTAACCTTAGAAACTATATTTTGATGGTTCATTTACTGCACATGGATTAGGGCTAGGCTTATTTTTTATTACACCATAGGGGGATTTAATTCCTAAATCATTCCAAATCATTTTTTCTTTTACAAACAACATGGTTGAGTATGAAGCACTTGTTTTAAGACTTTGAAAAGTAGTGCATTAGAATATATCTCATCTCCAAGTTTATGGTGATTCTTAGTTAATCATCAATCAGATCATAGATCATTTTTAGACCAAAGATGACAAGATGGTTCTATATAAAGCCATGGTTGACACTCTTAAGCAACAAATTGCCAATATTCAATTTGAGCACATACCAAGGGATAGTAAAAAAACTATAGATGCAATGGCTACTATTGACTCTCTGATTCAACAAATAGATAAATTTAGAGAGTATCAGTTCCTTATCGATAATTTGTTAGCATCAACTCATGAACCTTTAACCATTGCAATGATTTATGATATTATTGGTCCTAAGTCTATTTAGTACTTAGACTTTTAAAACTACCTTCATGACCAAGTTATACCACCTAACCTATCTAAAAATAAACCAAAACCTTCATTCATCATTCCACTCATTATAATCTACTTTGATCCACCCTTTACCATCATAGTTTTGATGGAACTCTGCTTCGTTGTTTAACTTCGGCAGAGTCTACACTAACTTTAAGAGAAGTTCATGATGGAGTATGTGGTGCTCATTCTAGCAAGGCAGTCCTATCCAAAAATCTCTTACGTATTAGTTATTATTGGTCCAAAATAGATGTAGATGCCATTGCATATGTAAAAAAGTGTGATAAATGTCAATGACATACTAATCTGATTCATGTCCCAACAATTACTCTAAAACTGATGTTAATACCATGGCCATTTTCTACATGGGGAATTGAAATCATTAGGAAGATTAACCCCACTTCATATGATGGCCATAAACATATCCCTACCACCACCAAATATTTCACTAAGTGGGTTGAATCTATACCCCTCACTTATGTGACTAGAAATCAAATTTCCAAATTCATTTTCAACCATATTATTTACTGCTATAGTATCCCCTCTGACATTATATCTGATAATAGAGGATCATTCAAGAACAAGGATGTAGATCAGATGTGTATTGAATATAACATCACACAACATTTTTCTATAGCATATTACCCTCAAGGTAATGGCCAAGCTGAGGCATCCAACAAAACCATTGTCAATATTCTCAACAATATTGTCAATGATGATGATCATGATTAACACTTGCAGATATTCCCTACCTTTTAGGCATACCATAACAATCATCATACCCCCATAGGAGCCACTCCATACTCTTTTGTTAATGGTACTGAATCCATTCTTCCCATTGAGGTGGAATGGGCTTCACTATGCATCTCTTTCAAGCATGTCCTTTATGATCATGACTATCGAGTAGCTCACCTGCAAGAGCTAGACATACTTGATGAGAAATGTACAACTACACTTAATAATCTTCAAGTGTATCAAACTGACTCAAAGGCCACTATAATTGATGTGTTAAAGCATAGAACATTTGAACTTGGTGATCTTTTTTTAAATAAAACCAAAAGAATACCATGGTTGAGAAAAAACATAAAGAGAAATCCAAACCAAACTAGATAGGGTTTTTCATCATTACTACAGATTATGGATTAGGAGCATATACACTTGCCACACCAGATGGAGATAAACTTCTTGAGCTGATGAATATTATTCATCTCAGTGGTACGATGCTTAAGCACTAAGGTGTATTGTCTATAAGGATCATTTCAGTTATGCCATTTTATCACTATTCTTCTTTAAACAAATACCATCCTTATCCATCCTCTTCATCATATCCACTTTTCAATTCTATTCTATCGACCTAGTGTGTTTTAAAGCCTAGCCCATTTAACCTTGGTTTCTATCATTTGTTACATAGTTTCAACGTTGAGGTATCTGAATAGTTATATTAGTTGGTTTAAGTACTTCAAAATAAATCATATTTTGGGTTAGTATGATAGAAGTCTTGACAATTTCATCCTTCATTTACTATTCCTTTCTTACCACTGGTTTGGTTACTAATTATAGCTACCTTTGGAAAAATTAATACCTTTTATCTATGCTATTTTGTCCTAGTTATAATTGCTTATGGGAAAAATAGGGGCAACATTAAGCATTGACATACCAACTTGTGACTTCCTATGTTGTACTATGTCTTTTTACCAACTGTGCCTATTTTGTTTGAATTGATTGCTACACTAGTTAAATTCTTCCATTGTAAGGGTGGGACTACAGTGACTTGAGGTCCAACTGCGGGACTATATAGGCAATGTTGAATACTTGTTGAGATCAGCTCAGTCACCCTCATACACACTCTCACCATTTTATGAGCAACCTAAGCCATACTCTTGCCATTTTGTGAGCAACCTAAGCCATGATCTCACCATTTTCTGAGTAATCTAAGCCACACTCTCATCATTTTAAGAGCAACCTAAGACACACTCTCACCATTTTGTGAGCTTGAACCATTTAGTGTCTTGTCATTCTTGATTAAGTTGAGACACTCCAAAACAATTCCAAAAACATTGACCACTTCTTTGCCTTAAGGATTTTGGGAACCTTTACTAAGTTACAAGCACATCACTTGTCATTTCATTTCCCCATCCTTTTTATCTTTTTTCTCTCATGCACTTGCCATTTTTCAAGACCATTCCTATTCTTCTCCCACATCTAATCTTTTTATATTTATCAGTTATCACATTCTTCCCATTCCTTGGGAGAATTGCATTTAGCGTGAAGTTTTTTATTGGATATTACATTCATGTAACTATGTAGGCAACGTCCACTTGCCTAGTGTATATAGAGATAACTCAGCCACCCCCTTCTTTTTATTTTATTCCCCCATTTTGTTCATTTGTTAAGTTATCACCTATTTTATAGGGGCAATGTTAGTAGGGTTCTATTGCATTGTTTGTTTGTTCATTTCTGCTTATTTTATTTTTTTGTCTACCTGTTAGTTTGCTTTTAGCACTGTTGCCTTGATTCAATTTATGTGTGTTCATTGGGTGATTCCTTGACCACACTTACACTTGAATCATCCATATTCATATGTTTACATTTTCATCATGGTTTCTATCATTGGTGCATTATTTTCTATTGAGTATTGGATTACAGGAGTCAGTCCTCATGCATATTTTAGCCAAGTCCTCATGATGTTATACCATGATGCCTACCAGCACATGCTATAATAAACCTCAGCTTCAAGAAGTCTATTCAGTAATGGTAGCATCTCTTCAACATCGATATCCTAATTCAATCCCAATCATATTCTAAATAGAGTAATAAACCATGAAATAATTTCAGCCTTTATTAGTTCGGATAAGCATCTCCCTACTAGTACATTATTCCAATTCATCATCACCCTCTGTGTTATGTTATCATCATCCTCAACCAATTTTATCATGTTTTCCATAATTGGGGTCCAATAATTATAACTGCCTATGGGCAAATTATTGCACACTGTCCCACCTACATTTCTCAATGATTATAACCACCTTTGAGAAAACCATTGTATTATCACCACTTTACTTTTTTGCCTATATAGGGGCATGTTATTATCTTGTTTGTCTATCCTATCTGGGGTAGCTCCATCTTCTCAATAATTATAACTACCTTTGGGAAAATCATTATGTTAGCATACCACATTGCCACTATTGGGGTACAATGCTTATAACCACCTTTGGGCAAACCATTGTGCACTGTCCCACTTGTATTATCAATGATTTTGATTACTTTTTTAGTATCATTATGTTTTCACCCCATCATCCTTCCTTTACTTAGTCCCCTCATTTCACTTCTTTCTTTTCAAAGGACCATTTTCTAGCTTACTTATGCCAATAGTTCCCTCAAAGGGGCATCATACAATTAGTTTATCATCATTGCAGTTGTAGGCATACAAGACCTTTTCATTATTTGAGAAGATGTTATTGTGATTATATCTTGCAATGCTTTCCCAAACATGGGCAAACTGTGGACACCTAAATCTGGCCACTGATAACCTCCAACCAGAATTTTAACCAATTTCCATCCAAAATGCACATTTTAGCCTAAAAACATTAAAACATGCTAAATGATGTGAAATTAATATATTCAAGTGCTGATTTTGTCTAGGGTATTCCTACATGGGGAAATGAAATTTATGGGCCAACTAACTTTGATCAGATCATTTCAAGTCAAAATGCTAATTTTACATCTAGGTGCTTTGGATTGCTCTTTTGTATCAAATCACTTGCATAAGATGCATGCCTTTGTTATTTGTTTTTGGTAACATCCTAAATGAGAATACATTTATAACACATTTGACATTGCCTTCCAATTCCATCCAGTCAAATTTTGGACCAATAATAAGGCATTTTGATCAATTTAGGTAATTTATGCACAAAGTGCTTAATCATGCTTAAGATCTAATTAACCCAAATAAAGGCATAATTAATAATTCCATGTAAACTTGTTGAATACTTATTTTTGGAATTTAATATTAAATATCTACATCATTAGGTGACCTCATTTCTTGGGAAGACATCTCTAGGCCATAAATACCACAAATATCAAGATTCATGCCCTCCATACCTCATAAATGCCTTTCATGATGCCCTCTATGCCCCTTAATTTCCCCTTCTTCCAATGTCATGATGAGGATAATTACAAAGTTAAATCCAAAATTTAAATTAATCCTTAACCACACATCTCAATCTCAGGATGGATGGTTTAGGTTGATTTTGATCAATCTCAAAAATATATAAATATACAGGCCATGAATGTCATTTTGAAGCTATTTTGGTGAAAAGTTATTATCCTCAAATATCTTCAAAAGACATGATTATGCAAAGTTATAATGCATCATTGATTACAAAACTTTAAGTAACTAGTGTTACAATGCCAAATTGATTCCAAGCCAAGCCAAGCCATAAGCCAAAGGTGCCAAAGAGAGATGGAGGTAGCCAAGATTCCATTGCCAAAGACTTCATGATCATAAGCTAAGAAAGCCACTAAAAAAATCATTTTGGAGCATCCAAGGAAGGTAAAAGAGGTTTCTTTTGCATTTTAGTTGTGTGTTTTATTCATGTTTGTTAACTAAGCTCTCCCTAGTGTTTAGGCCTAGAGATGTTATGTTATTTAATGCGTTTCTTTAATTTTTTTTTATTTTGGAACTAACACCATACTAACCATCCTCTTTTGAGTCAAATTCTTAGATCCACAACAAGTAGTCCATGTGTTTTCAGGATTGAGAGTGGGTTTTATTCCCCAATAAGGTTTCCCATAGGAACTATGTGTTGTGTGTTTGATCTTGTGTATGCATTGAATGAATTTGATCTTTTGTTAATATTTATTAATAAATTTGATATATATTTATTGATTAATATTTTGAGATTTTTTGAATTAAAGTTAAGAATCTATCATCACTGATTCACTCCCCCTCTTAGTGATTGTACTTTCAACAGTTATGTTATAATTCCTTCAAAAAAGGCAAAGAGAATTATAAGTTTTTGAGTGTTAAATACTAATAAAATACTTTAATGGATATTATAAAATCTTAATATGATAACATTTTTTTTTACAATTATCTATCTATGTTGGGTCTATTTGGATCTTTTTAAAATTAAAATAGATTGACATTCATCAATGGAATTAATACAAAAACATATACTATTATTTGTTGTATAAGGTAATCCCATATTTTGGAAGCATAATGACTAAGAGTGGGGTGAATTAGTCTTAAAAATATTTCATTCAAGTTCACTTAAGCAATCATGAACCAGTCAAGCAAACATATACATCTATCAAACATATACACTTATCCACTTAAGCATGAAACACAAGAACATATAACATATGTGGGAAACCCTCAAAGGAAATAAAAATCATTAATTTATAAAAATGGAATATATTACTATAATATAAAAACCAAATTTATTGAGGCACCAACTCCATATGGAACACCAACCCCAACTAGACAAACACCCACTTAACTAGGATTTAACAAGCATCCACTTGCAAGGAGGCATCAACCCACTAGATGAATAAACACCAAATCAAAAAAATTATTGATTTGATAACCTTTATAAAACTATATTTCAATCACAATAGATTATTATCACATTATTTATCTCTTCACACTCTTTAACCCTCTCAAACTGCCTTCTAGGCTCTTCGCTCAACTAGGTCTCTTCAAGATTGATTAGGTCATATGACCTTGATCTTCATAGATATAAATATTTTTATATATTAATGAAAATAAATATAATCTATTATGATGGTATATAATACCTATTTATATTCAATAATGTGTTATTTCATTCACGTGCACTATCCCATTCACTAACTCGTCAATTAGGCCTAAAAAGCCTTGTTCTTCTACAAGTCTCTTGCTCATACACCTCTTAGCTGGAAAAACACACTTTAAAAATTAGTTTGGACACATAATAGGCCTTAGGACATGTTCAAATAAATAATAAATCATTAGGTTGGCCATTACTCAAATAGACCAAATCCTTCTTTAGGTCACATAGAGACCTAATTCCATTAGGCCTACTTTAAGACATGTTACCTTATGACCCCTTGGAAAACTCTAAATATCTATACATGGCACAAAATTTCCATAATATATTAAAATACGCCTTATACAACATCATTTGAGCATAATTTCACCTCTTAGGTACAACACCACTGAAAACACTTCATTAACACTATTCATATTAGGCCTTTGAACACATAAAAATGTTTGTCTTGAACAACCAAAGATAAAACATAATTTATACACAAAAACATGATAATAGATCACTTATAAATAACCTAAAATACTTTAAAAATATCACCATATACATTAGACACTTCAACACAAGGTATAAATCCTCAAAAACACCTCTGTAACTCACTTACTCAGAACTACCAATTTTCCTCAAGGACCAGTCATGGTGACTTAGACCTCCAACACCTGTATAGAAATTTTAAATGAATTATAATGAATTTATATGATCATATGAGATAATTAAACTATTTTTATATATAAATGTCATATTTTTAAATGGAAATTATTGGTCTTTTAGACCAATCTCATGACCTTATATCTCACTATCTTATTTGAACTAGACAGTTCAACTTGTGAGCAACTTTTTCACCATATTCACTAATCTCCAAAAATTATAAAAAGAATTAAAATATATTAAAATTATTTAAAAACATCTCCATGTACTTTGTTTCATCATTCTACCATGAAAACACATACCAATTCATCTTGTCACTATTGTCTAGGTTTTTCACTATTTGCACCATTAGGCATGTTAGTGACTGGCTAACTTGGATGAACAGTTTAGAAAAATTGAGGACTATTAAATATATATAAACCTTAATGAACATAAAAAATTAGTCTCTAACTTATTTATCCATCCATTTTATTACTATGTCCAATGCAACTTTTGACTCTACAATAACTTCTATAGAAATAACCTTGTAACTCAACATTTTTCTCTCTCCTCTCTCAAACCAATTCCACCTGGAGGTACATCAGTGAGTAAAATATAAGGTAAAATATATTATCTGATTAATTCAATCCATATTTATCACTTTTAAGAAACATCTTCAACATCAAGTATTTATTAGGGTTTTAAGAGGGTTTAAACCTGTTTCCACTCTTAGTGATCGTTCACAAAGCATAACACCTCAAACCAAAAAATAATGCATGGAATTTTTATATAGGACATTTACACATATACCATGAAATTAATAGGTTTCCATTCAAGATTTTTAATATATAACGAGCATAATAAAACCCTTCTTAGGTTGAGAACCCTTCATTTTGAGCACTCGAGAGACCTCTAAATAATGTTTTATGCATTTTCCTTCAAATTAGAACTTGAAGATACATAAAAATAATTAAAAAAACATACCTCACCTATTAAAATTATCACATGATCTTATACACCTTGAAATCTAATTATGACCCCTCATTAGGCCACACTCACTCTCTTTGCTCTTTAGACCTTGACCTGCAAACCACATTAGGCCTCAAGAGTAACCTTCATGCCTCTTTATAGATAATATACACATTATTAATAGACTCAATAAACCTATATCATGATTAAACACTATCATACATCCTTCACATGCCTTGAAAATAGATCATGATACCTCACTAGGCCAGGCAGGATCTAGGAGTGGTCTAGGTGTAGACTTGATTTGAAGGTCCTACCCCTATAGACTTACCCTGAGACTCTCATGAGTGCTCCAGTGCCTCACCTAAATTCTCAATAAAACTCATACAACTACTCATGACTGTGCACTTGTCTCACCAATCCACCATGCTCAAACCTTTTCACAAGGTCTCTTCATGTTATGACTAGGCTTAGACTACTTAAACACTTGATGCCTTGACCTGTTTCTTTCATGTTATGACCTTAAAAAACATAAAACAAGTATATATAAGACATTACACCTCACTCATATCACTACACCAATCTCTTTATAATGAAAATAATCTTTCACATCCTTATACAAACTTAAAACCACATGACCAAAAATCATATGACTTGCCATCTCTTTTCCATGCACCTAAAAACCTTTAACACCTTGAATTGTGCCTTCATGCAACCATAAGCCATTATTTACCTTTAAATTCTCTCTTTCCTTCAAACTATCTCTTGCCTTTTTATGCATCTTATCATGTGGCTTCCTATACATTCAAGCATCTTCCATGACCTGTACCTCCCATGCTCACAATATTCATGCATACCTACTTGTCATCATACCTTCAAAAGAACTTTCGATGACAAAACTGACAACTTCAAGCTAACATCAATGACCGTTCACCATGCTCATTCACTAAATTCACCTTGATATCAATCTTGATATCAATGACATCAATGACAACAACATGCCAACACCTTAAGTTGATATGTTGAAATGATAAACAAAAATAGGAATTTGGATTATGTAGGTGTATGATTTGTTTTAGGATATTAATAACATATTCTCATTGAATTGAAATTGAGGAATTTACATTATAAGGTGTAAGTGGTTAGTGAAAATGTAATTTGAACTTACCTTACTTTATATAGTTACAACATGTCCTAGTGAGGGTATTTTTTTACCAAGTTGAGGTATTAAATGGATTACTATACTTAGATATATATTAACACTTATAAAGTTTAGTATCTATTTTAACTCATATACTATTAGAACAATATTATTGTTATAATTTTAATTAGATCTATTAATGAGATTATCATAAAAACATGTAATGTTATTCAATTAATATGAGGTTCTTTGTTGGCAAAGTGATTTGATTAGAATATTAAAATAATTAGAACCAATTTCATGGATAAGGAATCTTATCAGTTTTGATGCAAGTGTTAAATTTTATGCCAACCTTGATGTCTTAACCTATAACCTTATTATAATTTAATTAATTTTTTTAACAAATCTTAATGTGAATCATCATTAAGATAAATGGAACTAATACATCTATTTCAAATAACTAATATGAAATAAGCAAACTTAAGAGTCTTGTGTACTTGGTGCAGATCACCTAACTTGCTAAATAAACTAAGAGAAAACTAAATTATTTAATACCTTCTCATGAAGGCAAACAATAACTAATCCTAGTTGTATTGTTGGCTAAGGTGAATGTTACATATGTTCACATGTAAAACTTAAGCATGGTTGTTGAAATATTAAGATAAATGAATTACATACATAGTTCATTAGTGTTGCATGTAACTTGACTAAATGATATGTAAGAGTTAGAAATAGGGGCTTAATATATATTCCAAGGTTTTATGGGATGGTTAATTATCAACATGCATGAACTTGATTTTAACATTTTAATGATGTTATGGATACTTACATGGTTATGTCCATCATTGTGAAATAAATAAGACTTGCTTAGACTCTAAGAAAGAAAATGTGAATATAATATAAATTTGAAATTAATGTCAATTCACTAGTAAGAGGGAATAAGTGTAGTGATTATTAAAATGATCATGGTACACTAATCATATAGATATACCTTTTGTATCATCTTTATTGGCATCAAAACTCAGTGAAGCATTTCAATAAAACTACTTAATATTGTATTGATTTTGAAAATAGTCCTTCAGAAAATCTCTAGTTATTATCTAAATGTTTGGTAGATCTTGCTTAAGCAACCTTAGTATGATGATTCTTCTGTTGAACCTATTTCTCCTTTCATATTTGTTTAATAAATTCCTTTTGGTCTACCATATGAGGTGTAGACTATTTTATGGTATGTTTAGGTACATGATTAAGTTATAGGTTCATAACAACTATATTAAGAAGGCCATATAGGAAGTATATAGATAAGAGTGTGTTTCTCATACAATGACTCACCTCTATCTGAGTTATAAGTGGGTAACTATTTCTTAATGAATTTATTAATGATTTATAACTTGGTCTAGTTCCTATATTGGTTGTAACATCGTTACAGTCTCATTATAGTTTTTATGCCAACTCTTTTTAGAATTCGTATACCATAGAGTCTTAATCTCAATGTATAAAAAAAATTGGGTTATTAAATTATGGTATTCGATCAAGTTTAATTTATCTATGGATGGTGAGAATAAGATGGTGCAAACAAGATCTAGAATGGCAGATAACAACTTGGGACATGTTAACCCTTATAGAGATAGAGGTAGAGGTCGTAGAGCCAAAATTCTTGAAAGAGAATAACCTCCTCTCAACATTACTAGTAGAAATACTAGAGGACCTAACTATTATGACATCCTAATACAAACCAAGAGGTAGTCTCGAATGGGATCTTAACTACTTTAAATTCCCTTCAAAGTAAATTGGAAAACCAAGAACATAAATTAAAAACTTTAGAGGGTGTTCCACTTGATGAGGTAATTCTTAGATAAGAAGGTCAAGGTGGTGAGTAGGAGCCCTAAGATAATCCTATAAATGTGGTTGATCCCATTATCAAATAATTGAAAAATATTCCCCCACCAACTTTTTCTAGTGATGAATTAGGTGACTCAATTGATGCTTGGTTGGATAACCTATAGAAATAATTTAACCTACATAACATGCCCTCTAGTGTGAAGTCAAGGGTTGTTGTATATCATCTAGTTAGAATTGCAGTTCTATGGTGGAATCATTTATGTGCCTTATATGGATACTAACCAATGAATTTCACCTGACCTACTTTTGAAAGGTACTTTAGGAAGATATGTCTTATTTCTAATTTAAAAAAATAGAAAATAAATGATTTTCAACTATTAAAGTATGAAAATATGATAGTAACTGAGTATGAAAATAGATTTTTGAATTTATTACATCATGTAAACTACATGCATGATGAAGAAGCTAAAGTGACCAAGTTTAAGTTGGGACTGAAGGAAATATTGATGCATGATGTTAATATGACTAACCATAAAAATTTGATAGCTACCATTGAATTTGTTCAAAGGGTAGAAAATAAAGAGAAAGCTCATCAAAAGGTGAGGTAATATTTCAAGAAAAATAGACAACCACCTAGAATAAAAAAATTATCCCCTTCACTCAAAAACTTTAATAAAATTGATCAATGCTATAAATTTACTAGAAGTACCAGTGGTTTTAATAAAATTTAGGGGCAGAATAATAATTTAATTTAATTTTTATAAAGCTATACATATAAGTAAAATCAAAACCAAGGAATTCAAAATGTATCTACCACTAGGATAAACACCATTCCTATATCACCTTGAAGGATTATAGTGTGTTAGGAATGTGGCAATAATCATTATTGCAAGGACTATCCAAAACTACAACTATGAAAATCAACAAAAAATAAAGTATATGTAATTGTGGACAATTGTAACTTGGAGTACCAAAACACTCCTATAGAGATCAAAGGAAATTAAATGACTTTTCAACTTTTATTTTGTTTTATTCAAGTGCAACAAATAGTTTCATTTCTCTTAAGATAGTAAATAAATGTAATTTAAATCCTGTGACATTAAGATAAGGTTAGGAGGTTGAATTAAGTATAGGAAAGAGGTTTCTAATATACAAATGCTTTGAGAAATTAGTGTTGGATTTAGGAATTTTTAGAAACAAAACCAATCTATTCTTATCTCCCCATGGATTTTATGATTTAATATTGGGAATAAACTGGTTGCAATAGCATAAATCCATCTTGGACTATTGTAATAATTTGATAAAATACTATGATGACTTATGAAATGCAGTAGAAATTCAAGGTTTTATTAAGCCTAAGATACATGAACTTCTATCATTTTTTTAGGTAAATAAGGTTATACAAAAGGGCTGCCAACTATATGTTATTCGGATGCATAAAGTTGCACCTAAAAAAAAAATGCTTATAATGAGTTTCCTTTTCTGAAATAATTTTTTGATGTGTTTGATTTTGCTATTGATATAATTCCAAGGGTAGATCTTGCACAAAAATCTCCCTATCACCTAAATATAACTAACTTGTAGAAACTTATGGTTTAATTATAATATTTAATAGAAAATGGAAGCATTAGGCCAAGTGTGTCCTATTGGAGTGCACTTGTGGTCTTTGTAAACAATAAGGATGCAACCTTGTAGTTATGAGTTGACTATTGCATAGTTAATAATGTTACTATCAATAATCTATAGCCTTTATTGAAGATAGATGATCTATTTGATAAATTAAGGATGCGACTATATTTTCTAAGATAGACTTGAGATCAGGCTATCATTAGCTAAAAATCAAGGAAGAAGACATTCATAAGATCATTTTACAAACTCGGTATGGAAATTATGATTTCAAAATAATGCATTTTGGTTTAACTAACATGCTTTATGAATTTATGAATCTAATGAATCGTGTATTTACTTATTTTTTAGACATGTTTTTTCTAAGAATGTAGTTAATCATGAACATCACTTGTGTTTAGTTAAGCAAAAGGTTGAGGCAACATAAAATTTTTGGTAAGTTGTCTAAATGTGATTTTATTAATCTAAGATTCATTAATTAGGGCACATAATTTCCAAGAATGGTATTGTTGTGGACCCATCCAAGATTAAGGCTATCCAAGAATGGATTGATCCTAAAAATGTATATGAAGTACATAGTTTTATGGGATTAGCTGGCTATTATAGAAGATTTGTGGAATTTTTTTCTAGATTAGCCAATCCAATAACTTACTTATAGCATAAGGGTAAAAATTTCATGTGAAAAACTTTTTTAAAAACTCAAAGAGTTGTTAATAATAGTGCTTGTGCTTATTGTACTAGATCTTAATGGCAATTTTTAATTTTGGGTTGATGCATCCAAAGAAGAATTCGGTGGTGTGTTAACCCATGATGGTAAAGTGGTGGATTATGAGTCACAAAAACTTAAAGAACATGAGAAAAATTATACTATTGATGACCTTAAACTTATTGTCATTTTACATGTATTTAAGCAATGGAAACATTTTCTCTTGTGCTAATATTTTAAAGTTAAATCTGATCATCACAACCTAGAGTATTTATTTACTTAGGATGATTTGAATGCATGCCAACATAGATACATAAAATTTCTGAGTAATTTTGACCTAAATATTTCATATGTGAAAGGTAAGAAGAATCATGTTGATTATGCACTTAACTAATAGATGTATCCCTTGTATATTTTGCATAAAAATATCAGAACTAAAATTAAAGAATAACAATGTTATAATGAATTATAATTTGAAGTAAGTGCGGGTTTAGTTGACGAGCCTAAGAAATTGAAATTTTCTAATTTTTTATTAATTCTGATGGCATAGTTAGGCACAAAAAAAAATTATGTGCCCAAATTAGGAGTTTTATGAATTTTTTTATTAAAATAAGTACATAAGGCTCCTCATTTTTCTCATCCAAGTGTTATGAAGATGACACATGAACTAAAAAGGTTGTATTATTAGCCTAGTTTAAAGTATGACATTGCTGACTTTGTGGCTAAATGCTTAGAATGTCAGAGTATAAAGGCTGAATATTATCATCTAGGAGGATTGTTATATCCTTGTGATGTTTCAAGAGGTAAGTGTTTTTTTATTTTTCTTGATTTCATAGTTGGTTTGCCAAAGTCTTAAAGCAAACACGATGCTATTTTGGCTATAATAGATAAATTTGCCAAACTTGGCCATTCATTGATGTAAATATATTTAATGATGCATTTATGTTTGATAAATGGTTTATGAAATATATAGTATGGCTACATGGCTTGTTAGAAGTTATTATCTCTAATCAAGAAACTTTTTTACTTCAATAATTTGGAAAACACTGACTAATGCTTTTGTACTAAGATTGAATTTTGGTTCTTCTTATCACCTAGAAATGGATGGTCAAATGAAAAGGCTTAATCAGATTGTGGAAGACATGTTAAGAATATATGTGATGGATGAACAAGGTAAATGAGAATATTATTTACAATTAGTTGAAATTGCTTACAATAACACATATCAAATTGTGATTAAAATGGTTCCATATGAAACTCTATATGGGTGAAAATGTAGAATTCCACTTGGATGGGAAAGTTTAGAAAATAGAACTATTTATAGTTCTAATGCTTTGCATTGCAAAAATATGATAAATAAATGGAAATCATAAGGCAAAATCTGAAGGCTACCTCTTATATACAAAAAACTTATTAGATTTAAAGAGGTCACCATGAGAATTTGAAGTTGGTGATACAGTTTTTTTGCATATTAGACCACATAAAAGTTTATAAAATATTTTAAATTGGATATTTGGTTTATTGGACCCTTTGAAATTTTAGAGGAAATTAGTCTTGTTGCCTATAGACTAGCCCTTCCTCTTCTATCTAGATTGATGATATTTTTCATGTAACATTATTGATAAAATACATACATGATCCTTCTCATGTTTTGAATTGGACCCACCTTCAAGTTTTGGAAGAGCAAAAAATGTAGTTGGAACCAAGGATCCTAGACCATCATAGTGTTAGACTACAAAATTATGAGATTTCTCAAATTTTGGTCCAATGGGATCCTTTTTTTTAAATAAATTTTACTTGGGAAGATGAAAATATTTTTAGGGAACACTATCCTTGGAAATTTTAGTCATCAAAACGACTCTTTTTCAAGTGGTGGAAGATGTCATGACCCTAGATACTTGTCACTTTAAAACTTTTTGTTATGTTTTTTAATGACTTAATTAATGATTGTTTCATGGATTATTTGACTATTTGTATTACTTTGATCCAATAAATTACATGTGTGGCATATTGTTATGGTTATTATATGTTTCAATTGGATGTTATGTGGTTTAGTTGTCAGTTGAGAGATTGTTGTTTCATCTTCTTATTGATGATATTATGAACTTGAAGTGACATTTGATTATTATATACTTTTATGGATTCTTTTTCATGAATTTAGTATAAGATGCTTAGTTATTTCATTTAGTTATATTACTAGTGTATTTATTATGCTTATCTTATCCAAATATTGTTGAAGGTCTTTTTAGTGATCATAGGGATAGGTTCTCATGAGTTAGGTTATTTTCATATTTTAGATGCAAAGGCAAGGTGCATGGATGAGAGATATTCTTGTGAGATTTAAAAATAAATTCGAGCTTCTCTTTTACTGTTATATTTATGTTGGTCATTTTGTGCCCATAATTCATCTTTGCTTTTTTATCAATTTATTATTCATGTAAGGTGTCTTGTTTTAATTAGTGCTTTACTTGGTCAATTTTGACTCATTGAGAGTCTGGTCATTATTGATGTCCAAGGACTAGTTTGAATTACATGCTTGTTGTCTTGGTCTTGTGTGGTTTTTATTTTATTGATTGGCTTGCATCAAAGAATAAGGTATCTTTTGGCATGTTATTTGGACATAGTCTTAGTCAAACTTGACTAGACCATGGACATGTCAAGGGTCCATAAACTATCTTGAACTCATTTTTTGTTTTGATTTTTACATATCATAGACTATAGTCTATGGCATTAGATCATATCTTGATTCAATGAGTCAAGATATTTCAATTTGGTTATATTATTTTTTGTTTACTTAAATGCCATTTGGAAACCCTAGCTTTGTGGGGGAACTTGTGTCAAAATTTTATTATGGTCATCATTAAGGGTTTAGTGGAAAATAATGGCCATTATGGCCTAGAGGTTTTCATAGAGACTTCATCTTCATTCGTGGCTCTTCTTTTCAGCCACGAGGGGATATTTATGTGCAGTTTATTGGGTTTTTATTTTTCTTAAAGTGAGCTAGAAAATACATAGTGAACAGGGGTTTTTGAAGAAGAAAAATGAAGAGGAAGAGAAGAAGGTGATTAGAATCTCTTTCTTTTTATTTTTCAGGCTACCAAGTAAGTTTTTCCATTTTATTTTTAACATTTATATGTGTTTAGATTATATATGTGTCTCTATGTGTGTGTGTATGTGTGTGTTTTGGTTTTCTTACTCTTTCTAGCTGGTATGAAATTCATGTTGTCGACATGCAAAGATAAAATGGGTTTCATGTGTTGTTGTTTTTGTAAAGAAAAACCCTAAATGATTTTGATGCAGGGTTATACCTATAGAGGTCATAAATTTTTATATTTTGGGTTTTTTTTTACTATGCAACCATGGATAATAATGAGGACTGCATTTTATTTTTTTCTTTGACATTAGGTTTTTGAATAAATTGTAGTGGGTTTGGGTTGACCTTGAAATGACTTTTGGGAGTTTACTTTCTATTTTAACCTAATAATTTTTGTTTGGTTTATTAATAATCATATTTTGGTTATCATTTCATTTTTAAAATCATTCATTAACCTGTTGAATCATAATTGTACATTTTCAAACTTGTCTGTAATCATTTCATGGAAAAAAATTAACAAAATGGGTTATGAGGGTTTTGACTTGAGAACCAAATTATTTTGTCAAATTTTGATGATTTGGTTTTGAATTTGATGTTTAAATATGGGTTTTTAGTATGGTCTATTTGGAAAAATTATTCATATTTATCTTTATAGATTGTA
This sequence comes from Torreya grandis, assembly GCA_037957365.1. Taxonomy (NCBI): domain Eukaryota; kingdom Viridiplantae; phylum Streptophyta; class Pinopsida; order Cupressales; family Taxaceae; genus Torreya; species Torreya grandis. The sequence goes on from JARHVA010002112.1 coordinate 2,361,230, forward strand.
AGTTGTTGCCTTGAATGTTGTCAAGCTATGCACGAATCTTTTGGTGGTTACCTAGTTATTTGAACTCATAATGTCTGAGTTATATTTAAAACATATGTGTTGAGGGTTTTTATGGTTATTGATGTTACACATTGATTTCATAGTAGATTTATGTGCTTTGATATTTTCATTATCATTTAATGACGTATGAAGAACCATGCTCTTATACTAGCTTGCCTAGTTTAATGTAGTGACATTTAATGCAAGGGCTATAAAATGTTAATAGTTGAGGTCATATTATATTGATTTGAATAAAATGTGAGATTCAATATATGGGGATAAGTGTTATGATTTTTATCTATTAGATTAGTTATCAAGGTAATAAATCTTTGTGAGTTAGAATGTGAATAAGTTCTGCTCTTAGTTTTATTTAAGTTGATGTCTTTTTTAATCAAGCTCAGAATTGTTTCTCTATTGACCTTTGATTTCACCTACCCTAATGCCTATTTCCATAACCAACTAATAGTTGGGGTGGTCTAGGGCCACTTATGGTTGGGTTCTTTGGGATTGGCCAAGCGGGTTTGTTTGTTAGACTTGTAAGTAAAATATTTACTTGTTTGGTCTTCTTTAGGATGTTCATTCTTTAAGAGTAGTTAGAAATTTTGTTGAAGACTAATTATAAAGAGATTAAAATAATTTTGATACTTGTTTTATATGTAATCCATTGATGATAATTGATTCTTTGAGTTATTTTATTATTGAGGTTAAAGGAGGGGATTTTTTGACCTAGGGTCCCAAACCCTAAAAGAAGAACAAAACAAAAAAAATAAAGGTATACCAAAGACCTAAGGAAAGACAAAATCAAAATAGGGCCAAAAACAACTAGAACATAACCCAAAGATAGTAGAGATACAACAAAATAAAAACTAAATAAAAATAGAATACTAATCCATGTCAAGATTTCCTAAGATATCCTCCCAAAAACTTTTCATCCTTTTGAGATTGGAATCAATTTGTAATAGTAGATTATCTTTATCTATATCTTTATGATAGTCACTAAACTGAATCTATTTACCTTTTCCTTTATGATAAATCTATGTCAAATAACTCACCCAGATGAGCCCTAAGATTCTCAACATTTTAAATCCCCTCGTTCATAGTAGGCTTGTTTTAATTTACCAAAAAATTGATATTGATCTTGAACTTCTCATTCTCACTCTCAAGCATGTCAACCCTAAATTGAAGACTCTACGAATATTGGTTATCCTCCTTGGCCTCATTATATTGTTAGTATCTGTCATTATTCTAATGTAAACACTTATTTTTTCCTTTGAGGTCAGTTAAATCCCTCCTAAACCATTGCATGATGGATTTTTGAAGATTTGATTCTTCAAAAATCTTGTCAGAATTTTCCTTACCTTTCAAATAACTAATTAAAGAGTTGAAATTATCATTTAAATGATTATGCTTCTTATTATGGGAGGTTTTACCTTTATCCTTCACTTCATCTATAGTCTTCTTCTTACCTACTTTAGGATGTTTAGACTGAGGGGTCTTACTAGTACCACCCAAATCCTCTTGTTGAACAGTATCTTTAGTTATAGTCCTATATTATTCAACTAAGATAGAGTCATCAACCATCTGGCTAGTTTTCCCCTTCTTGTCTAGTGAATTCATGGGCACATTAGGAGTCATGACCATGATCCTTATATGCTTTTTGATGTTTTCTTGACTCTTAGTAGATTTAACCTCTGAAGCTTTAGTACCTTTGACAATAAGGTTCTTGAAAGGTTGGTCCACTATAATCTTGCAAACATTACCTAGGTATTTGATCCAAACCTTCTTGATATTTTTAATGGACACATGTTTATCCTCAAAAAATTTATTCTGAGATTGAGAAATATTAGGGTTCAATTGGTTCATGCCCTTGAAGTATATATGGATTAAAAATATAAAACCTTCATGCCTGGGAATGGGTACTTGCCATCTTTGTATTTCAGTATGGAAGCTTCTAAGGAGTGAAAAATATATTTGGGTAGGCTAAATGGCACATCATGCCTAAAAATATTTATATGATTGAATAGTGACCATCTGATGACATTATACCTACCTTCAAGCATGATTTATTGCATCATATGAAAGGAAACTTCACTAAATGTCCTAGGCATAGATTCATGATCAAAACCATTGTGTAGAGTCTCCAAATTATCCCCTTCCTTCAAAAAAACCTCCTTATCTCTTTTAAAGTCTCTAGATTTGAAGATTTTTGTTTCCTCTATTTCTAGGCCTATTATGTGAGAGATTAAGTCCTCGATGATATCCAATGTGATCCCATTAATGTTGATTTTTTGTCTTCCCACATATTAGTAAAAAGGGTTTAAATATGGATTTCATGACCTTCAATGTTTTCCATGAAACTTGAAAAACACCCAACTTGCAAGGCCTCCCAAATTCTTTCATTCTTATTAACTTATTTAGGCTATTTTGGTTCAATATTGTTCGACAACCCCATATTTATCATAGAGAATCCCAATCAAGGGAGAAAAGATACTTCCCAACTCCAATATGTCAAAGAACCAACAAACCCCATAGCTATCATTTTAATGCCTTTGGTTATTGTAAACAAGATGAGAAAGATAAAGGTTGGATATAGAAGCTTCTCTAAGAAACTAAAAAAGGAAGTAAGAATAAATAAATGACTAAGAATATATGTTAGTCTAAGGTTCCAAAGTCTCCTCCACCTAGACTTGGGTAAGTTCCCCATTTCCTCAAATATTTTGCACATTAAACAAAAATTCACCCTTTATCCTTTGGATGATGTCCTTAGGAAGCTCTTTAGATTCCATCCAAGTAAATTTACCCAATGAGGTCAGACCCCTATTTTTGAACTAATATGCAATCATGTTTCCTTCATGATAAATGTGTTGGATTAGAACTTGTCTAGAATCAAGAATGGAGATTATTTCATCTATTATTGGTTTAATAGTCTAGCTAATAACATTTTTCCTAGATATAAAATTAAATATATTAAGGGAATCTCCTTATATTATGAGCAAATGTACCCCTATTTGTTGAGAAAATTTAAGTCCCCATGGGGTAGTAAGGGATTTAACCTAATGATTGGACTTGACACCCCTATATCCAACATATCTTGGCACAAAATTACCCTTATGGTCTCTTAGAATACCACCTCCTCTAGTTGGTCTTGGGTTCCCTTTGGAAGATCCATAAAATTGAGATTTAAACTTTAATCAAAATTGATTCTTTGATTTATTAACTTTAGTGATATTTTTATGTTTATTTGGCTTACACAAATGGATTAATTTGGTAGTTAAGTTTGTTCATAACTTAAACATTACTTTTTATCTTTCAACAATATTGTTTAATTCATTATGATGTGTTACAGAGTCTTTTAAGGAGTAATGATGTTTCATTTATATGTTGTTGAAAAATTATCTTTGTGTGGTTTATATAATGGAAAGATGTTTTTTTAATAACTATTAAATATGTGGTTAAAAACATGGAACTATAAACTATTAAAAATTGGATTATATTATATGATGAAGAACATAACCATGTACATTGATTTATTGTCTTCTTTGATTGTGAAATAACTAAGAATACTTATTAATTATATTTTCAGTAGTTGCTTATCATTCATTTAGAGATTTAAACTCTTGAAGGAATTATGAATTAAAAATTATGTTCTCTTAAGAAGTATATGGTTATTATTTTAAGTTGAAATACTTAAATTAATATAACTATATTACTTTAAGAAAAATACTCAAGTTTACCTGATTTTTATATTGAGTTGAAAGTTTTGATGTTATAATTATTTTGTAAATGGAAAAGAGAATTAGAATTTTTTGAGTTTTAATTACTCATAAAAATAATTTAATAGATATTATAAATTCCTAAGATGATAACATTTGTTGTTTACAATCAGTTATCTATGTTGGATCTTATTGTTAATTAAAATAGATTGACATTTGTCAATGGAATTAATACAAAAGCGTATATTGCTATTTGTTGTATAAGGTAATACCTTAAGCTAATATGTTGAAATGATAAACAAAAATTAGGATTCGGTTTATGCAAGCGTATGATTTTGTTTAGGATCTTATTAGCATATCCTCATTGCATTTAACTTGAGGCATTTACATTATAAGGTGTAATCAATTAGTGAAAAGGTAATTTTAACTTATCATACTGTATACAAGTTGCAACTTATCTTAGTGAGTTTATTTATTGACCAAGTTGAGGTATTAAGTGGATTCCTATACCTAATTATCTATTAACACATAGAAAGTTTAGTAGTTATTGTAACTCATATACTTTTGGAAAAATATTATTTTTATAATTTTAATTAGATCTATTAATAAGATTATCATAAAAACTAGTAATGTTATTCAATTAAAATGATATTATTTGTAGGCATATTGACTTAATTGGAAGATCAAAATAATTATAAATAGTTTCATGGATAGTGAATGTTGAAGGCTTTGATGCGAGTCCTGACTTTTATGTCAACCTTGATGTCTCAAACTATAAACTTATAATAGTTTAATTGAATTGTTTGACAAATCATAACATGAATCATAATTAAGATAAATGGAAACAATACATCTATTTCTAATAACGAAGATGAATTAAGCAAACTTAAGAGTCTTGTGGACTTGTTGTAAATAACCTAACTTGCTAAATGAACTAAGAGGAAAATAAACTATTTGATACCTTATTATGAAGGTAAATAATAAATAATCTCAATTGTACTGTTGGCTAAGGTAAATGTTATGTATGTTCACATGCAAAACTTAATCATGGTTTTTGAAACATTAAGATAAATAATTACATACATAGGTCAGTAGTATTGCAAGTAACTTGACGACACATAAGAGTTGGAATTTGGGGCTTAATTTCTATTCCAAGGTTTTGTGGGATGGTTGATTATCACCATGCATGAACCTAATTTGAACATGTTAATGATGTTATGGATACTTATGTGGTTAGGTCCATCATTTTGAAATAAATGATAGTTGCCTAGACTCTAAGAATAAACATGTGAATATAAGTTAAATCTGAGATTATTCTCAGGTCACTAGTATGAGGGCATAATTGCAATGATTTTTACAATGATCATATGGATATCACTTTCATACGATCTTTACTAGAACCAAAAATAAGTGAAGCATTTTGATAAAACTACTTAATATCATATTGCTTTTGGAAATAGTCCTTCAAATGATCTTTGTTTGTTATTTGAAGTTTTGGTAGATATTGTTTAATCAAGTTTAGTATGATAATTATTTTGTTGAAACTATTTCTCCATTCACATTTATTTTTTTAATGATTTTTGGTCTACCCTATGACATGAAAACTATTTTATGGTTTGTATGGGTACTCGGTTGAGTTATAGGTTGGTAACAGATTTGTTAGGAAGGTTAGGTAGTAAGTATATGGATAGGAATGTGTGAGTGTGTTTTTGAAACACTGAATTAAATCTATCTATGTGTTAAGTGGGTAACTAATTCATGATGAATTTATTAATGATTTATAGCTTGGTCTAGTTACCATGTTGTTTGTAACATAATTATGGTCTCATTACATTTTTTGTGCTAACTCTTTTTGGAATCCTTGTACCATAGTTACTTAATCTTGGTGTATAATTTTTTTTTGTTTTTCAGGTTATTAAATTTTTATCCTCAGGAGATTCCACCATATTAAAATCACTGTGAATGAGCTATGCCAACAAAGGAAAATTATCCTCTAATCATTGTATTAATGTTTTTGTATTAGAACCATAATTAGGTGCATTATAAATTAGTGATCCTTAGAGAATGATCATTGTTGGGTTCATTTCTTATTTAGACATTTTCCCTAAGCACATGCTGAAGTGAATAATGACCAACAAGATGGCATGCTGGCATTTCACAAAAAAATTAGAGTCTTGTGCACTCACCCAAAGAACATAACAAGAAAGTGGTTCTCATGGGTTTTATCATGTGGTAGTGTACTCATCATATATTGGTGCTCAAACATATACCTTATTCAATGACTAAATAGAAAAATAAGTACACAAGTGTGGACCTAGGTTCAGTTAAGTGAAAAAAAATGATTAAGATAGCCATTAACATGGTATTTAGAGTACTCATTACTCATGTTCATATAACATATATTTTATTCATTATATCCAAACCATATCCATAAGTTACACAATAGATGTATAGGCAACTCAGTCATACAAATTAACTATAAACTACAGTGCAATATCAAGATTATAATGATTTATGTGATTATGCTATTTGCCAATAATAAATCATTATATAATAATGATCAACAACATTAAAAATCTCTACACATGGGCATTTATACTTAGTTTTACCCAATTAAGTTGTTTCAATAGTTATGACACATGTAGTGACTAATTAATGATATCTAATGAATTGAGAGTCATGGAAACCATCTACTTTGTTTTCATAAAGACCTAAGCCTTTATGCCCCTCTATTCCCATTTGGTGTTAGATACTCATTGCCAAGTGTCTATATTCATGTGGGCCAGTGCCAAACTCATTTGTGATTGAGGTCTATTACATGCTTTAGAATCACTCCTTAACCATTTCTTAATTCCTTCACATTCCCCAAGTCTTTCATTGATATTTTGAGCCCTTTGATCTGAGGTTCCACATTTGTTATGCCTCCCTCCTAATTGGGTCTTCTCATGTTGTGATCCCTTATGCCATGGTTTTATGCACTTCTATAAATTTCACATCATGCTCCTTACACATCAAGATTATTCCATGCCATGCATGTTCTATGCCATGCTAGTTACATGGTGCTACCAAAATGCTTAGTCAAAATTTGGGGTCCAACAATTCCCCACACTATGCTATTAGTTTGTCCCAAACTAAGCACTAGTTTTAGCTTTGACCAAAAATTCAAGACCCACCTATTTGATCTAATTTTTGACACCTTCCCAATATTAAAATGTGTCAAATAACTTTGTTGTCATTTCCTCAATGGCCACTTTCAATTTTTTTGGTCTCCTCAGGTTGGTCGAGACACTCACTTGCCTTATTGACCAATAATTTAAGGGATGTGGAAGAATCCTTCTAAATGTATTAAAGTGCAATGACCGTAGCCAAAACCTATCCTTAGAGTGCCAAAAAGTTAGAATTTATTTGTTTTCAATTCATACTTAATGTTTCTTCCATATTTTTAACATTCTTGAATGCATTCATACTCTTGGTGTGGTCTTTTATTAATAGGGATGCATTAGCTAATTGTTGACACTGAAGTTTTTTGCTTGGATTCAAAATTATAATTTTTTTTTGGGACAATGATAGCTTATTGAAAATACCATCTAGTATGGCAATCACTTGACTAAATTTATGCAAGGTGCACATGCACACTTCTACTATTTTAGTAAATTGTTCACCTATCCATATTGTTCAATCTCTTGGTGTAAGATGCTCCTTGAAATGTTTCAATAAGAGGTCTATGAAGGTCTCTAGCTTATCAATTAAATCACCCTCTAAATGGAAACCATCTACTAGTACTAGTTCTTAGCTCAGAATAGACCTACACATATTTAATATTTTGACCTTAGTTGTTGTCTTGACCTCCAATTGGGACTTCAGCTTGGTCGTTTCCTCTTCTAATTTGGTGTGGGTAGTGGTTTATTTATAAAACATTTACACCACCTTGGCATGATTCTATTCTTTCACCATGCATCATATCATGCAAGAATATTTTGTCACACTATCTCAAAAGCCAATCTTAAGAGTGTTGCATTAGCTTGTAAAGGAGTAAGTTGATGGGGATCAACACAAAGAGTTGTGGGCAACACCGCCACTTGTGAATCTAATACAAGGTTATTAGAAGGCATATCAAAATAGAGTTATTTATTTTACATGTCAAGGGAAAATGACATCTCATGTTGAGTGTGAATAGAAGCATCTTATAGATCAAAATAGGAATATAAATATAGCAGCTTGTTAGGGATGCTTGTCTAGTATTGGGAATGAAGGTTGGTTTTTGCATCAAACACTTATGGTCTCAAAAAGTCAACTAGATATTTCCTTTTGATGGGATCCCACTCAAGTATCTTGACATCCATGTCCTTCTCCTACAATGTGATTTTGATGTCGAAGCCTTTCAATTTTTCTATTTTAGATCCATCCCTCTCTTCACCAACTAGATCTTATATCTCCAACTACACCTCCTCAAGGGTGGTTTCTTCCTCTTGTGCTAGAGATAATGTATTATCTAAATTAGTCTCTTATTTCTCTTTATTTGTATCTAAGGTCCCTCCTAGTAACTCTTACATCTCCTCCCTACCACCATCCTTAGGTTCTCTTATTTCTTATTTCAAAGGAATAGTTTATATTGTTGGTGATGAGCCTTCTAATTGACTTGTTGGTGGATCTCTTCTTAGAAGAGAATCCATTTTTGGTGGTGATTCCTTATTATGTGGTGAATCCCTCTTTGGTGTTGTCTGGGTAGTCCTTTACCTTTTCAGTGGTTCTTGCTAAAACCTTATGTTGGCATCATGTCCAGTATGCTTTTGCTTCCTATCAAGTGGTGGCACTAGGGGAAGCTTCTCTTTCTCGTGATCTACAATCAAAGTTTTATTCTTAGGTTTCAACATATAAAAGAGGGTATAAATTGAGACCCCAACCAAGGTTTGATTTAACCTGATGTCAGTTCTGTCTGAATCATTATTTTCTCTATATGATTTAATTCTAGGGTATGCATACATCTTATAAAGAGTGTGGGTATCTGAGTCAATTTGCTCTATTTCAAGTGTTATTAGTTGTGCATAATATATATGGTTGAAAATTTTCATAAAGTACCATGCCATAAAATCATAAGGCAACTTCAACTAAGAACAAAGATCTCCAAATGGGGTTATCTTGATACACATGAGAGAAAAGTGTTGCTTAACAGAAAACTTGGCTTGATCACCAACCTGTGTAGGTAATTCCTTTAGGATGTACCATTAATTCCCCAATGCTTCCTTCATTCCATCATACCATGAATTATTTTTAAGCTTATATGTTAGGGTAATCTGGCCAGGCTAGGTAAACACTTTGTATTTCTTTGTAGGGGACCTATTTTTAGGTACGTACACACACTTTAATTCTCTAAAGGTATAATTAGGTACACCAATTTCATCAAACACCATTAGCAATAGGAATACACCCTAAGGGAACCTATGGTTGGGTATATAGTGAGCCTTTTCCACATATACTATAATTTTATTTAAAAAATACATCACCCAATTGTAATTTATCCCTTTGGTGACTTGGTGTGCAACATATAAGTGGGATATGTACACCTTCTTCCATCTATCACCACTACCAAACTTTATCATGATAATGTGTGCAACCACTCAGAGGGTGGGATCCTGTAGGTTCTTGATATGCATAACATGGCCTTGTTTATGATATTATAACATTGTGGTTAATTTTTATACCTCTATCAAGTCCTATAAATCAAATTCAAGGTCCATGTTAAAACATTTCAACCCTAATACTTTGCTAATTCTTTCAGTTATGATTTTCATCCAACACCCAAAAAAGTGGATATATTCTTCATGCATGCATGAAATTAGAAACATGACTAGCTCTATAAGTTTTCCAATGTAGGGGAGGTTAAAAGGCTAAAAAAGTTTAGCATAATCCAAGGCCTTAAAGATATTCAGGTCTTAGACAAATTCACTCTTGGTGTTTTGGCACTCAACTTTGTAATCATTTTTTAGCTCAACCTCATTTCTAGACCATCGGCAATTGTAATTGAAGATAGTGTAAGTGGGAACATTAGATACCTATTTTTTTCATTTACAACACCATCTCTAGGTACTATATCTCCTTGATCAGCAAAGGTAGATGTGGAGGCACTTGAGATTTATTAGTGGTTTGGCATGCCATCCCTGTTACTTAGCCTTATACATGCTCACCTTGTTCTTTAGATATTTTTTCCTTGATTAGCACTATTTCCTCAATAACACTTAGCTCTTCTTCTTATGGAATGACCAGTAATGACTCACTTTTTTAGTAATTTTTATTAGGCTACATCACCCTTTGTGGATCCTAAAATTTGAGGCACAACCATCCATTTTTTCTAAATTAATACATTTTTATTGATGAGGTATCTTGGCTCTCTTACTTTGACACTTGTTAATGGTAGAAACTAAACTTTACAACCTGCAACTCAATAAATACTTTGTGTTCTTTCAATTTATCTATATCTAGGTGTTCATTTTAGCTTAAACACACTTTCAATGATCAAGAAGAAACTAAAGATTGATAATCTTTACTTGAATGGAATCATTTGAGTTCATTTATTCACTCTTTGGCTCTGAAAATTCACAATCATAGAAATGGTAAAATGTGAAATGGACCACTTTATATCTTTTTATAGGTTTAATGAGGTAACTTTCATTTACTACCCCATCTCTTTGACCATCACTTCATGCAATAAATATGACCAACAATATTTCCATGGCATGATGTTGGCACACTTGCCATGACCACTAATTCATTGTATTAATGACATGTCTTATCCTACATTTTTATCAAAGTGTATGATAGCTATAGGATAATTTGAATATTCATACCAAAGTAATATTTACACCAAAGGAAAGAAACATTATTTACCTAGGTGAGATTATGGTCATGCACCACATCCTATGTAACCTTTGTCCTTTTACACATTTTCTTATGCACTTTGCATTTACATGTATCCCAATAGACCATATCCTAACACCTTATACATGTAACACCCCTTACCCCACATTAATTGTGCTTTGTGGTCCTCCATGAGAACATAAGTATCAAGTTGAAAATGAATACAAAATAACAAAAATGGTATATAACTAAATCAATGATTTATTGAAAATAATAAATCCTAAACTAATGGCATACACCTTATTGGTATAATCAAGAAAAAATTAAGCAGAGAAATATGGCTACAACCAACTACTATTATAATGACCAAGAAGAAATTGGCCATCCAATTGTTAAAAGGGGCATGTGCTATTAGGATGAATACTGTGAATAATAAAGGGATCATCCCAATGAACATGATACTTTTTGGAGTGGCACAAAAACTTAAAGTCATAAATTAAGACTTGCGTTCCAAGTGTAAAAGTCTTATGCTTGAGGTGACGATCATGCCACACCTTTTGTTTTCATTTATTTACATCCTAACTCTAATTAGCAAGAAAAAAAGATTCATCAAATTATAGTAAGACATTTAGGCTCGCTTTCAATGATGTTTTATCGTCTATCCATCCAATGAATGTAATGAAAAGAGAGGGAACGAAGAATTTTATTGAAAGAACTACCTCAATTTTGAAACCAAGATTAAATGACATAATTTTGTTGAGATGATTTTAAGTTATTTGATAGGCCCAAAGAACTATAGACACTTAATCATCTCAGTCAATGCATTCGATGTTATATATCTTTGTTAGGGTTATGCCTAATATTTTTTTGAACACCTCAATGGTGCCATTTGAATAAGGATGATATGGCATGCTCTTGTGGTGAGTAATTATGAATTGAACTAACAATACTTAGATAATCTCATTGAGGAAGTGAGTACTGTGATCACTAGTAAAACTCAATGGAAAATTAAACTGTGTAATAATATGTTCATAGATGAAGCACGTTATATTAGCCACATTACAATCTTATGACCTAGAAGGGTGTGAACCTCTCATTGGGTAGTTAATTTTGGCATATAGAGGATGAAAACAATCTTGATGGGGTCCAATAGAAGTCCATCTCAACATATAATGTGACCAAGGAGAATGCCAAATGGAGTAGCAAAAAAACACATCTTCAAGTCGAAAGAGATTTGAATCATCCTACAATACTCAGGCGTTAGCATGAGATTGGAATAATGGTCTTTCACCAAGATATATATTATCAAATTATCTAGATAAACCTAAAGGAACTTATATATGAAGTACTTAAAGACCTAAATGACTATTTTATAGAATATAACAATGGCATTATTTAACCCAAATGACATGATAATATATGTAAAATACCCCCACTCAGTGGTAAATGTAGTATTGTGTCTATCCTCCTTTATGATTTGGACCTAATGGTATCTTGAGAAACCATTTGTGAAAGTGTAAATTTCACACCCAATGACACCTTCAAGGATTTCTATGATGAAAAGTGTTAAGAAAGGATCAATAATGTAAGATGCATTAAGTAATCGGTAGTATAAATAAATCGTAATGCATCCATATTTTTTATGCTTATGACCATAAGAATGACCCAATTAGACTCATTGATAGGAGTAATAACTCTTGCATGTAACATACTGTTAACTTGTTCTTTAACCCATGCATGTAAATTTAGAATCATTCGATAAGGACATTTCTTGACTGGGTGAGCACCTTCAACCAGTTTGATATGTGCTATTCCCAAGGATGAGTGAACACCCTTTATCTCACTATAATTCTTAGGGAAAATATCTTGATATTCTTTCAATAGCTCTAACACTTTGGAGATTTTAGTATTGAACATGTAATTTCCCACAGTAGCTATCTTTGGTGCATCCTCCATGCCAATTTTTTGATGTATAACTTGAAGTGGTTCCAAGTATGGGTGTTATGTATCTAGGATTATGTCATGAACATTTATAGCACCATATTACATGGGTATATCTAAATGACTAGTCAATAGGTTAGGAAGATTAGATCTTTCACCTTCATTAACATAGAACATGAGTTATTTCTTACCATTTCAATTTTCCTCAGTGCATGATTTATTATAGGTTCTACTACAAAAGAAGATTGCTTAATAAAATCATTAAAAATGGTCAATACTTCTTACAGTATACCATGTATGATTTGTATCCAGTCTTCAATGGGATTGGGGTCACCAATGACTTTTTGATGCATTGCTTGTAGTTTCAGGCATAAATCCATCCTTGGAGATAAATAAGATAATGTTGAGACCATGTTATTCTTTAATAAATGCCAAAAATGGGTACCTAGATGGTGCTCCTCATTAACATACCAAGATGTGTCCCAGGTGGATAAAGTGTCATAAAATGCATGAACCTATAGATATTATGGTAATAAAGATTCATCAACCAACCATATTGCCTTATGTACCTCTAGGTGAGGTTTTGGTGCTTAGACACCTCTATAGCTAATAGTGCCTCATACATGGTTTCATGATGAAATTGATGATGTAAGGTAGAACTTACTTAGTCCTAATATAGGAGATGCTCATGATGAGTTCACCACCACCTTGCTACTATTTTATCAAGGATGTGAACATGTGAGTGCACGTGATTAGCATCAGAGTCATAACAAGCCCTCAATCACTAAATGAAGTCATAGACTTCCATTTACCCATGGAACTATAGGGCTTCATCTAACCTTTAAAATGGTGCAACTATAACTATCCCTTACATGACTTACCCAGTGATAAGATGAACAAACCTATGGTGCTTGTGATACTTATTCTGAGTGTCTTCATGAATTTTGATGGTACCATACACTCTTTCTATAAGATCATAGTCACTTTGTGCCCAATAATCATAAGGATTAATATTATTATCAGATAGGGAATGTGTATCTATCCATCAAAGGATGCCATTGGGGGTAGGATCATGATGTTCATTGCCTTGAGATGTGATGTTGTATATGTGATTAATATCCTCATTTGTATTAACAAGTTTGACATATGGGGGGCATGTGCTTGGTATAATGAGATAATGATACACTGATCATTATTTTCAAAGATGATATATCTCTTAATGAACCTTAAATCATAATTGTTATCATAGCACCAAGGATGATCCAATAGGGATGGAAAGTCATTAGCCTTAACTAAATTTAGAAATTTAAAGTCACCTTTGAAAGGTACCCCAAGGATATCCCTAGTTGAATTTTTAAGAACACCAATTAGACATGAACAATACATGAGGTGAGGGTTGTAAGGCTAGGCTAGCCATTTTTCTCCATGTATCCTTTGTGAGGACATTGACCTCAACACTAGTTTCAACTAGAATGTCCCAGATCACCCATCCATTAATGGTAGCGTTTACCAATATTTGTTTTTCTTCCTACAGGCTAAGAGGAATGGGAGTATCTTATTATCGAGCATGGTTTAATAAATGATATTAAATTGGACTTAGTGTCTGATGTTTAATCTAATTAATTAATTTTGGTACAATATCCTCATCTAAAAGGAACTTGTAAAGCTCTTAGAAGTCATCTTGTAATGGACCTTGATGATTTGTGGCCTTTTGCATATCAACATATTAGGTGACATCATGGTCATTAATAAATTAAATTTACCCTTGTAATTCACTTACCAAATTCATAGTATCTTGGAGCACTTCTTTCTATTATTGAGCATCAAGATACCTAGTTGCACAAGGCTCTTTGCATTGCACCTTTTCATTGGATGGAATAGATGTAGACTAAGACTATCCACCTCTTTGTATTGTAATGTTAACTTGTTGGGCCATTGGAGTGATAGGTTATAGTTACCAGTGTGGCTTATCAATGTGTATCATACTAGCACCCTTCTCATTCCTTTATTTTTTTATGGTTGTGTAAAAATTAGGACATTCCTCTAAATGGTGCTCAATTTTACAAAAATCACATGTTGGACAGATCGAGAAGTCTTATTGGTAATGATCTATAGAACCAAATTATATCATGTCCATGGTGGAAAAAATCCACCTCCTTGACCTTTTCTATGATACCCACCATTATCTTGATTATTTAAAATAGAAGTTTGATGTGTACCACATGCACATGCCTTACGAATATCACTGATGAGATGGTAATCATTAATGTCATGGGTATATGCATCACATATCTTATATTAGCTAGAAACTTTAGATTATGTGGCCTATTATAATAAAAGATAAGAGAAAAGATCATGTTCTTCACAGAAAATTTCATAGGACTACTTTAGCACAACACAAATGTTCTTATGAGGATAATTATTTCTATTATGGCCCTTAGAATCACAATTAGTACACCATAGGCTATTATGAGAGTCATGAGCATTTTTTACAGTTAGCTTTTATAAATGTGATACCATTTAATATATATGATCTTCCATAAAAGGATATATTCCATTGTTGATGTTTCCAATATCGTAGACATGGAGGGTAACTTCTAAGGCTTCACATAGGCTAGTAAAGGTTCTTTGAGACAATGTCCATCTAAAGGGGAGTGACAAACCTCTCATGAACCATTGAGTATGCTAAATGACATTGATATCAAATGAAAGATTAGACATGATTGTTTTTGAATTATGCATTTTACTCATGCACACTCTTAGTTAGTTCTTATTTTATATCCTTAAATGCAACAATACTTTTTTGATCAAACTCTAGACTATCAAACTCTTGGATAAATGTTGTCTTAAGCTAGTCATAATTAACTACTACTTGTTGAGGATCATATTTCTTATACCATTTATGTGCTCTTTCCAAATGTGGTTTCAAATTATGTCTCTTTTCACTCAAAGGAGGTTATATCATGTACTCTCCAAATGAGTTCACACTTACAAACATGCTCTATGGCATTCTCTACACCTTGATATTTTGGCAAATGAAGAATCATTTATTAATAAATGGTAGTGGTTGAGGCATTTGCAACAGTGGATACTAAGAAATTCCAATTCCTATTCCTGGGGTAAGTCTACCACTTCCTCCTACCCTACCTCCTTGTCCACCAGTAGATTCACCACCTAGTCCACCTCTTGTGCCTCCAACAAAAAAAGAAACACTCAAGATATTAGGCACTGTAGTATGTTTATTCACTCTATTTGGGTGAGTAATTTACCCATTACTTATTATAGGTCCACTAGGCATAACAATTTGGCCATGAAATTATATTATAAAATGAAAATAAAGAGTTAATATATTATGGTATAAAACTTACTCAAGTAAATGTTCTCTTATAGGTTTAGTCTCTGACTCTACACTATTTGTATCCCAATTATGTATGATTAAATCATCTATATTAAAATCATGAACTCACACTATGGTTGGGGAATTAGGTTGGTTCAATTTGGGTTCTTTAGTATTCACTATCTGGATAGTTTCTATTACATATACTAAATCTTGCATTGGTTGTGGTTCGAAAGTTAGAGAGTTCTTGTGTTCTACCACTTCCCTATGGATCTTGACAATACTTCTTGAGTCCTCCCATCCACTTTTCTTCCACGTGTAATCATCCATCGAGCCTCATCATATTTGCACTTATGTAATTCTTACTATCTGGATACCATTTTGAACCAACAATCCTTCATAAACACCCCTGCATTCCCCTCTTAACCATGATACTTATGCAAGGAGGAGTTTAGCCTTCTATATGAAAAAATTCAAGTCCAAAGTTAATAAATAGTTTCTTCAAATCTAGTGGGGAATTCCTTAGATAAAAACCATGTGGTTCTCAGACAAATAAGAAATTTACATATTCTATACATGAATAAGTGGACATGATGTATTCAAATATGTATCTCTTTAACACACCTCTCCACCAGACATTAACAACTCATGTCCATGATGTTCCCAAGTGTGCTAAGGACATTTGACACTCTATTCTCCATGTTTTCCTTCATCCAATATTTCTTGATCAATTTTAATTATATGTTATTATACAAACATGCAAATGAATATGGACTTACACAAATAAAATTTCATACAAGGAACTATAGAGATTTTTTTCAATCTACACATGTGCAAAATTTCAATATATGGAACTGTAAGTTATCTTTGACACTAGGAATCCATTGTTCAATATTTTTGAGAGATATCCACTTGAGAATTTTCCATCACTACACAATAAGCACTATGGGTACCAATAATGAAACCAAAATGTTGGGTTAATTTCCTATCTATACCTTTTCCTGAGGTGCATGCTAAAGTAAATAGTTCTTAACAATCTGGTGTGTTAAAATTTCACACAAGACTTAGAGTCTTGGCCACTCACTAGAAACACGTAGTAAGAAACTAGTTCCCATGGGTTTTATTACATGTTAGTCTACTTGTCATATATTGGTGCTTGAACATATACCTTATTCAATAACTAAATTAAAAAACACAGGTGTGGACCTAGGTTCTGTTAAGTGAACAAACACAATTAAGATAACCATTTCCATGATATTTAAAGTACTCATTGTTCATGTTCAGATAGCATAGATTATATTCATAATATCCAAAATATATCCATATGTTACATAACATATGTATATGCAACTCAATGATACAAATTAATTATAAACTATAGTGCAATATCAAGATTACAATGATTTATGTGATTACACTATTCACTAATAATAAATCATTATATAAAAATGATCAACAAAATTATAAAGCTCTACACAAGGGTATTTATAATTGGTTATCCCTGACCAAGTTTTTATAATAGTTATGACACTTCTAGTGACTAGACAATGATCTCTAGTGAACTAAGAGTTGTGGCAGCCATATACTTTGTTTCCCTAAGTAATCAGTCCTTTTTGCCCCTATATTCCCATTTGATCATGGATCCTCATTGCCAAATGTTTATATTTATGTGTTCCAATGCCAAACTCATGTGTGATTGAATTTCATTTGGTGCTTGAGAATCACTCCTTAACCATTTCTTACTTCCTTTGTGTTCCCCAAGTCTTTTGATGATATTTCAAGTCCTTCACTCTTGGGTTCCCCATTTGTTATGCCTCCCCTCTAACTAGGCATTCTCGCACCATGATCTCTTGTGCCATGGTATTTTGCACTTGTATAAATTTAACACTATGCTCCTTCCATGCCATGCTTGTTCCACACCACTACTAAAATACTTAGCCAAAATTTGGGGTCTAACAACCATCAATGCCAAGAGTTTACCAAGTAACTCAATGTGATGGTATTTCAATCGAGGTAATATAAAATTTCTTGATCATAACCTTAAGGTTGAATTTGATTTTAAAAATAGAAAAAAAATGTGTCTCAATTGAGACAAGTCTAAAAGCCCAATCTTTTTCTCAATAGCTTCTAGTGTAGGGAAATTTTCTATCTTGATGTTGTCTAAAAGGACAATCAATCACTAGTTCCAATAAGATATATAATCTACCAATAAATGGCATAGGAGATATGGATACCTAAGTTTTGGGTAATTTCTTGCATTCAATAGGCACAACATGGTGAGAGGCTTTCCCTCGATAAATAATACAAAAGAATTATCCTCTAATTGTTTAGTTGGAAAAAAACATAAAGATTTGTTTGGAAAAAGTAGATATCAAACATTTGGTCTACTATATCTAACAGATACTAAAATGTGATGACATTTCTCTCCAAGTCTCAGTGATATATTAATATTTTTAACTTTTTATTGATAATTACTCTTGAAAAATGTGGGTATACTGCTTAAAGATAAGGATAAATCCTTACAAGTTTTCAAAGAGTTAAAATATCTCATGGAGTGACATTTTGGTCATCACATACATGTTCTTCACTCAAATTGAGAAGGGAATACTCTAGTAATGAGTTATCTACATTTTTGAAAGCACATTCATTTTATGTCACTCTACTGCTCCTTATATGCTAGAGAAAAATGTGTTGTTGACAAATAAAATCATACCATTATTGAAATTATGTAGTGTATGTTGAAATATTCCCAGTTAACATGTTCATATTGGGAAAAATATTGTGTACAATGATTTACTTGTTAAATCGTGCACCACCTATAAGCTTTTGATGTCATCACTCTAACATAAGCATGGTCAAAGTATAATCATTTTATCTCTCATATTCATGTTTTTGGTTGAAAATAATATATGTACATTTGAAATAAGAAGAGGAAAGATTTGAATTATAAATCCTTAAAATGTATAATTCTTGGGTATAGTTAAGATTTGAAGGCTTGTTGACTGACAGATCCTAAGATAAATAAGATATAAATCAACATAGATGTTTTTTGATGAGAAGGGTGATTCCAATCCACCATATACATAGTCACCAAATAAAAATATTATTGCTGTAAACATTTATAATTTTGATGAAGATAGTGGTAATGATGATGAGGACAATTATGAAGGTTAACCATGTCCTCCAACTCAACCATCCAAAAGTATTATTCAATGTATGGCCAAGTGGTATAATAGTATTGTTCAAGATGATAAATTGGATGGAATCCCAAACATTTCCACTTCATTATTGAGGAATCATAACATGGCTCATGAAGAGATGAATTTGGTCCTTATGAGCATATTTTGAAAATATTTTGAGTCCGCAATGATTCGTGAAACCCAAAAATCAAAGCCTTAAAAAGGAGCCATGGATGTTAAATAGTAGTCACTTACAAGTATTAATACATTGTAATTTAATGATATTTAGATAGGGAATAAGCTTATCTTTTACAAGTGGGTGTTTAAGACCAAGTAAAAATAAGATGATAACATTAACAAGTACAAGGGAAGATTTGTAAGAAATGGCTACACATAGAAATAAGGAATTGACTATGATGAGACTTTTGATCTCAAAACCAAGATAACATATATTAGAATGGCCTTTACTATGGTTACTCAGTTTGGATGGAAAGTCCATCAAATAGATTTTAAAAATGGATTTTTGAATGGAGATCTAAAAGAGGAAGTTTACATGATCCAAACATAAGGTTTTTTCACTCCAAGTCAATAACAAAAGCTGTGTAGACTTATTAAGTCTTTATATGGTCTCAAATAGGCTCCCTAAGATTGGGACATTAAGATTGATGAGAATATCATACAACATGGGTTTCAATAGAGTCCATATGATCCATACCTATACCTTAAGGAGTAAGGAGTGAGGTTGTGATTATCATAGTATATGTTGATGATTTAGTCATCATTAATAACTCAGTGAAGATGATTGATGCAATAAATAATGAATTTAAATGATCATTCCACATGATAAATATCGAGCTTTTGCACTACCATCAAAGACTTTGGATAAGTCTGAGAATAAGTGTTTGAATTGGGGAAAGTTAAGGCATTTCAAGTAGGACTATAAAACAAATAAGGAAGAGAAGGAAAAACTATTGGATTTTGCACAATCCTCAAAGAGTTCTAGTGATAAATATGGAAATGTGTATCTAATATATTCAAAATTGAACACATGCATCGATGCATGGTTGATTGACTTTGGTGACTCACTTTATATGACACTTGTGGAGGAGTGGTTTTACTAATATGAGTATGATGGTGGTTATGTCTTTTTGTAAGATGATTAAACTTACTAAGTTGTGAGAAAAGTAGAGTGAAGTTAAGATTTAAATATGGGAGGACAAGGCTCTCGCATGAGTCTTGCATATTCTTTTCTTTGCTAAGAATTTATTCTCTATAGACAAAATGAATGCTTTTGGTGTACAGGGCTCATTCAATAGATATCATGGAGCCATGGTATTTTTAAGGGACTATTCACTAGTAATTTGTTTCATATTGATGCAACTATATTCAATAGCACATGTAATAGCTATCTTGTTCCTAAAATAAAGGTTGAATAAGGAATGTGAGCATTGTCTTCAATAAAGGAGACAATGTTACGACATCAAAGAGAAGGATATGCACATGTTATTGACCAAATATATGGTGGAAGGGGCGGAGAATTGTCTCCTAGACTTTGAATTATACAAACACTCTATTTATGGAAAGTAGAGTTGGGTAGAGTTACCCATAGGTGTTTCATGTGAAAGTGGAATCTTGTAAGTGAATCACAATGATGTATTCAGATCAGTTGAGGTTCCATAATGATGTAAATTAGATCAGATGAGGTTCCATAATGATGTATTTAGATTAGTTGAGGTTCCATCATTGAGCATTTTTGTCTACCATGTGACTTTGATGGATAACTACACTTGCAAGACCTGAGTATACTTAATTATGAATAAATATGAAGTTATTAATAATTTCAAGGAATTCAAATCCCTTGTGGATAACCAAATAGAGAAGAGGATTAAGATGGTTTGCATGGAAAATAAGGGTGAGTATTGCTCAAATCATTTTGATGAATTCTGCATGTAAAGTGGGATTCAAATAAATAAGATGACTCCATATACTTTGTGGAAGAATGGATTTACAAAATGGGTGAATAGAATGTTGATAGAAAAAATCCTAGAGCATGCTCAGTGGTGCACATTTGGAATAAATTTTTGGGGTTAAAACAATGATAAATAATTATGACTTGGTCAACTAATCCCCAAAATTAGTGTTGGTTGACAAGACTTAGCAATAAGTGTGGATTGATAAGAAACCATGTTATAAATATCTATGCATTTTTAGTTGCATTACATATTATCACATCCCAAAATAAAAGAGGATGATGTTTGATGTTAAGTTTGTAAGGTGTATATTTATTGGGTGGGTTGGCATCAAAGGGTATAAACTATATAATTTCAAGATAAAGAAAATGATAGTGTTCAATGAGGTGCACAATTTTCTTTATTGTGAAGAACCATATAAGTAACCAAAAAAGGAAATAAAAAGGTACAAGTTAATGAAAATGTCGAGGAGTCTATATTCAAGTATGGTGTGATGAATGACGAGTTAGAAGAGTCACAAGAAAAAGAGGAGAAAGCTTATCCTACCTAGAGGAAATAAAAATGAGTGTGAAGAATACTTGAAAGGTATAGCCCACCATAATTTAATTTTGCATACCTATCATTGATTGATAGTGATGAACCAAAGATAGTGAAGGAAGCTATAGGTTGTGCATAGAGTAAGTCTTGGAAGAAATTTATGAAGGAGGAGATGGAATCTATGAATAAGAGTGAGACTTGGGATATGATAAAGATACCTCATGGATGGAATAATGTACGTTACAAGTTTTACAAAAGGAAATAGAATGCGTATAGGAAATGAAAAAGGTACAAGGCTTGCCTATTGGAAAAAATTCTCTCAGATTGAGAGAATGGATTTTGGTGAGACCTTATCTTATATTATGTAATTGAGTTCAATCATATTTATTTTATCTATTATTATTATGATAAATTTGGAGATTGAGAAATTTGATGTGAAGACAATGTATTTGCATGGGGAGATTGAAGAATAAATACATGTGTTTCACCCTAATTTATTCAAGGTGAAGGGGAGGATGACCTAATCTATATACTGAAGAAGTACTTGTTTGGCTTGAAGTAATCACATATAATTTGAAATCATAATTTCAATAGTTAGGTGGTTGGACTTGTGCATGAGCACAAAAATGTTAATCCTTGTGTTTACTATAAGGAATAAGGTGATCACTTTTTCATCATAGTTCTCTATGTGGATGAAATGTTGCTGGTATAAAATGACATGGCCATGATCAATAAGGTAGATTATCAACTATCTACACAATTTGACATGAAGGATCTCAATACTATGAGATTATCTTATGCACATAAATTAAATGGGATCATGTAAACATAAATCTCTAGATTAAAGTACGTTAACCAAAATATGGATGTAGGACAACAAGCCGGTGTACAATCCTTTCCCAGTTGGTTAGAAGCTATCAACTATGCAGTGTCCATAGGCTCTAGATGAGTTGGAGGACATGTCTCAAGTTTTTTTATGTGAGTGTAGTGGGAAGGATGAGGTACATTATAGTCTACATAAGAGCCAACATTGAACAAGTAGTGGGAGTAGTTAGCATATACATTTCCAATTTGGTCAAGGAGAACTGGATAATAATGAATATGATATTTAAGTATCTGTGATGAACATTTAATCATGTGATTTACTATCAAGGGACATGTGATGGAATCATGAATTTTAGTCTACAAGGATTTGTGGATTCTAATTGGGTTGGAGATATTGATTTCCATAGGTCTACTAGTGGATATGTCTTCAACTTTTTAGGTGGAGTGGTAAGTTGGATGAGTAAACAATAGGCTAGTGTTATGATATTTACCAAAAAATCTAAATATATCACAATGACTCATGCAAGCAAGGAAGTAGTTTAGATTTAAAGGTTGTGTTCTACTATTGTGTTCTCTTAAAAGGCTATAAATATAGTTTGTGATAGTCAAAGCATAATTTGTATATAAAAGAACACAAAGTTTCATTATAAAAAACACACAATAATGTAAGATATTATTTAATGAGGGATATGGTGGAAAAGAGAAAGATGAGGTTGTGTTCTACTATTGTGTTCTCTTTAAAGGCTATAAATATAGTTTGTGATAGTCAAAGCATAATTTGTATATAAAAGAACACAAAGTTTCATTAT
Organism: Torreya grandis; assembly: GCA_037957365.1. NCBI lineage: Eukaryota > Viridiplantae > Streptophyta > Pinopsida > Cupressales > Taxaceae > Torreya > Torreya grandis. Next base: position 2,384,435 of record JARHVA010002112.1, read on the forward strand.
AAAAAACACACAATAATGTAAGATATTATTTTATGAGGGATATGGTGGAAAAGAGAAAGATAACTATGTATACAGTGGACACAAAGGAAAAAATTTCAAATTCAATGACAATGGTAGTGAACATTGAAATATTATCTTGGTGCCAAAATAAAATGGGCATGGCTACCCATAGTTATTGAAGGATGCATTTGTGCTCCCTTATGCAAAGTGTTTAACAAGTGGGAGATTGCTGTGAATGTTTCAAATTTTAATGAATTTTTGTATTGCACAAGCTACATTCATGTAGGGTGTTACCTAGGTGAATTATGCATGTTGGGATGGTTGCACAATGTTGTGTGGACATTATGTTTGAAAATTACACAAGATTTTGTTGTTGGAGTGGTAGAGTCAGAGTAAGATGCTAAAATGAGTTGTGCAACATGTTGAGTTATGAAAGGTTATCTGAAGGTCAAATCACTCCTCCCTCATAAATTAAATTTGATAATCAACTCTACCTGTCACATAAATTTTTGATGAAAATTATTTATTTTTAATATAATTAATAATAAAAAAACATAAAAATTATAAATTATATATCAAATTTTTTAAATAAAATTTCAAACTATTTATTCAAATTATCCCAGTGCATATAATATACTTCGAATGTTCGTTTCAAATGCCCTTTAAATATGCCTCCCAAAAGAGTAAAATTTCCAATACACTCTTAAAAACAATTTATTTGGATTTTAATATCTTACCTAAAAAAAGGTATGTAGAATTAATTATTTTCAACGAAGAGATTTTGTATTAAATTGTTCATCGCATACTTATTTTAAAATATTATTAAATTTTTAATTTTGTTAAATAATTTATAATATACATACATATATATAATTTTTTAATTTTTTTATTAATTTTATTTTATTAAATAATATTAACTTTTGAAATAATTATAATTAACATAAATTTTAATTAAATTTTGATATAAATTCAATAAAATATTAAAAAATATCAAAGACATTAATTCATTAAGTAATGATAACTATTGACTTCCTACTGATTTTAATATGATAGGGTTGGTAAATTATGATAACTATTGACTTTCTACTAATTTTTATGATAAGGTTGCTAAGACATAAAAGTTGGGGAAGGTTACATAGATCTTAATAAATATAAATTGATTTCAATAGAATACTAATTTAAATGTAGATTCTATCTAGTTAAAATTAAAATATTGAAAGAAATTAAAAATATAAATAATTAAAGAAAATTTATAAATTATTATAAAATATTTTGTGAAAAATTATTTATAAATTTATATTAAATTATATTTAAAAATAAAAATTAAATAATAATTATAATTAAATTTAAAATTATAAATATAATATTATTTTTATAATTATAATTTAAAACTTAATATTATTAAATTCCCACTACAAAACATAATGACTCTAAATTAATAATTTAATACTTCAAAAAATTAACCGTCTCATATATATTTCAAAATGTTATAATTTATAAAATATTTATATATTTATAGTTATATTAAAAATTAAAATACAATCACTTTTTAAATATGTTTATTATAATTAATAAATAAATATATAAATTAAACATTAAAATAGTTGTTTTGATTCAAAGTTTAACTATCATACATATAATATTTAAATAAATAACTATAAAAATTTATAAATTAAATATTTTATATTAATAATATACCAATGAAATGCAAACATGTGCATCCTTGCTATTAATAAAATAGAAACATATTTTTTAATAATAACATAAAAGGTCTTTAAATTAAGTAAAATATAAATCAAATTTAAATTTATAATATTTTTATTTTTAATATGACGATGATAATGATAATGACAACATTATTTTGGCACACTTAGGATTACTGTACTGAATGCGATGTTAAAACTTCAACCATCCTTTGGTTTATCCTTCTCCTGCTCCTCACTCTTCCCTCGAGATTAAATTTGACAATCAACTCTACTTATCACATAAATTTTTGATGAGAATTATTTATTTTTAATATAATTAATAATAAAAGAAATATAACCAAGATGAGGCTGATGAATTTTTTTTAGATTCCTCTAGTCGAAGTTGCAGACGCTGTCGAGGACGTGCTGGCTGAAAGTAGGAGAGTGCAAGTCAACTCTGATCTAGCATCCCTCTTTGCTAGCAATCTGTGTTTTGTTGTTTCCGAGAGGGAGCAGATTAAACAAATGGTGTAATTTTTTATTTGGCCTAAGCACATGGTAGATTTGATGTCAGCAATTGATTCGCTTCCTTTAGGACCTTTTCCGGTAATATCGTTCTTAGGTAAAGATGGTTTGGGATATGTGCCCTTATCATTTTCCATATTCTAGAATCTAGGTTTTTGTCTCAAATCAATTTTGCTCAAGAGGTATAAGAAGTTTGTTGAGGGGCGAAAGAGAAGGATGATTCTCTTTAGTGAAAGATTTGTTGCTTCCAATTTCGTAATTGGAGGCTTGGAGGGCTCAACGTAGGATGTCAAGAAGATTGAAAATGATCAAGTGGCTTGTGTTAAGGAGCCCCCATGGTGGAGAGAACAGAGGAAAGAGAAGCTAGTGTAGGGAAGCTACAAAAGAAGTATGAAGTTTTTAAAGATGACAGTTTTTGTGGATCCAAGGTCTGACAAAGGTTTGGATTTGATTCATCTAGTTGCAATGGAAAGCATTCAGGTTCAAAAGGGTCAAGATCCTCAGCCATTAAATAAATCAAGAGTGAGGATTCAGGTATGGTGATTGACAGTGATAGGAAATAAATTGAAGTAATTATTTTGGATTAATAGCAAAGGATATCTAATGACTGGTTTTTGAAATGGGGAAGGAAATTTTTCTGTTTAGCCTCCTTCAATATATAGTTGGTTTAACTATATTTCAGTTCATATATATGTAGATTAAACTTTTTATATATAAATTTGGTTTTGTTGGTCAATGTTTTAACAATTTTTTTGTTAAGTCAAGCTTTTTTAAATTTTTTTCCACTTTTATATTTATAGAAAAAAGGATCCGTTTAACCTTAATATCGAATTAAAAATTATAATATAAATATAAAAATTATATATATAATTTTGTTAATATAATTTTAAATTATTTATTCAAAATTAAAATATCCCATTGCATATAATATACTTTGAATGTTTGTTTCAAATGCCCTTTAAATATGCCTCCCCAGAAGAGTAAAATTTACAATAGACTTTTAAAAACAATTTATTTAGATTTTAATATTCCCCTTACCTAAGAAAGTATGTAAAATTAATTATTTTTAAGAGAAGATTATGTATTAAATTCTCCATCGCATACTTAGTTTTAAAATATTATTAATTTTTTATTTTATTAAATAATTATATATATAAATTTTTATTTTTTTATTATTAATTTCATTTTATTAAATAATATTAATTTTAAAAATAATTATAATTAAAATAAATTTTGATTAAAATTTAATAAAATATTAAAAAATATCAAAGATATTAATTCATAAGTTATGATAACTATTAATTTCTTACTAATTTTAATATGATAGGGTTGTTAAGTTATGATAACCATGGACTTCCTATTAATTTTAATGTGACAGGGTTGCTAAGACATAAAAGTTGGGAGAGTTACATAAATCTTAATAAATATAAATTGATTTTAATGGAATGCTAAAAAAGATTTTATCATTACAACTTAAAAGTATTGAAATAGATTAAAAATATATATATATATATATATATATATATATATATATATATATATATATATATATATATATATATATATATATAATTAAAGAAAAGTTTAAATTATTATAAAATATTTTGTGAAGAATTATTTATAAATTTATATTAAATTATATTTTAAAATAAAAATTAAATAATAATATTATTATTAAATTTCAAATTATATATATATATATATAATTATAATAATAATAATAATAATAATAATAATAATAATTTTAATTCAAAACTTAATATTATCAAGTTCTCACTACAAAACATAATGGCTATAGGTTAATAGTTTAATACTTCAAAAAATTAACCGTGTTATATGCAATTCAAAGTGTTATAATACTTCAAAAAATTAACCATGTCATATACAATTCAAAGTGTTATAATTTGAAAGGTGTTCATATATTTATAATCATATTAAAACTCAAAATACTGTCACTTTTTAAATATGTTAATCATAATTAACTAGTATATTTATTTTAGATAAACTTATGTAAAATATGTCAAGAAATATCATTTTGAGTCACCTATCTTATATTAAATTTGTGACATAAGTGGAATAGATGTCTTGATAATAATATAGCTCTACGTATTTTACATATATTTATGTAAGATAGGTATGCTAATAGCAACTGTGCATTTTGCGTATATATTTAACATAAAATATGATGTTTTTCATAAAACTTGAAATGTGTAATATACATCACATTAAATCATACAAAATTATAATACACATTACATTAAATCACCTAAAACTTTAATATACATAATCTAAAATTCTAAATCTAAATAGCTATTTAATACTCATCATAATATACCATACACATCACATAAAATGTTAAATAATGAATAAGTACATGATTTTTTTCATAATTACATGAAATTAGTTTTCCTCTAAGAGTTTAAATCTCTCTTCCTCAGCTTTTCATTTGGAAAGTTTGTTTCCATTTTTTAGCTTTTTATAGCGGTCATATGTAAATGGAGGCAATATTCGTAGTCCTTCCAAGGACTTTACATGAGATATAGCCACACATGTTAATCATGTTCTTTCTATCTATTCCAAAATTAGTTCTTGTCATCAATAGCTTCCAATAATCTATTGTGGAACTTACATCTCTCAAATTTGTTAGTAGTTGATAAAACCTTTATTGGTCATTACTTTCTCTTTCTTGTCTAAATATCTTATCCAAAATAACAACTACTTTGAATTATTCTATCAATAGTTTTACTCATATATTGCTATCATATGGTGGTCTATTACTAACAAAAAAAAGTTAACCCAACTCTCCAACCAAAATAATAGATATACCACCAAAATTCATGTTTGTATTTTCAAGAAATGCTTACAGAGTCTAGAGCCTATGTTTTGTAGTAAATTTTGCCCAATAAAGCTCATTTCATTGATCAATATGTATTTAATGTGGTGAATATTTTCTTAGAAATTTGTAAGTCTTGTTCCTTCTAATTCAATAAAATCCATAATTGGGATTTGAAGTTGTGCATGGATAGTTGAGGCACCAATAGTGAATGTTACAAATATAGTTGGTGCAAGTAATAGAAGTAGAGATCACTCTGGGAATGCTGCATTTTGAAGATCTCGATGAATGGCACCAATCAGATATGATTTTCTTATTCCTATTGTTCTTTGGACTATCATGAGTAAGGACAAAGTATTTTAACCTACATGATAATGTGTAACAACCAAATCAAGTGCTTTTTTTGTTTGGCACCCAAGGTTTCATAATTTATCATTGGTTTTATATCATCATATTTAAGAAATCCATTATTTTTCATGGTGCTTATGAATTTGATCACTTTATTTGTGTATTCTTCATCTCTATATTCATATTCCATAATGCTTATCTCTCAATATCTCTTCTTCCAAACATATCTATCTCAATAACTTCTATAACTTGGCAATGTTGTAACTTGGATAAGATTTCTTACTCATGTTCTATCATGTTTTGTTGAACAGGTTGATTATCCTCATCTTCAATATCACCATGACTTTCAACATCTTTTATAATTGTTATTCTCTCGACATACCAATAGTTATAATTGAATGAATCCCAATTTGATCTTATTTATTCATCATCAATTCCAAGATTTTTTTGTATATCACGAAATGGCTTGTAAAGTAATAACTCTAACCAACAAAAATCAATCCATTTATGTGATTCACACTCAGGGATGAAGGAAAACTTTTGAAATACTCTTACAATAGGAACAATACTCCTTGCCTCCCATTTATTGTCCTTTTTAAGTATATATTTATTTTATTTCACTCTACTGTAATATGCACCTATTTATAAGAGGTAGCTCTAGATGGAGAGGCTCTTAACAGAGTGAATAATCTACCCAAACTATCTGAAATTAAAATGAACAAAGTCAAGGTACACTCTTTATCCCACCATACTTGTAGTAAAGTGTGATCTAAGACATCAACTATCGAGACTCTTTTATTAAAAGATAAAAAGAACCAAACAAACATTAAACATATTAGATGCTAATATAAATTTATTATGAATAAGGTAATGTATTTCAAGTCTCTCAACTTATATTCAACGTGGTCAGGTCATCATTCTTATAAAATTAAAAAACCATATAATTTTTTTATTGGTAGATTATTTAATATGATCTGAATAAAGTACACTTTTACCAATCATTTATAAAATTATTTTTATTGCTGAAATTCTTAAATAATTGGTCAATCCTTTTACATATAGGAGAATAAAAAATTCTAACTTATATATATATATATATATATATATATATATATATATATATATATATATATATATATATATATATAACGTTTAATTATATCTTTACTAAGTTATTAATATTTATTTTAATATTAAATATATGAAAATAATAATTAAATAATGAGTTTTGTATGATTTTATTTTTATAATTTTTATAATACATGGAAGCCTAGCTTTTCAATAATTGTATACATTTATATTAGTTTTCTACTAATAAAACATGAAAATATATTATATTTCATGCACGTGATTTATATTTAAATTATTTCAATTTTTATACTATTAAAATAAATTCACAAACTAAGACAATATTGTAAGTTATCAATAGAAAATATATAAATTATTGAAATAAATAGAAGTTATAATTAGATATATAAAGATCAAAGAAGCAAAAAAAATTATCTCAATAAACTAAACAACTTGTTAATAGTCATATATTAATACGCACTTATTGGTGTGTTACATTAAGCTCTTCCAAATATATTTTAAGGATATTGAAAAAAAATTAAACACATTGAAAAAAGCTTGGTTGTGTTCCAATTGCAACATGGCAGTGAAGGACATAACCAAATTTGAGAAGAGTTATCATCCAAACAATATATTTTATTTTTTTAATTTTTAATTAAATAACTCAAAATTATATAAATATTTATATCTTTATTTATATTTAAAATTAGATAATGTAAAGAGATATTTTATATGTAAAAATCTTTCCACTATAACTTTGAACATAAAAAATGATTAATTAATGTATAATTTTTATTTCTAAATTCAACTTGATCTTTCTTAATTATTTTTTAAATAAATTTTCTCTAAGTTTAGTTATATTAGTTTCAATCCAAAGAACTTTATGATCAGAAAGAAAATTTTAATAATTTTAAAATTAAAAAAAGTAATAGAAGGAAAAATCTTGCCATAATAATTATTTATTATTCTAACTTACATTAAATTGTAATCAAAATAAATTTAATAAAATAAAGTTGTAAAAAGATAAATCTTATCACTTACTTAAAAGCGTTCCACAATTAAAATTCAAAAAAATCTTGGCCAGAAGAATTTGGTAGCAGTCCACTGTGATCACAGTCCAAAATCATATTGACTATGTCGAGAAAACAAACGAGTACAACAGTAATAATGTTGGGAACAAATCTGCACCGTTCTATACACTACATTTTTTCCCTTTCATCATGTCTGGATTTCTTCAAAGTACAAATATACTGCAATCCATATTATGTTTGCAATAATGGAAAAATGTACAATGCTTTACCAACTGACAACGATGGAAAAAATGGATTCTTTGCCAATGACAGTCTATATGCCACTTTTCTACTCTCTATTTATTCTCTTATTCTATGACTCATTTAATTTTTTTTATTATGTATATTAATATTATATATATTATATATAAGGTTCTTTCCTTCCCTTTTTAAGTATAAAATGCTTTTCGACATAATAAATAAATATATGAATTAAACATTAAAATATTTTTTTTCAAAATTTAATTATTATATATATAATATTTAAATAGATAACTATAAAAACTTATAAATTAAATATTTATATCAATAATATACCAATGAAATGAAATGCAAACATGTGCATCCCTATTAATAAAATAAAAACATACTTTATAATAATAAAATAATTTTTTTTTTAAATCAAATAAAATATAAGTTAAATTTAAATTTATAATACTTTTATTTTTAATAAAAGTTGTTTTGATTTTAATTATTTTCATTTAATTTTTCAATTATTTAATTTATTTAATTTATATATTACTATGCCAAATAATGTCACCATGGTAAAAATTTAAATTTTGGAAGGAAAACAAAATTTAAAACTAATTTTCTTATCCAATGGGATTATCTCCTTCACAAACATAACTATTTATTGATTGCAATATTTTTTTGGTTATATATATATATATATCTTCTAATTTTACTTTTTTTTTTTTCGTAACTTATTTTTCAACCTAATTCTTGAATAGAGTTTTATATTTTAAATATAGCTTTAATAGTTTTATATATATCATTTAGATTTAATTATTATAAATTATTGATATATTAATGGATAACATTCAAATAAGGTTGAGACAATGTTGTTAACTTCTTTTGTTGTTCATACATTGATGTGACTGAAAAATCAAACATATATCTACTAAAAAAATTCTAAATATAAAGAATGAAGAAATCATGATTATTTTTATATATTTATAGCGTGTCATGATCTTCTAATTGAAGTATATTTCTTATAATGTAACTTAGTTTTTTGATGTGACTGAATTGTTAACAAGGTACACTAAAATGATTACTTAAAAAATCAAACATATATTTATAAAAAAAAATCCTAAATATAGGTAATTAAGGAATCATAATTGTTATTATATTTTTTTAGTTTGTTATGATCCTCTAATTAAAGTACATTCTTTATAATGTAATTTATGTTTTTAATTCACATCTTTCTTTAGATAAATATTTCTCTCTAATATGTAATTTTATTTATTTATTGTGAATTTCTTAAATGTAAAATTTTACATATTTTTTTGACTTAAAGTATATGAGATCATTAGGTTACGGATTGAATCATTTTAATATGGTAGCCATTAACAAAAACTTCATTCCATAGTGGATCACTATCATAAAGTGAGCTTTTAATATTGGACCTTCTATCAACCAAAAACATCAATTTTTATTACAATATTTTTAAAAAAATTAATATATTGAAAATTATTTTGATATACATATTAAATTTTAAATATATATCTTTTCAAATTATTAAATTATCACTTTATTTTTATAATATATATTATTGATCCATTAAAATTTATTTTTAAATAAATTTATAAATATTTTTTCACTTAAAATTTATAATTTAATTTAATAATTTTTGTTTATATTTTTAAAATTTAAATTTATTATAAATTTATAAATAATTTTTTAATACAATTATTATTTTTATTTTAAACATTGAAACCCCACATGTTATCCTATGCTATAAGATGAAGTAGCATTAAAATTAAAAGGACATAATTTAAGTTAAAAAATCATTGTTCATCCAACATCGAAGAGTGAAAGGTCTAAATAACCCGTCATGGATTTTGTTCATTCCTTTCATTTCATTCATTCCTTGTTATGTGGAATAAATCAGGTTGGGTGTCTTTGTATAATTCTTACAAGGTTTTTTTAGGGCCTTTCTTCCCCTTACCCCATGCGACCATTATTTTTTATCTTTTCCTTTTTGATTGTTCTAAGTTGGTTTGTGTACTTTAAAATTTATTGAGAATTTGTAAATATTTTAAAGATATTGGGTAATTAGTAGTTGTTTAAAGGTGTAAGTTAGATTGAAAAGGATGTAAAACAATATTTTATTAATTGAAAGAGCATACATCAATAATCGTATATTGCCTAAAATTCATGATTACTAATTTTATCTCACTTTTTGTGTATGAAGGGTTAAGCAACAGTAATCTTATATTTCTAGTAGAGTTCATAATGGAAGATGATGTTGTGTTTCTTTATACAACATTGTTTTTATTTCTTGTATAATAAGTCTTAATTTTATGGAAATCATGGTACCCGTTTTTGTCTTTTGATTTTTAGTCTTGCTTGCAAGTTACCTTGACTGGTCTCCAACTGTTCAATTCTGGTTTTGGCATGAATATGTTTTTCAGTGAAATATCAAACCTTTAAAACATTAACATTGTGTAAACCAAGTCCAGGGGATATATTTTCATGTATAACACTTTGTCTAACAACTTCATCTTCCCCCCAAGAGTCAATTTGAGTCCAAATGTTCCTTAAGGAACAAGGTTGGCCAAAGCCCTAGTTCTTAGAACTAGGGCAACTGCCAACCTCGCATATGGAACTGGGTTGGTCAAAATCCTAGTCCCTAAAACTAATTAGGCCCCTGACCCCTGTCCGTGGAATTGAGTCAACCCCAAAAGGCTCTAAAAGGTCGACTGTGTGTAGAAATCATACCTCTAGGTGGTTTTTCCACTGCAACTTTTGAACCATAGCTCTGATTTTCATCTCGATTATTGCATTGGAAAGGTGGTTTGACAAGCTTCATCATGAATCATGTTTCAAATTCAATTTAAATTTATAAGCATGTTATTAATTATGTTCAAATAAACCTATCAACTTTGATCAAGGTGATGTGTTTATGTGGTTTAAATGTTGTTCCCTCCAACTTAGCTCCCATCTATCTAATTTTTTTACTGATGTGGTGGTTCTTCAAATATCATTAACTGTTAAAAAATTTCAAGGAATAAAATTGGCTAAAGACACTGTTCTTAGAATACGTTTGGTTCTTGATAGACCCCATTTTGTCGACACTATTCATGAAGGAGAGTGTGAGTTGGTTTTTGAGCATAACTTTCAATTTGCTACTCCATTTTTCATCATTTAAAACATTAAAATGTTGGTTCCATCCTATTTGCACTAGTATTAATGTTAAATGGGAGAAGTGTAGGTTCTAAAACCTGTTAGTGTTTTCGTCTCGAGACCTTATTGCTTTTATGAATTTCTCATTTAATATTGTGATGTATTTTGCCTTGTCAATAAAATAACATGTTTTATTTTATATTTTGGGAAGTAAAAAGGAGGAGGATGGTGCAACACAAGGGATTTAATGTGGTTGGTGACCTTTCTATATAGTTTCAACCAACTTTTGGAGGGAAAATTGTCTTCCTCTTTGGACTAAAATTATATATAAGACAAAGAGTCAAACTTTGGAAAGGGTTGATTCTATTTTTATTTTTAGGCTAGGGTAGAAGACCAAACACTTCTTTTTCATAATTTCTTGATTTCTAGGTAGATTTTTGGTGGGCAATGCTATTATGAAGCATTAATTTGTATCTCATTGATTGTAATCGACCTAAACAATGTGCTTTTCAAGTAAACATCTATTAATCAAAATTATGGTGGTTGTGTTCATTTCTTATATTTGTATATGATGGATTTCTTCTTCTTATTTCTAGATGTTTATCCTCAAGCACTTGCATTATCTATGTTTATGGTTGTGTTAATGCTGGCTAAATGGGATATTATTTTTCATGGGTTCCATTTGATCAGGCAAATCAAATCTGTGTCCATTACAAAGTATACTCATTCTTTTTCTTTTCCATTATATTTTGCACAATTTTTATAAATATGTTAGCTTAGGGTTAAATTAGATCCAAATGCAGTCCATGTTTATAGGTTTCTATCTTGATTACAAATCCTTATCATTGTTGTTTTTGCATTGTTGAATCTATGTATGCAATGAAAAATGTTAATAAATCAACCATATCTTCATGCCACATCCATATTTGCTAATTTCTTAGGCAATAAAACTACAAGACCTACCTTATCTTTCATTTATCTAACACACCCCTTGGAATGGAACAATTTCACATTAACCACTAGGTTACCCAACAAGCCACGATTTGAAAATAATAGACCTTGGGGAGATTTTTAGGTCTCCTTTTAGGAGAGGTTGGATGGTTCCCATCCTACCTAAGTTGGTGTGCCAAACACACATCAACTATGGTAATGAGTTAGGTGGGGAGGATATGTTTTGTTTCATAAAGAGTTTTAACAATGGTGAAGTAGTGGGGAAGGGCAAGGTCATAGGAAAAATGTAATTTGTGTAGTATTTCAAGGTGAGATTGATGATGATGGTAAGGGGAAATGATGGGGTATTTCAGGTGATGGACTCAAAGATGCTGAGACAGATACATGTAAAAAGTTTAGTGACATGTTACATTTGTTTGCTTTAACTAAATAAAACCAAATTAGGTGACTTTAAAATAAAATAGGAAAAAAATGGAAACACTTACTCAATCAAAGACACCTCCTATATAATCCAATTGTTTGATGTAGGATGCCATATAAAAATAGACATGGTCAAATATATTTCCAAGCTTTTCCCATTATCTTTCTTAGTAAAACTAAAAAAAACCATTATATTCATAATTATAATGCTCATTTATCTTTATTCAATGAATGTATAAAGGAAAAACTACCACTAGGATGTCATAACCCCACCAACCAGTGCATTGTAATTATTATAGACACATTGGATCAATAGGTTTACCCTGGCTTCGATTGACATTCTGCTGATTATTAAGCTGATTACTCTGACTTAGATGATATGATTTTAATTATCATGATTAATTGGTATTGACTGGATCATTATTATCATGGATGCATATGCTTAATTTACTGATGACATATTTCATATTCTATACATAGTAGATTTTATTATTGTTGATATTTATTTCTTGAGTAGATAATGTTGATTGACTGCATTGGTGGTTGTTAAAATAAGTTAAGTGAGCTAGGCTTGATGGTGGACTTCATTAATTGGGATAATAATGGGTAGGATTTATGAGTAGTCATATTGATACCAATAAGTAAAATGCAATGCAACATGAAGTTTTAAGCCATTGGTTGTTTGAGTCCTCTAGCTTGTTTTGGTTCATCTTTAATTATTTTGTTAGTTTTGTGCAGACTTTAGTTTATGTGGTTGTTGTGTGCATATGCATTATTTATTCCTTACATGGTTTAATTATTTACAATACCGTTATTTCTCTTATTCTGATTGTATTTTGTGTTTATATTCCTTTTTTTGTGTATGTGTGTTCTTATGGGGGTCTCTGTATTATTGTTAGGGGCTTAATTGTCGTTTCACATCATGTCTAGCCTTGTGCCTTGGACAAGTTATTATTAGTGGTTTTGATTCCATGTGTTGGCTTTGAATTCCTTGGTGCCTTAAGAATACATGGGTCGTGACTTAGCTCCCTAGGCATTTTTGGATATTTTGCTTTAGTGGGGTCTTTGTGATGAGTGTCATTTTGAAATAATGACTCTACTTGTCCATTTATGGACCTTGATTTAGACCCCTTGACACCTTGAATTGGATAGCGTAGAGGGGGTCACCTTGATGCATGAGACAATTATATTATTTTAATCATATGGTGGGTTGACTTACACTCTACGTAAAAGATCTAGGTGGAAGTTTTATTGTCATTTATTATTTTGGGATGTGTTTTTGGTCTCCCAAGGTGGGGATATGTTTTTTATGCATTCTTTTGGGGGAAGTTGGAAGTAACTTTGAAATACTTGCTGAGAAAACCCTAGGCCATGTGCCATGAGGTAGGGGAGTTAGATTTGGAGTGTGGGGTTCAAAAGGGAAACCATGACATTCTAAGGAGAGATAGTGGCAGATAAGGGTGAATGGATAACCCGTAAGAATTGGCCTCATGTTGACTTGTGTTATCCCTATAATTAAGTAGCATTTTGGATTTCATTTTATGCTTAAGACTCTATTATTGTATTTTAAATCCTAGTATAGCTAATATAAACAAACACTTAATGAAAATCATAGATTTAGTCATTTGGGCTCCATTTGATAAGTTTTGAGACAATTTTTGGAATGGCATTGCCATTATTTTTTAACCTGGTTCAATTTTGGGAAAATATGTTCAATATTTCCCCTCTAATTTTGTTGGATTAGGTATTAGATTTAACTTCACTAGTCAATTTTAGCAGTGGGCTAAAATGAATAAGTGCACATGAGGCTTAGCCTCCTAATACCCTACAACACTCTAAGACTTAAGTTATAGATTCTTGTTTAAAGGAAAATCCATTGGAGTTGTTGTTTTCAGATTTTTGGAGTGTTTGAATAGAAATTTAAATAGAGATATGAACCCCCAATGTACTATATTTAACATACCCATTATTGGGCTATGCCTATCTCTCCTCCTCTGCCTTATTGGTAAATATTGTTATTAATAACCCTATAAGTTAGACAACCCTAGAAGATTGGGTTTTAGAATTTTAGTTATGAATGCCATTATATCTGAGTATGGTGACTTGAGTAATTTCAATTATTGTCTCTGATTTTTAAACAAAATTCTCTTTTTAATCAGATTATTTTGTTATAATTACTTAAGCCCTTGGAGGGATCATGAAATTAATATTACATGACATTTTAATGGGAATTTGTTTTGTTACAATAGATCGATTCTGTTAGAATCAGTCTCTCCCTTACTCCACATTGATTTCCCTTATTTGGATTGAATCCTTGTTGGACCTTTTCAACCCTATATGGGACATGGAAAATGATATACAATTTTAATCAAACCTCCTTGGAATGCATTTTATTGTTTATAGATGAATGGATATAGATAAAAAATTATTATGAATTGGTGGAATACTTATATCTGAGTTTATATACTGTCGTATAACCTCATGCTTACTTTGGGAAGTCAAAATTGATTGCACCCAGTTAGATAATGTCTCGTGTTTCATTTGTATATAATATTAACTCTTTTATTAAGTGTTGTTGTGAATGAAAGGCCTATAAAAATAATATGGATGTACGTAAAAGATTTGGAATGTTGGTTTAAGCTCTTCCAATTGACTTAGTTATTGAAATAATCTTTATAAGTTCTATGGATTGAGTGGTTTTCATTTGTAAATCATTTTCTAATTAGTTGGAAGTTCATTGGCCAAGCCAAATTCTTGCAATGATTTGGTTCCTTTAATAGAAGGAAGGGATTGATGGGTTCTAAATTAGTATTAATTCGTCACCAAAATATCAATTTATAGATCAATGGACTATTCAACTTATATTACTTCATACAAAAATAAACCCCTTGATCGAATAAGACTATCTGTGGAATTCTAGAAATTGCTTCTATTACATATATGATGGGTAACTGTCCCTTTTTGGTGGTTTGATGTTTATGATAGTGTTGTTTTGAATGTGGTTAGTTTATATTTTACTGATTGGTTATACATGTGGGTCAAGAAGGGAATGTTACCTCATTAAAAAATTATATTGTGAAGAATAGTTACCCCTGTGGGTACCTGTTAGCATCTTTAAATTAGTAGATTATTGTTGGTTGATTTTTGGTTGCTTTTCTTTTGCTTGACTATTTCAAAGTTAGACCATGGCTTGTGTCAAACTAATGTTCATCTCTAACTGGTAAAACCTAGATACCTAATTCCACCATCTAGCTAATGGTTGGGGTGGTCAAGGTCACTGATGGTTGGACTCATCAAGCTAGACCTTTGGGTTTGGGTATCTTGTGGGTTGAGTACTCATCTCTTATTCATTTGGATTTTTGTGTTGTAGTTGATTATTCGATTGAGTTCAATGTATTATATACTTGCTAATGTATAGAGATGATCACAAAAGTTTCATTGATGTAATTAATGCTTATGTTAATTTATGAACTTTGTATTTTAGATTGTCGTTAAGAGCAATATCATTCTAGTAATTTGAATTCATTTGCATATATAATAATGCATACCATAATATAGTGTAGCATTATGATACATAGATAATAATTATCCACTGATTTTGTACTTGTCCCATATGTTGGTGCATTTATTTTCTTTATTACATTTACTTGTATTTATTATTTATTTTGATGCACTAATTACTTATTATAATTAGTTTATTATGTTTACTAATAATTTTCACCAAATAGGATAAGCTTGCTTAGCTAGTAGTCAACTTAGACACCTATCTTGTTATGGTGGAGTTCCACTCCACTATTCATGGTAAGATAGGTTAAGTTGCTTAACTAGTAGTCAATTTGTGTTGATCATTTACACAAGTTGAACACCTATCTTGTTAGTGTGGAGTTGCACTCCACTATTCTTGTAGTCAGATATCAATTGAACTACATGTGTTGTGTGAGTTCCTTGATCTTTATTATGTATGCCTTGCTCTATATAAGCAATGGATATTTGTGTATTCTATATCAAATTAATATTGAATTATCAGAGTAATTCATCATATTTGAGTTATTTATTAATTTCTATTATTGTCTCAGATATACAATTATTGTTTATTACTATTATTATTTTATCTCTTATTTATTCTTTCAATTAGATTTATTAGATCCTGTAGCTAATTATAACATGGTACTAGAGTTATCTTGAATCTGTTGATTGCTAAATATTCAAGAGAAAAATATCCAAATATAGGATCGGTTTTTTATTTTATATACAGGCATAAATTGAAGCTTTGTGGAGATTTTTTGAGCTCACCATTGAGTTTAGAGTCCCTGAGATAGTCAAAATCATCTACAATTTTATCCAAATTGGGCATAGGAGGTGAAATTAGCAAGGGTTTGATCCAAAAGCACCACACCCAAATTTGGTAGGTACCTAAAAATTGAAGCATTTCTGAGCAAAACATACCTCATGGTTGCATTTGGAAGGTGTCAAAACCTATAGATCCATATAAATTTTATTTGATTTGGACACAGTCACCCGGAAGGCCAAAAAAAAATTTATTCCCATGTACGGCCGTATGGTCTATGCAAACAAAAAAAAATTTGGCAGGTCTCATAGATTAACAGGCATATTTGAAAGGGAAACTTTGGGAGCCCACCAATTGAACACTGTGAGGTATTTTTTAGCAAAGTTTTTTTTGAAATAGCATAAAATTTCATGTTCTTCACTTCTATACTTTCATTTTTTTCTAGATTTGTCCATATTTTTCTATAATTCAAAATTTTCTACAGAAGTTCTTGCATGTCCTCATTTTTTCAACTTCAAAGGCTCATAACTTTCATATATGACCTCGTATTGAGGTCCTATTTTTTTATAAGTTAATATTTTTTTGAGAAAAACACATTGGTGCAAAAAAAATTGTAATAAAGTGCATATTTTGTTACTTTTAGACTAGAGGGCCTAATTGAGCTTTTTGTAAACTAGAAAAATTATAATTGAACTCAATTATAAAGTTCCAACAAATACTTACTAGGTGGGATAAAACTAAGTAATTTAGGGGGGTTTTGTGGTGTGTTATGTACTTTGATTTTTGCTTTGTGATGGTTTATTTCCAAAGGCATCATGGAGAATCCTAAGTTCCCACTATTAAAAACATATAACTACAACACATGGAAATAGAATATACATCTTACATAACAACTCTTAGGATATATGCCTTACATAACAACTCTTCTTACTCTACCTACTAATGCAAAAGAGTTACAACACTTTCTCTTTGAAACTACTAAAGTTATTGGATGCATTGGGTCTTACATGTCTTTAGATTTGAATTTCCATCTTGACAAATGTAAAACTCTGAAAGAGGCTTGGGATAAATAAAAATCATTGTTTGCCAAATTGACAACGAACTCATTAGTTTGGACCCTAAAAATTATGCTACAATACAAGACTACATCACTAAAGTCATAGATCTTAGAGCACAACTTTCTGAATGTAAAATTGATAAAAAGGATATTCATTTTATTTTCAGTGCCTTACACAAATTAGATCCTGAATGTTCATCCTTTGTCTCTAGATTTTAGACTCATAGGCTCACATTGGGCACATCTTATAAAATTTCCACCTTTGAGGTATTCTCTGAGATTCTAATAGCTGAAGAAGAAAAGTTAATAGCTATGGGTCTAATCAAGTCATCCAAATCTCAAGCTCTAATTGCAAGTCAACCTCAGTATAAGCAAGTTTCAACATCATCATCAAATATAGGTTCAAGTAAAAAGAAGTAGAATAATTAGAATAAGTCACATAAAGATGATAATAAAGAGAAACAATCTTCCTCACAAGGAGATTATAGATTCACTAATAAGAAAGGAAATTCACAAGAAAGGGGTTTCATAGTGAACAAGATTGTTGTAAGAAAGAGATTTATGAACTTAAGGGTCTTCTCAAAAAGAATAACACCAATCAATCAAAGGATTCTTCCACTCCTTCAAATTCAAGGAAAGGAAAAGCTATAGCACTAGTTACACTGACAAATTCTCCCAAGTCATGGTCAATTAACTCAAGTGCTTCGCACTATATGGGTTTTGATCAAGAATAATTTTTTGGATTAGAACCAAGTTTCTTGCCTCATATTCTCATAGGTGATGATTTTAAGGTAGATGTTGTAGGAAAAGTTACAGTTGATGTTGATAGTGGTGTATTTGAGGATGTCCTCTATGTGCTAGAGTTATCAACTAACCTTATCTTTGTCTACCAAATCACTCACTTTGATACTAGTAGGAAAGTTGAGTTCACACCTAATTTTGTATCAATCAAAAAATTGGAGGATAATGCCTTAGTTGCAGTGGGAAAAGTTGACAATAATACTTGGCTTTATTCATTCTCCTACTTTGTGCTTTAGTCTTCCTATACAACTTTGCTCTCACACACTGATTCGGTGAGCAAGCTATGTCATGATCATTTTGGTCATCTAAACTATCGCTATTTACAATAACTTAGTCAGTAGGAGATGGTTATAGGACTTCTACAGATTTAGTTTTTAGGGGGTGTATGCCATGGTTGTGTCTTAGGCAAACATCCAAAGGATAAGTTTGATAAAGGGAAGGCTTGGAGGGCTATACAAATCCTCAAACTTGTTCATGGTGATTTAGTAGGTCCATTACCTATTTTTTCTTTTAGTAAAACCTACTATGTTCTCACATTTATTGATGGATAATCTAGATATACTTGGGTTTATTTCCTAAAACTCAAGAGTGAAGTATTTGATAGATTTCTAGAGTTTAAAGCTCTAGTAGAGAAATAATCTAGGAATTATGTTAAGATTCTCTGCACAGATAATGGGAAGGAATATGTGAACAATAAGTTTGAAAAATTCTATGCTCTTGAAGGAATTTATCTTCAGCATTCAGTTTCATAAACACCTCAGCAAAATGGTGTAGTAGAGAGGAAGAATAGATTCTTAAAAGAGATGACAAGTTATATGATTCATGCAAAATCAATAGCACCTTAGTACTGGGTGGAAGCGATTGATTGTGTTGCATATATATAAAATAAAGTTCCTCATAAATATTTAAAGTGGATAACACCTCTTGAAGATTGGTATAATAGGAAGATAGATATGCATCATTTTAGAGTCTTCAACAGTCCAATATGGGCTCACATACCTTCAGACAAGTGTCATGCTTTAGAATAACAAATCTGAACTTACATATTTGTGGGATATCATGATTGTGCTAAGGGGTATCAAATCATTGATCTAGATTCACATGAGCTTATTATAGTGAGAAGTGGTTACTTTGAAAAAATTCCTTCAGAATTATCTTCTAACATTTCTCATTCTTCTTCCTTAGAAGAATCATATAGTAGTGACGATGATACTCCTACTTCTTCTACTCATAAAAATGATGAGGTAATACCTCCTTAGCAGGGTTTAGTGGGTCATGTTCCTCCTCCTCCTCTATATCCCCACCCATTGATGTCTTTATGGGCTAGACAAACTTTGGCAGATGTAGACCCCCTTGTTAGGCATCCATCAAATAAAAGGAGAACATGGTCACATCATGATTTTCCACATTCCTACATCACCACAGCTTCTGATCCACAATCTTTTCAGGAAGTTAGAGGAACAGTTGACTGGGATTCAATAATGGAAAAAGAGTATGACTCATTGATTAGGAACAACACTTGGGATCTTGTTCCTCTTCCTAAAGGAAGAAAGTTTATACTATGTAGGTGGATATATCGAACTAAGTTTGTAACGGATGAAAATATTGATAAGTATAAAGCACACTTAGTGGCCAAAGGTTTTTCCCAAGTGGAAGGAATTAAATATATAGAAACCTTTGCACCTGTTACTAAGATGAATTCCATTCACTTGATATTAGCTATTGGTGTAGCTCATGGTTGGGTTATACATCAAATGGATGTGAAGAGCGTATTTCTTCATGGGGATCTTCATGAGGAGATATATATGAAGTAGCCATAGAGGTTTGTTCAAGATTTTTCATTGGTGTGCTGCTTGAAAAATTCTCTCTATGGTTTAAACCAATCCCCCAAGATTTGGTATTCCAAGATGGACACATTTCTTCTCTCAGTTGGGTTCTCGAGATGTCACTCAGATCTAAATGTCTACATTCCACAATAGGAGGATTCACTATTGTACTTAGTTATCTATGTTGACAATATCATTGTTACAGGGAGCAAAACATCCATCATCAGTAGTGTTAAGACTATACTTTATGATAGGTTTTTTATGATAGACATGGGCCTATTGTGCTATTTTCTTAGGATTTAGATAACACAGTTTTTTTCTAGGATTACACTTTCACAACCCAAGTATGCTATGGACTTGTTGGCTTGGTTTCACATGGTTGATTATAAGCCTGCATCAACTCATTTATTATCTAGAGTTAGACTTAAGGTTCATTATTCCACTCCCTTGGTTGATGCCACATTGTATCACTAGCTTATAGGTGGCCTCATCTATCTGATTCATACACGGCTCAACATTTCATATGTAGTTGGCATGGTTTCACACTTTATACAGACACCACATGAGATTTATTGGAGAGCTACCAAGAACATTTTGAGCTACATTCAAGGAACTATTAGATACGGGATTCACTATATATCAAGTACATGTTTGGACTTGGTGGGATACATAGATTCTAATTGGACTGGTGATTATGATGTTCATAAGTCCACTTCTAGTTACAACTTTCACTTCGAATCCAGCCCCATTTATTGGTAGAGCAAGAAGAAAAATTCTATTGCTCTTTCATCTATAGAGTTTGAGTATCATGGTGTTATTAATGCCACTACTAAGGCTATTTGGCTTTAGAATATTCTCACTGAACTTGGTGTTCTATTTTGGAAGCCATTAGTCATCTACTATGACAACTAGAGCACTATCCATATCTCAAAGTATCTAGTTCATCATCAGAGAACCAAACACATAGAGATCCATATGCACTTTATTATGGATTTGATTTAGGCAAAGATCATTGATCTACAATATTGTCCTATAGAGAAGTAGATTGTAGATATTTTCACAAAACATTTTATTGAGAGCAAGTATCTTCACTTGCAATCTCTTTTGGGGGTACGAGACATCAGTTCTTTAAGAGGCATTAATTATTTAAGGGGGGTCTCATAGACTTTCATATTGAGGTTTTTTTTCCTTCAATTTTTCTCCTTTTCTCATCTATTTGTATAGAGTACCTAATATGGTTACGCATTGTCGAGACTCTCATCTGCATATCCCTACCTAAGCTTCGCTTATGGGTGGGTGTTAGTGCATTTATTTACTTTATTGAATTTACTTGTATTTATTATTTATTTTGATGCACTAATTACTTATTGTAATTATTTTATTATGTTTATTAATAATTTGTACCAGATAGGATAAACTTGCTTAGCTAGTAGTCAATTTGGACACTTATCTTGTTATATTGGAGTTCCACTCCACTATTCATGGTGAGATAGGATAAGATTACTTAACTAGTAGTCAACTTATGTTGATCATTTACACAAGTTGGACACCTATCTTGTTAGTGTGGAGTTTCACTCTACTATTCTTGTAGTCAGATATCAGTTGAACTACATGTGTTGTGTGAGTTCCCTGATCTTTATCATGCACACCTTGCTCTATATAAGCAATGGTTATTTATAGTAGTAAATGAAGCATCAGTTCCATATTAATATTGTCAATAAAAACATATTAATTGCTAAATAATGTGAGTATTGTACTTATGTTTATCACCTTGTTGAGTTCTGATTATAACGGTGTGTACCTTTGTGTGATACATCTTTACACTATGTTGGTATCAAATTGGGCTGCAAGCATATCTTGGTTTATGGTAATTCTGGTTCATCATTATTAATTAAGAGTAATGTTATGTTTCAATACTCTTGCTGATTATGGGTTTAATGTATACTTCAATTCGATAATATAAAGGATTTGATTATTAAATTATGGGGGAATTTAATCCCTAACAATATAATTGGGAAGTAAATTAGTATAAAACCATTTGAATATTATTGCTTATTTAGAAGCTTTTGGTTATGTATTTGGGATAACACGAAGAACATTTAAAACATGTTATAAAAGCAATGGATGTTATTGAGCATCAATAACAAATTAATGAGGTTATGTACAACCAAGAGTTCTATTACACTTGGTTGTTAGCAAAATATTTTGGCCCATTTAATTGTGATGACCCTTATTCATTCTAGACTTACATGGGTGTTTGAGGCATATGCCTGAGTTATAAATTTGTCATTCTAATGTTGATATCTTACTTCATTTTAGTGGGTGTTGTGATAATCCAAGATGGTGTTTTGATTAAATTAATATCTCAAGTAATTTTAATTGTCTATTCAATCGTTAATAACAGATGTCACACCCATTGTTTGGTTAAATTATAATATTGAAAATGCCTATATTATCATTCTTATTTGGTAAATGCAATAAGATGTTTTCCAAAGTTATAGTGGGCCACAATTGATATTAGCCTTGGTACTATTACCTAGTGGTTGTTATTAAAATGCCACAACTGAAACTTATTATGAATTTTGATTATGTAAGCAATGAATTGAAGAGATCGAATTGAATAAGTTTAGGGATCATAAAATTCTAGTCCAATGGAAGCCTTGAAATTCTTAAGGGATATTGCTTTGAGTAATCTTGAATATATATATATATATATATATATATATATGTATTGAAATTTCATGATTTATCCTGGTGTATATCTTAAAGATATTGGTCTTTTATTGGATGTGAGTATGTTATTGGTATTAAGTGGGCTTATATCATATTGTAGGATGATTTTAAATGGTGTTTGGGGTCTTACAACAAATTCCCTATTGTTATCTCTTCATGGTAGCCATTGTTCATATATGTTTAACATGTTATGGATAGAAATATTATTCCTTTTGCCAATCATGTGAATTATCAATTGCTCTTAATGAGACGACATTAAATGTGTAAAATGTTACATTGAGTAACCTCATTATATAGAGGTAAGCCAAATATAGCTCATTGAATAATGCCACCAATTTTGATGTTGACAATCCGATGGGTTATCAAATAAAGGACCCAAATTGTGTCTTGAAAGGAAAATCAATGTGTACCCTCATAATATAATTTATGTTCAAGATTCTTCTTCCTAAGTGATGGTTTTTATGATATATAATGCACTTCTAGATGTGCCCGTATGTTATGGTTGGATCCTTATGATTTAATGTTTTCCTAGATGATATTTTATTTCCATACTTATTTATGCTAAGGTTTAACTTGAGTTTGACTCCGAGGTGATCTACCCAAGTTTTCCTAGCTGCTCTATTTGCCATTGTGATGGATTCATGAGGGAATGGTTTCATTCTCTAAACCTTCACCCTAACTCTGTTAGGAGATCAAGATGCTTAATTAGAATTATCAGACCATTAGATGGTCCTATGAATGGTCCTTGTACTGAGTATAGAGTTCATAATCTATCTATATGTATGCACACACCAATAC
Source organism: Torreya grandis (assembly GCA_037957365.1). Classification (NCBI taxonomy): domain Eukaryota; kingdom Viridiplantae; phylum Streptophyta; class Pinopsida; order Cupressales; family Taxaceae; genus Torreya; species Torreya grandis. The sequence continues at coordinate 2,408,183 of JARHVA010002112.1, forward strand.
ACCCCAAACTATATCCTCCTTTTTTATAAAGATCTCCATTATAAAATATTTTGATGATGTGGTAACCCTTGTTATGTGTTTACTTGCACCTAATAGGATGTTAGTTGTAAGCATGAGAGTGTGTAACTAAGTAGTATGTTGTCTCATGATCTCAATTTGTGGGTGGGTCCATGCATGCAATGTCATTTCATACTCTGAAATTTAGTAATTCCCAAATTTTTTTGGGGGTTGTTTCATCTAATATCAGATCAGATCAGTGTTGCTGCTCTAGGGAACTTTAGGACATGAAAATGTTGTTATCAAGGAGCTAATAACCATTACATTGTGCTAAACTATGTGGTGAATTTTTCAAGGACACTTAGTTTCTTGAATTGGTTAAGATAATAGCTTGTTCTATAATAACTAATGTGCTATAAATTCTTGCATTTATTGAATATAATGTATGTGCAGAAATCATTAATTTTATGCAAAAACACCTTGATAGTTAACCATATCCTTAGTTGGGTCAACCCTTCCCAAAACTAAGTTACATCAAGGCAATCATTGCCTATTGACTATTGACTTGTATGTGCAAGTCGATAAGAGACCGATGATAACTGATTTACCCCTAGAATTGAGGAAATGAGTTCAATATCTATTGTTGACTTGTATAGGCAAGTCATCAATAAATGTTTAAAACATTATGACCTTAGGAAGATTAAGGGTTAGGATTAAACCTAGAGAGTTGAATGGGGTGAGAGTATCTAATTACTTGGGTAAATAAGTAAGGCTTGGGATCTCCACTTGTGAAATAAAATCTTGAGCTAAATTTAATCTTAATCTTGTTATGAGCATCGACCTCTCTTGAGTTAAATTAAGGATCCTGTAGTTTTGTAACTCTAAAAGGCTAGAAGCTATTACGTGTATGGATATGTTTTGATCCCATGATATTGCTTATGGTGATAATAGATATTTTTTACATCCATGAGGATGTATATTATGATAATAAATATATTTTACATCCGTGAGGATGTTTATTGTGAATTTTAATTGAATTTAATGATTGTGGGAAATTACAATTTACACAGTGATGATATTACACTCACTTTGAGCCTTGGCTAAGTTCACCCTTTCCCAAAGTGATGTATGTCAAAGCAAGCATCACTATTTAACCTTTGAATTATTGGAGAAAGTCAATTGGGAGAATGGTGACATAAGCTTATTATTAGAATAAAGAAATAGTGCCTTAGATCTTACATGGGTGAGCCATATGATGATGTTGAGGTATAATATCTTGGGAGGACCAAGGGTGTAACTCAAGCCTGGAAGGCCTAGTGGGGTGAATGTGAATGACTTACTTAGGCAAGTTAGGAAGTTTTGAGGATCCCTATTTCTATAAAGTATCATAAGCCATATATTCCATGAAGCGTGAATAATTTTGGTAACTGTATGAAAATAGATTTATGGGCTTAGTTGGAACACAACCTTCCTTAAGAGAAGGTGATAGTAGACTTTAGATCCCTAAGATTGAGCATGTTGTAATAAATGATGGATATTTGATGTCACTGGGTTGGCATTTGGACATCAAGTGAAGCGATGGAAATTATGGACATTTGTGCTTCACTAACAAGTGTGATTAATTATTGTGATGTGAAAATACCTTGGCATAAATTATACTTGAATATTGTATGTGTGTTCTATTTCATGTGGTTCCTTCTGTACTTGTAACTATTGAATGTTATGTAAACCCTACATTTTTGTTGATTATATTAAACCATGTAAGCTTGTAACTCTCTATACTATGTAAATGCATTCAATTATGTGGACTACCACATTTTGTTTCATGAGCACTTTATATGCATGTTTGTATGGTGTTAACCATGAAATATGTGAATGGAGATAAACCACCTTTGTAAGGAATCTCCCACTTTTGAAACTAAACATGTGGAAGTTATTTTGCTCTATGTTTTCAATATTATTGTATGAATATTTCATGTACATGTTATGGAATAAATGTGACCTTGTGTTGTTGACATGTTAGTATGTGGTAGTGGGATCATAAACTACTTATGTCATGTAACTTTTCCATCTTGAAAACAATGTTTATCAATTGAAATTTGTTACGGTATGGTGTTGTATTATGTGATGTAATCCCACATCACTACTCTAGTAATGAGCATCGGTGCAAGTATGAGGTTGAGGGTAGAGAAGTACTATATTTGTAATGATTTAGACTAGGTATGGGCTAGGAAGTGGAGTCTCTTATAGGATGAAAACCCATTTCCCCCCTTTGCATAAGTAACCACCTAATTCATTTAAGGTGTGCACCATGAGTGCTACAAGTTTGTTGTGGGATATTAGTGCATAATGTTAACTTTATGGATTAAGTGTTCATTTAATTGCCTCTTGGATGGTGTTGTAAAAATAACCCTTGCGAATTTTTATTATTATAGCCTTGTGAAGCATTGACTGGTCCTATAATTTGGACATTTATGCAAAATCAGCAAGGTGTTACTTGATGAAATACATGCATGTGTTGGCCTATAAGTGCAAAAATGCTATGGATGAGGTATTATTTTTGTGTATACCTAATAGATATATTTTGGGATGAATATTTTTGATTTGTTTAAAGCACGACTAGAATGTATGTTGATTTTATGCTCGAAAGGAGCAATGTTAAGTCTTGATCAGGCAGATTTTGGAATCTTAAGTACTTCTAAATGCTACCAAGAAGTAAGTGTAGAATGATGATGGGATTGTCATCCCTATAATCATCTTGTGATCTCATAAAGTTTGGGGATAGCATGTTTTAATCCTTGGGGTTGCATGTGAATGCATGGAATGGATTCTCTAAAGTTCAATGTGGTTGGTACAAGATGTTACACTAACCCTTGAATGGTAAATGTTGGAATTAAAAAAAATGCAACCAAGAAGTATGGGTTACTATCTTTTGTTGTCATTTTGTGATGAATGCCATGAGACTATATGCAAAAATAACCTGTATGTGTCAGGAAACACTATTTTTTGATTTTGGGATTGTGTTGGAATCTAATTGGATTGAATCGGTGTCACTGCTGTTATAAAAAGTGTAAATTTATGTGGTGACCTATTGCTGCAATAAAGGAGTGGTTAACCAAAAGTTGTTTATTATCATATTATTGATCTAAATTTAAATATCTAAGCTAAAAAAATTATTAATATCTCTATCTTTATATAAGCTATCAGTTGTAATCCCTACTTTAAAAATGCTAAAACCTCTCTTGTTGGACAAGCATTAAGGTGAAGATAATCACCATGGCCAATTTTTTTTCTTTTACTCAAATGGCTCAAAGGTACACCTATCTAGGTCATTGGAGATTTAGTAATTTTAGAATAGTTGTGTTAAAAATAATTTATTGATGAATTTTTCTAAAGTAAGAGCAGTAGGCCTATTACAAAGAGGTAAATAATTTCTAATTAAAAATGAATGTCCGTGTGTGTCATAATGAGGGAAAAATTTATGTTCATAAATCTAGACACATGGAAATCTAGTGCCATGAAAGGTATTCAGCTCTCTATTTTTTCATCATGGTATCACAAGATGACACGTGAATTGATAAGACCTTTCTAAAGATGGGCATGACTATCCTTATGATAATATTTAGAATATGAGCCAGTACGACTAAATGTTTCCATGTTGGAGGTGTGTTATATCCTCATGTTATACTAAGAGATAATTTGACTATAATTTTTTTGGGTATTATTGCTAAAATATGTAAGTATGTAGTTAACATAACACTATTTTGATTAAGTAAACTAGTAAAAGATTTACCAAGTGTTTGTTTCATTACTGGAACATAGTTGTTGGTGTTTTTATGTTGTAGAATATTTGGTAAAATGTGTGTTAGAATATATTTTGGATAACATGTTCCTTGGTTGTTTAAATAGTCATCAAGATGACTCCTTTCTAAGAGGGGATGATGTCATAAGCCCACCAAAAAATGTATTATAGTTATTATAGACACATTGATTCAATAGGTTTAGCCTGGCTCTGATTATCATTCTCTTTATTATTATAACTGGTTAATCTAACTTAGATGATATGATTTTGGATATCATGATTTATTGGTTTTGACTAGATCATTATTTTTGTAGATGCATATGCTTAATTCACTAATGACATATTTCATATTATGTGAATAACATATTTTATTATTATTGATATTTATTTCTTGAGTAGATATTGTTGATGTGCTACATTGGGGGTTGTAGGAATAGGTTAAGTGAGCTAGGCTTGACAATAGACTTTGGTAGTTGGGACAATAACATGTAGGATTTATAAGCAGTCAGATTGATACCAACAAGTAAAATGCAATATGGCACAAAGTTTTAAGCCATTCGTTATATGAATCTTCTAGGTTGTTTTGGTTCATGTTTAATTACTTTGTTAGTTTTGTGTGGAATTTAGTCTATGTCGTTGTTGTGTGCATATGCGTCAATTGTTCTTTATTCCTTACATGGGGTAATTATTAATAAGACCATTATTGCTCGTATTTTGATTGTATTTTGTGCTTAGATTTCTTTTTTTGTGTATGTGTGTTATTTCAGAGGTCTCCATATTTTTGTTAGGGGATTAATTCCCTTTGCATGTCATGTTTAGACTTGTGCCTTGAACCACGCTCATATTAGTGATTTTGATTTCATGTGTTGGATTTGAATTCCTTGGTGCCTTAAGACTACATGGGTCATGACTTACCTCCCTAAGAATTTTTGGATATTTTGCTTTAGTGGGGTCTTTGTGATGGATGTCATTTCAAAATAATGACTCTACTTTTCCATTTGTGGACCTTGATTTAGACCCCTAAACACCTTGAGTTGTCCTGCTAGAGGGGGTCACCTTGACACATGAGATAATTATATTATTTTATTCATATGGTGGGTTGACTTACACTCCACACAAAATATTTTATTATCATTTATTATTTTGGGATTTGTTTTTGGTTTCCCAAGGTGGGTATATATTTATTATGCATTTATTTGGGGTAAGTTGGTAGTAGCTTTGAACTCCCTACTAGGAAAACCTTAGGCCATGTGCTATGAGGTGGGGGAGTCAGATTTGGAGTGTGGGTTTGAAAAGGGAAACCATGACATTCTAAGGAGAGATGATGGTGGACTAAGGTGAATGGGGAACCTATAAGAATTAGCCTCATGTTGGCCTATGTCATCCCTACAAATAAGTGGCATTTTGGCTTTTTTTAATGCTTAAGACTATGTTGTTGCATTCTAAATCCTAGTATAGTTAATACAAACAAACCGTTAATGCATACAATCAATTTAGTCAATTGGGATCTATTTGATAAGTTTTGAGATAGTTTTGGAATGGCATTGCCATTATTGTTTACCTTGGTTCAATTTTTGGAGAATATGTCTAATATTTTCCCTCTCATTTTGTGGGATTGGGTATTAGATTTAACCCATCTAGTTGATTTTAGCAGTGGGATAAAATGAATAAGTGCACATGAGGCTTGGATTCCTAATACCCTAAAACACTCTAAGGCTTCATGCAAATGTAAACCCCTCAATCGAATAATACTATTCATTGGAATTCTATAAATTACTTCTATTAAGTATATGATAGGTAGCTATCCCTTTTTAGTGGTTTGATGTTTATGATTATGTTGATATGAACATGGTTGGTTTCTATTTTATTGATTATTTGTATGTGTGGATTAAGAATGAAATGTTACCTCATTGAAAAATTATAACATGAAGGATAGTTACCCATGTGGGTGTACCTGTTAGCATCTTTAAATCAATAGATTATTGTTGGTTGATTTGTGGTTGATTTTATTTTGCTTAACTATTTGAAGTTATACCATGGCTTGTGTCACACTAATTCTCATCTCTACCTAATAAAACCTGGATGCCTAATTCCACCATCTCACTGATGGTTAGGGTGGTCAGGGCCACTAATGTTTCAGCTCATCAGGATGGACCTTTGGGTTTGGGCATCTTGCATATTGAGTACTCATCTCCTATTGATTTGGATTAACATGTTGTGGTTGATTGTTTTAGTGAGTTTAGTGTATTGTATACTTGCTGATGTTTAGAGATGATCATAACAGTTTCATTGATTTAATTAATGATTATGTTAATTTATGAACCTTGTATTTTAGATTATGATAAAGAGAAATATCATGCTAGTACTTTGAATTGATTGTATATATAATAATCCATACCATAATATAGTGTAGCATTATGATACATGGATAACTATTATCTATTGATTTTTTACTTGTCCCACATTATGTAATTATAATTTTATTATAGTTGTATGGCTGTAGAATTTATATTCTCATAATTATACTTTGGAACTAAAGCTAGAATTAGAACCTTGTTATGCTTCAATTGGTATTGAATAGTTGTTAAACTTGGTTAAGTACAATAGTGTTATGTTGGTCCTAATTACTCTTGATTCCTATTTCAAAATGTTATGTCCTCTTGATTTGGCATGCCAAGCATATGGTTGTGATTCTTAAAGTTTTATTTAACTCTAGATATGTTTTACCTTAAATTGAGATGGCACTACTTGCATAAACTTGTAAATTTTTAATTTGATATAGGGACTTACATGGCTATATTCTAATTTTAAAGTCATTTACAACAGTAAATGAATCATTAGTTCCATATTGATATTGTCAAGAAAACCATATTAACTGCTAACTAAGGTGAGTATTTTACTTATGCTTAGCACCTAGTTGATTTTTGCTTATGATGGTATGCACCTCTTTGTGATATATCTTTATGATATGATGGTATCAAATTGAGTTGCAAGCATATCTTGGTTTATGGTAATTTTGGTTCATAATCATTAATTAAGAGTAATGTTATGTTTCAATACTCTTGATAGTTATGGGTTTAGTGTTTACTGAAATTTGATAATATAAAGGATTTGAGATGGGGGTATTTAATCCCTAATAGTATGAGTGGGAAGTAAATTAGTCTAAAATGATTTGAATCTTATTGCTTATTTAGAAGCTTTTGGTTATGTATTTTGGATGGTTTGAAGAACGCTTAAAACATGTTATGAAAGCAATCACTATTATTGAGTGTCAACAACAAATTAATGAGGCTATGTACAGACAATAGTTCTATTACACTTGGCTGTTAGCATAATATTTTGGCCCATTTAATTATGATGACCCTTATTCATTCTAGACTTGCATGGGTGTTTGAGGCATATGCCCGAGTTATAAATTTTTCATTCTAAGTTGATATCTTCCTTCATTTTAGTGGGTGTTGTGATACTCCAAGTTGGTGTTTTGAGTAAATCAATAGCTCACATAATTTTAATTAGCCATTCAATTGCTAATAGCAGTTGTCCCACCAATTATTTTGTTAAAATATACTCTTGAAAATGTATACGATATCATTATTATTTGGTAAATGCAATAAGATGTTTTCCAAAGCTATAGTGGGCCAGATTTGATATCATCCTTGGTATTGTTACCTGGTGGTTGTTATTAAAATGCCACAACTAAATCTTATTGTGAATTTTGATTATGTAAGCAATGAAATTGAAGAGATTGAATTGAATAAGTTTAGGGAGTATCAAATTTTAGTCAAATGGAAGCCATTAAAATCTTAAGGGATATTGCTTTGAGTAATTATGTACACACACACACACACACACACACACACACACACACACACACACACACACACACACACACACACACACACACACACACATTAAAATTTTGTGATTTCTCCTGGTGCATATCTTAAAGATATTAGTTTTTGATTTGTTGCAAGTATGCTATTAGTATTTAGTGGGATTATATAATAACATATCATGATTTGAAATGATGCTTGGGGTCTTAGAGTAAACACCTTTTTGTTGTCTCTTTATGACAAACCTTATTCATATTTGTTAACATGTTATGGATGGAAATATTATTCATTTTTTCAAACCATGTGAATTATCAATTATTCTTAGTGAGACAATATTAAATGTGAAATTTTTTACATTGAGTAACCTCATTATATAGAGGTAAGCCAAAACTTTCTCATTGAATAATGCCACCAATTTTGATGTTGACAAACTGATGGGTTATTAAATAAGGACACAATTGGTGTCTTGAAAGGAAAATCAATGTGTACCCTCATAATATAATTTATGTTCAATATTATTATTCCTAAGTGATGGCTATTATGATACATAATGTGCCCCCAAATGTTCCAATATGTTATGGTTGGTTGGATCCTTGTGATTTGATGTTTGCTTGGATGATTTTTTATTTCCATCCTTATTTATGATAAGTTTTAACTTGAGTTGGACTCTGGGGTGATCTATCAAGTTTTCTTGGCTACTCTATTCACCATTGTGGTGGATTCATAAGGGAATGGTTTTATCTTTCGAACCTTTAACTTGACTCTATTAAGAGACATAGATGCTTAAGTAGCATTAAAAAACCATTATATAGTCTTATGAAGGGCATATGTACTAAGTATAGAGTTTAGAGTCTATTAGTGTGTGCACACACACTAATACACCCCAAAATATATCCCCCCTTTTTTCAAATAGTTCCCTTATAGAATCCTTTGATGATGTGGTAACCCTGGTTATGTGTCTATTATCATCTAATAGGATGTTGGTTGTAAACATGAGAGTGTGTAACCAAATAGTACATTGTCTAATGATCTCAGTTTATGTGTGGATCCATGCATGTAGTGTTGTTTCATACTCTAAAATTTAGCAATTATTAAAAAAAAATAAAAAATGGGGTTGTTTCATAAAACCACAAGCACTATGAAATGGGTAGTCTATTAGACCTACATTTGATTCCACACTAGTTTATACATACTATCTATAAGCACTATGGTAGTTTGATGAATTAATTTTTTTTTTAATATATTATATATTAAATAAGGTAGTATAATTAATATATTTTAACTATACTAATATATTAAATATTATCCCCCTTTAATGGGTAAAGAGTATACAGAGTAAAACCCCATCCTCATCTTAGAGCTTCCTAAAATCCCCCTTCGATAGGTTTCTTGAAATTAAATTTTGATGGTGCAGCACATGGAAACCCTAGAGCTTTAGGTGTTGGTTGTACTATTGAAGACTAAATTGGATCTTTAATCAATGCACCATCCACTAGTCTTTAGGATGGAACTAATAATGAGGACAAAGCCCAAGTGGTTGTTCTGGGTATCTAATTAGCTTGTCAATGTGATATTGAGTACCTGGTGATTTCAAAATTGTTGTGGATGCAATATTAAACTACCAAGGCAAGGCATGGTGGTTCAATAATATACTTAACTCAGATTGGAACCTCTTAGATGAAATAGTGTCTTGGTCTATTTACCATTGCTTTAGGGAGGCTAATAAGTAGGTCATTTTTTTGGCCAACTGGGGTATGGACCAATTGGAAGAGGTTATGGAAAATAACATCTATGGAAGGTGTTCAGGTTTGGATTTGATGGATATCTAATTTCATAATGATTAAAAACAATTTAAAAACATTCATACTCCATAGGTTAATCATTACATTTCACTTCAGTGATATGGTGTGGTTTCCTTGGATCCTCCATTATTAATGAGCATTCATTCTCTTGGGTGATCAATAACTTGACATGATAAGCAACACATAGTCTATGGGATTTATACTTACAATAGATGGTGGCATTGGTTTATTCACTCTCATCTTCCTTTTGTATGCATTGTTGAAGTGACATTAAATTCAATAACTATTAACTTGGCTATCAATGCACCCATTCTCTCTCCAAGATGAGAAGTGTGAAATGGAATTTTGAGACAACATTTCCAATAATTGACTAGGATTTATACTTTGGATTCTGAATGTGGAAGTTATGGAGGCCATCAGGGCCATAATTTGGGAAGAGTGCCTGCATGTGTATGGAGGAACAAAATGAACATAGATGTGGCATCCATTTTCACTAGCAATTTGATTAATGTGGTTAGGAATATTGAGGTAGTCAAGACTATGGTCAAGACTCTTATTTGGAAGATGATTAGGGGTGGCTTGATCAAATGGCTAAACCATTTCTTAGAGGTGATTGGCCTAGTCCTTCCATTTCCTAGCTCACAGTGTTTAGGTCTGGTCCCCCTGATTGTAATTTAGGATTTAGAATTTCGTTATGTAAATTTACATGAAAATTTGAAGGCTTTGGTGGAGGGATATTCAAATTCCATCCCTTTGGATCTCTCCTTGAATGTGTGTCTTGATCCTTTGCCCTTATTGACCCCTTTCATTGGTATATTTGACTTTGATCCTTTAACATTTGCAACACAACTCCTTGTGGGCTTCTACTCTAGCAAAGGAGTGGTGACTACCATGGAGGAGGAGAAGGCTATAATGCTTGGCAATGGTTGTTCAAAGGACTCTAGGTTTATGGTTTCTCAACTCATGTAGGATCATTTATAGTCGATGGTGCATGCCATTGGTTTGGGTGGTGTTTTTAGTCTTTGTAAGCACAATAGGGAGGATGAAGGTAGTCTAGGCCCTATATGTAAGTCCACACATATGAAACCTCTCTCACCCTTGTATCTAATTTTTTCAACTCTTTTTGGTTACTTTTATTGTATTTTTTATTCTTCTTTATTCCTAAGTTTTTACGTCAATGTTTTGTAGCTCTCCCTTAGAGACTTTCTCTTGGTTGTTTTCATTATACGGAACACCACATATTTTTTTTTTTTGCTTCCTACTTTGTTTGGGTGAGGGACGTTACCCTCAATATCTATAAAAAAAATATTATATATTATATATAACAAAATTTAAAATATTATATATTTTTGTATAATATTTAATTATATATGTATGTGTGTATGTATGTATGTATGTATGTATATGATAGATAATTGAGGGTTGTAAGGGCCACTCACCCTTTGTCATCAAAAAGAAAAAAATATATATGTTGAGATACAATCACTAGGATTAAAAAGATACACCTAGATTCTTAAACGAACCAAAAAAACACTACTACCATGTACATTTCACCCAAAAAAGTAGCCTCTATCAATAATTCTCCTTGACTAAGAATTACCTCAACCATGAGTATCAAGATCCTTCCTCTTTGAGATATAAGGGCCTTCATAGTCCATTGTGTACCATGATCGGTGGCATTTAGATCATCCATTTTTAATCTTTATTCTTTTATCTTTCTACCTCTTCATCTTGATGCTCCATAGTTTTCTTTTGTTAGTAATGATTCACTCTAGGATATTGTGAGAATCTCTCTAGATGTTAATTATTCTTAACTGTCTTGAGAATTTTCATCCAATTCTAACAATAAAATAATTACTTGTTGTTCCAGTACCTTGGCATTCTGGATCATCTCTTCATTTCTCAAGACATGGTCCCTTAGAGACTCAATCCTTTGAAACATGGCATCACCTCTGCAGAGAGGTGAACACATTAATTAGAACTAACACCAGTGTCTATACCCAATCTATCTGATTGTAGCTCTAAATATGGATCCAAATTATTGCTAGATATGGCTAGGGAAAATGGAGGGGAGGACAAATAATGATTATTTGATACATGAATACATTTATAGGAATGTGTAGCTAAATTCCTAGCCATATTGTGAGAGGGACAAACAATAAATATGTGTTCAATATTTTTGCATTTGAAGCATCTAAAAGGTAACCCTTCAAAGTCCACATGTTGTAGCCAATAACCTAACAAAGATGAAATTTTAATGACTCAGTCCATAGGTATTGCATCTAATACGATAAAAATTGTGGCACATGAAGAGTGTGATCCATTTTATTCAAGGTCAATCATCATGAAAATCTTGATCTTGTTTGCTAGTTGTTTAATCTTGCCTAAAGATTGAAAACTCAAAGGAAGGTTGTAAAATTGAATCCAAATGGGGATGGTGACAATGGATTTAATCAATAAATCAAATAAAGGCTTCCAAGGACAAAGGCATAAACCAACTATTAGAGTATATTTTTCATGCTTGCTAGGTTTTAGTTAGGATCTTTGTCCTTTTCCTAGTTTTGTCCTATGCGAGGATTTATCCCACATTGACTAGTTAGGCTTGAGTCTTGTTTCTCTTTGCCTATTTAAGAAAGGGTTCTCCATTGTATTATACATGCTTTTTCATATTTTTTTTTGTGAATAATAATTGATTTTGTTCACAATTAGTTTATTCCTTATGTGTATGCTAAAGCACTCATGGCTATGGTAATGGTGTGTTGGAGAGATCTTGGTTGAAGAGTGTTGTGAACTCTTTCATGGTATAAGGGCTCCTATAATAGTTACTACTTAGCTTGCTTCATTAGATTATTTGTCCTTATAATGTGTTTTGGATCTATTTCGGCAGTCTCCAAATAGCCTATACTCAGTGTCTTAGGTCTTTAACATTTTCTCTAAGTTATTCAAACCTCTTGGTAATTTTTTTTCATTATCTATATCTTTTATTTATTGGCCATTCAATGAGTTATCTATTTTTCTTATTTTTTGTGTAGGATAATTTTACATTTGTAGTGTGTTTTCAAACCATACAAGTCACTCGTTAAAGTTGAAATCTATCTTGAGCTAGGACATATATCTATTTGGCCAAGATTTTATTTCCACATGGAATTGATAGAGGTTTGAAATTTAGATCCATTCAATGTTTTGATGTCAAGTGAAACTACCAAGTCACCAAGCTCTCATTGGGTTTCTTGTTCTAACAATACAATTTCTAATTCTTTATTGGCTTAATTTTTTATTGGGATATATGTTGGAAGGAAGCCTTAGATCTATTCTTTGTTGTCTTAGTCTACCTTTTGGCTTCCCATTGTGTTTCAAGCCATCCTTTTCTCACAATAATCTCATGTAGAGATCCTCGCATGTCATTTTCAGGCTTAATGGATTTTATGGGAGGAACTCACCATCAACCAGCTCGAGCTCAATTTGGGCATTCCTTATGATCAGCCATGGATTAGAGGATGCTATATATTTTTTTACACATTAGTATGCCATTATATATGTTGACAAGAAGAGCTAGATGGATTTCAAATAATGGAAATATGTTATTCCTTTGTTTTGATTCAACTCAAATTTTTGGTGAGATCCTTGGGGTCATTTGGTTACTCCTCAATGTGTGAAGTAACATAAAGATCATAACCTAAAGTGGGGTGAATTCAAATGCTATGGCACAACTTCATATAATTTTTATTCCAATCCATATGATATAATGGCTGAGGTGTTCACAAATGGTCCGATAGAGGTCACCTTCTCTCTTTTTGAAGATTTTGCTCATTATAAATCTGGTGATTACCAAGAAATTGATTTGCTTTACCATTTTTCGAGATGAGTTGATGTTATTGTGTTGGAATAATTTTGTAAATGCCATGAGCGTATGGATAATCCTTAATCCTAGGGTGCATTCATCCAAGTAGGACAGAGCTTAACCAATACACACCAACTCCTGATGTGGGTTGGTCATTGTCGATCATTAGGCATTAGTTACCGATGGTTATTGAGAGTTGTTCTACAGTTAAAATAAATCATAGTTTAATTTATAGTTAAGTTGTTATTGATGTCATCACTTTTTTGATGTCACCACTTTGTTTTAACCATAGCCTCCATAGTCACCGCCAACTACATTGCCAATTATCACGTAGCACAGACCTACTGAGGCATGGCATGCCAGATAATCATGACCTAACACATAGATAATCATGATTTTATAAGCTTTGCCTTTATCATGGTTTTCTAGATTATTGTTAATCGAGTAATGCCAAGCCAAAAAAATGTCCTTCACCATTTGCTTACTGCTAGATCCAAGGTAGAGGGAGATAGTTTAAGCAAAGGCAATTTGAACAAGAGTGGAGGAGGGAAGTCAAACATCGAGGTAAATTGTGGAAGGTTTTATTGTTTTCACAAAGTCATTTCATTCCATATGAGGGTTCTATATGCCCTTGTTTAAGATTAACCTTACTTCTCTATAGATTGTGTCTTAACTCATAGTGGTCTGCATGATTGTGAACTATGTTTATGAACTCTATTTATAACCAGATTATATATTGAGTTTTGACATAGTTTACAAGTTGTTCTTCCCATAAAAAACACATACTTAGATCTCATTTTCAAAGGAACAGAGTTGTAGTGTTCAAACATAAAATATTTATTAATAGAAAATCATTTTAAAGGACAAAAGAAAGCAAAGCTCAGTGTTACCTTATTAAAACTCATAGTACATATGACCCTACATAAAAGATAATGTTGCATATGACCCTACATAAAATTGAATCCCTAACTTATTTAGGATAGATTCATTCATATTTTTTATCACAAAAGGGTAAGTGGTCATCAAATAAGCTGAACAAGGAAATCAATCCCAAAGTTTTTTATAAATGTGAAAAAAATGGAATCTATAACGTATTAACATAGACAAAATCCAAAACATAGGAAGCAAGAATAGGTATGGGGAAAAAAGGAAAATGCTTCATATAAACACATTCATAATGTGTTCATAAGCCTCATTTGCATAAATTATTTAGATGAAAATGCAAAGAAAAGTAGGGAAGATTTTAATAAATCTTTTGAAAGTACATTTGTCTTCAATTTTACCTATACTTACTATTTTTGGGGCCCTGTTTCTCCTTGACAGAGGCCCACTATACATAAGGTTAAGCTCACCTAGGATTTTCTCTTTATTAATAAGTTATTTTTATACATAAAGATAAGCTCTTATATTTAGGGTCATATGCACTAGGATCCTCTATAGACAAAGTTTGAGTCAATGCCCACTTGCCCTTCTGTGATGACAAATACAAAAAGGAGGGCATGGAATCTGCTACCACTCTACATAAGGTTAAGTTCCCCCAAGATTTTGTCTCTATTAATAAGTTATTTTTATACATAAAGATAAGCTCTTATATGTAGGGTCATATGCACTATGAATTTAGAGGAAAAGAGCTATTCAATAGGGTATAATAGGGTACATAAGATCCTCTCTAGTATTTTCCAAGATTTAATATCTTCACTTCTATTTTCAATTCATGTTTTTTTATTCACCATTTCATGTGTATTTATGCTTGCAAGTGCCTAAATGTACTCTATTATTTGTGATGGGGTCATCATGTATGTGTGATTTTAAGTACATTGAAAGTGTTACTCTTATCATGTTTCATGTGTTTGTGCAGAATTCCACAAAGTAATAGTGTGTGAATCCATGTTTGCTGTACTCCCATTGTAGGGTGTATAAGAGCCTCTATTGTATTTTCCAATCTTTAATTTCTTCAGCTCTATTTTTAATTATTATGTGTTTATTCACCATGTTTTGTGTATTTATGCTTGCCAATGCTGAAATGTACTCTATTATTTATGATGGGGTCATCATGTATGTGTGATTTTAAGTACATTGAAAGTGTTATTCTGATCATATTTGATGTGTTTGTGCAGACTTCCATAAAGTAAGAGTGTGTTAATCCATGCTTATGTTTGTAGTACTCTCATTGTACTATGCAATGTATACTTAATATTGGTGACTTCTTCATTCAGAATGTTCAATGAGCTTATAAAATATTGCCATCAATGTCTTTCATAGAAGCTGCAACTAAAATGATTATTTTTGCATACAATCTCCATGGACTTGATACTTGAGGATTCAAAAATATTATTGCTAACCTTTGAAATTTACAACAGGCATGTTTTGGTTCTTTTAAAGTTTTTAAAATATAATGTATCCATTACATCTTATCTATCTCATCTACTACTTACAAAGGTTTTTTTAGCTTGTCCTTGAATCATCACATGAGGTGTTTCCATATTATATAGATTGTTTCCAAATTAATTGGTATGTTAAGTTTCTATAATGTGAAAAGACAATCTCTGCTTTGGAACGTTACACTATCTATAGAAAATGTAATGCCTTCTCATATGTACATTTCCTTGTTGGAGGCTTGTAATATATACTTCCAATATAGGGTGTCAGTTTCATGAAAAGTGGTTGGCCTAATTATTCTATGACTACTATGTTACATTTCCAACTAGTTGGATTACCTTGGCTGCCAACACACCATTATACTCTCGTGGTGAGCTTTACGGTGATTTTTATAAGCATTTCATTGGTAAGGGTTATTGTTGTAGAGAATATTCTTAACTTGTTTGAATGCAAGTTGTTTTTTGGAAATAAATACTATGAATGTTAATTATTGCAGATTTAAGATGGATGAGTGGGAATTAGACGATTGCCTCAAAGAACTTTATGCTGAGACCAAACAAATGGTATGTATTTTAAGCTACTATGCTCAAACATGAATTTGAGTTATATTATATTTTTTGTTGATGCTAATATATTATGACATGCATTTTGTTAGGAAAAACAAGTCGGTTAGAAGTCCTCATTATGTGCAAGTGCTTAGTTTAGACATTCCCCTCACCCCCTTGGAGATCGAAGGAGGAAGCTATATAGAGGATCAACAATTGGGGATGGTATTCCCACTGTTATGAGACAACTATCCCCTACTCATGAACAACTAGAGGTGCAATTCTAGTGAGAGATGGAATCTTTACTGAATAAAGATGCAAACAAGGGGATAACACAGGTAATTTTATTGATGGTCTATGTATTTTCAATGCTTGCTTTAATGTTCTTGCCACATATGTAAAATTCTTAATATTTACAAACCATGCATCCTAGTTTGATTTGTTACATTTTCCATTTTTAATACTGTAGGAGGAGGGGTGGAGCAAACCGAAGGTGAAGAGGGTGTCCCTAAAGCACCTAATGATTTTTTCTCAACAAATTTATGAGATCCTTTGGATACCCTTAATGTTTGATTGCTCCTCATGTTAAATAATGTTTCTTTTTTCTCTCTTACAATAATCAAAATTAAAATATTTTTTATTGACACATCATGCATTTTTCTATGTTGTTTTTGTTTTGTGTTTTAGTTGGGAGGGGTGGAGTGAAGCCATGTGGACGTGGTTGATAGTCACTAATGACTCTATCCATAAAATGTGCATAGTTTTTGTACTCTCTCTTTCATTTTCCATGCTCAATAATTGCAAACCATGCATCCCTATTTTTATATGTTATATCTTTTTTTAATACTATAGGAGGAGAGGGTAGAGCAAACCGAAGGTGAAGAAGGTGTCCCTGAAGCATCCAATGACTATTTTTCAAGAGATGTATGGGAACCTTTATTTGACCTTAATATTTGATTGCTCCTAATGTTAAATAATGTTTCTTTCTTCCCTCTTAGAATAATCATGATTATAATTCTCTTGACACACCATGTGTTTTTCTATGTTATTTTTGTTTTATGTTTTAGTTGGAAGGGGTGGAGCAAAGCCACATGGATGTGGTTGATAATCACATGCATAATGACTATGTCCCTATAAATGTGCATATTTTTATAGTCTCTCTTTCATTTGACATGCTCATATCCCCGTGTTTTTTTTCTATATATGTTTGGAGTTGGATTCACATGTAAATGTCCACCTATGTGGTAGGAGGAGGTGGATTCATATGACCATGATGACAACAACAATGAGGATGCTGATGATGATGGTGATTGGCTTTTAGATGTTTCATAATCTAAAATGGAAGAGGAACCAAATGTTGTAATAACATTTAATTGTCTTTGATGATGTTATCTTATGTTCATTGTTTTATGCTTTTAACATTATATTGTGTTTGATGACGTTATACTTTATTTATTGCTTTATGCTCTTAACCTCACATCTCTTCCTTGTTGAATGATAGTATGCAAGTGAGTACAAAATCAAGGATTAGGGTATCATAAGGTAGAATGTGCACCTTTTCTTGTTGAGGCCATACAACACATTTAAAACTGATGATGGCCATCTATTTTGGTCACGAGATAGGCTTAACACTCACCATCATAAGATTCATGGTTGGAAATCCATTCCAAGGAGGCCCCCTAGGCATGTTGGAAGTGGGAAATATATGCCTAAGGGAAGAGAAATAAATAAAAGGCAAACAAAAAGGAGGCCAATAGATTGACTCTTGAAAAATTAGAACATCAGTAAGAGAGATAGGATAGAAAGATGATGGATGGCTAAGGAGGATGTGTTTGAGCTATGTTATCTTAGTGAGATAGCCTTAAATTCTATCAAAGATGAGATGGCTACATACGATTCAAGTGAAAAATTGGCATAGAGAAGGGAAGCCTACTTTCAATGAAGAGAATATCATCAATAAATGGAGTGAGAAAGAGAATGGGTGGAGCAACATCAAGGTGCATGAAAAAATGGACCTCATGTTAAATACATTATGTTCATTGCTTTTCATGAAGTTGATGTTAAGTTTAATTTTGTGTACTTAATATTAACATTGATATTTATACAATAATCACTGTTATGATTATAGAGGGATGACCCTCAAGCCAATTCTAGTGATGAGGATCACATTCTTTTGAGAGAAATTAATTTATGGAATGGTAGATATGTTTATCGAGGGGGAGGTGTAACAAATGAAAGTGTACATGACAGGTTACCTCATAAATTGATATTGTACTTCTTACAATGACTACGTATTATATGTACTCTTATTTATTCATCGTACCTTTATTTCAACCTTGTCATTACGTATTTTTATAGTGATGTATATTGTTATTGCATATAGGCTTGATGTATATTATTATTGCATATAGGCTTTTGATGTATATTGTTATTGTTATAGTATATTCTAATCTACCAAAATGGATAAGTTTATTCTTCATGTTGGTGTCTTATTCTTGTATTTTGTCAAGATTTCTAAACTACACATTTTGAAATGTAGGTGTTGAAGGTGACATGCATATGCATGCATTCATGTGGTCGACCGTTTCCTCTTATTTGTCCATTTTCAAAGGCCTAAAGGCCACGCCATGAACATTGATATTTCCTTGTGGATATTGATTTAGACACTATTATTTATATACATACTTTTTGGAATAATATGTATGACATATTTGATGTGTGGTAAAACATATTATTTGGATAGGGGATTTGAATATAAGTGTTTCATTTCTAGTTTGTGTTGGATATGTAGTTTTTGTTTATGTACACTTCAAGCAATGGTTTGGTGGTTAATTTGAATTTACCGATGTATTACATAATTATGCATGGTTTAGTGATGAAAAGTTCTTCCTATGTACTCATCTTATATTTTTTACATGTATGGTATGTTTTGTTTTTGACTAGTGATCTATCATCTTCACATGCATACCTTATTCTCATTTCATTCTTTCAAATATTGGTGACAAAGTTCACATGTTTGCATGTATCTATGTCTATATAAAAATAACCATGGTGGGGAGAAGTGAAATATAATATTTGTATGCATGGCTTGTCTCCCTATCATTCCTTTGTCTCATATCATGTGTTTGTTTTTTAAGAAATTGACACAACTATCAATGACTATGGCCCACAGTTTGAGGCATGGCAAGACGGGCAAGAAAGAATGGGGCAACACTCCAATACATCAAAATGACCATACCATAGGTAAATATTTCATACTCCAATATAATGATTTAATTGTTTTCATTTAAGTTATAAAACACTTTGTGTGTAAGGTAACTATTCGTAATTATAAAAAAATGGATATTCTTAGCTTTTGAATATTCTCATAGACCCTTGTTTATGTCTATCTTTTTTAAGCTTTTCAATGTTAAAAATATTAAATGCTATCATTGAATTTCAAATGTATCCTATTTTTTACATATGAAGTCCCAAATATAGAAGAGAATGTGGCTACCCAATTGCCCAAGGGCATGAAAGAACTTCTTGAAAGAATGAGATCCCAGAACATAATGGGTGTAGAACATCTTGGTTTACAACTATCACTAGTGGTTATAAAAAAAAAATCACTCAAGAGGGAAAACTATTTTTTGACTAAGCTTATTGATAGTGCAAGGGCAAAGGTTATCAAGTTGGAAACTGCATTAGCTGACAAGATCAGAGAGGTCAAGAAATTGCACCATGCACTTCTCACACTGACAGATGAGAAGATGGATGTTGAAATGAAGTTTATCAATCTACAATCTACCCATGCCTACATAAAATCACTCCATGATGTAAGGGAGGAGATTTTGTGGGCCATACAAATGAAACACGAAGGAATAGTTTCCATATTGAGCAGTAGCTACAGATTTTGAAGGTAGAGTTTGATATCTTGTTTGCACAATCCAATGACAAGTCTCCCAATAGACATGGTATTCCATACACAAATAATGATAATTAGTTGTATACAATGACTCACGTGTTCAGTATTACATGATGTATGCCTATGAATTTAGATGTAAATCAATTGAAACACATGCTTATTCACATTTTAGTCTAAAAAATTGATGTTTATTTTCCACCACTTGCTTACTTCATCTTATCTAAGGACTTTTGTGAAATTTCTGAAGGTGGCAAGATATGATAAGTGTATCTAACTATTTAGGCATGGTAAGAGGTTTATAAATTCTTATGATTCTATTTTTATGTTGATAGATATGTCATATAGTGAAAATCAAGTCATAATGCAATATTTTTGGTAAGAAAATCTTTTTGGTAAGAAAACTCTAAGTGGGAAAAGGGAAATCAAGATTCAATTATGTGTCCTCTTCTAGGAGTTTGGATTCAGTTAGAAAGATTAGATAGTTATTCCATTCGAATGTGGAAGAGATAAAAATAGAGAGAAATCCATGGGAAAATTGTTACAGACTTATATTCCTTATTTTGAGTAATTGCTTTTGTGGTTGAATATAAGTGTTTTGTTAACAAAGAGCGAGACTGGTAATAGTTTCCAAATGTGCGTGAAGAATATATAGCTTGACAATACATTTCCAAAGTATTTGAATGAACATATTTAAGAATACAGGTTTAAAGAATCAAGAAAGAAGTGTATGTATTGAAGACTATGTTTGTAGACACCTTTTTGGGTGTTGTTTCTCTTCTATTAGTGCTAGTTAGCCTTTTTAAACTTGACTCATAAACATTGGAAAACCTCTTGGAGGAAGTTACACTCGGTTATTTTTAATATGAAAGATGAGGATTTTTGAATGGAGTTAGTTATGCATGTATATTTGAAGACAATATTCAAAGCAAGAAGGAAAAAAGAGACTTTATTCAAGGAGAGTGTAAGTAGACCCCCTATTTTGTGTTTCGTGTTTGTATAGCAGACTGTGAATGACAAATGCATTGATCAATGGAATTAGATAGTATTGTTACATGTTTTTGAAGGAGTATTGATGTATTCTAAGATTATAATTTGTAGGATTGATAATCCATTTATTAGTGTTAGAGGATAGTAACATATAGATCCCTATTTTGTGAGTCTTTTTGTTTTTTTGTAGTCTGATTGTATTCTTGGTGAATGAATGATAATTGGACCTACTTGTCATTGTGTTGTTTTGCATCTACCATTGCTTGGAATTGTGTAACAAGTGTATGAGCAAAGGAAAGACTTAGGAAGCTCTTAGGTTTATTAACAAGTGTAAAAAGTGTTCTTTTGCATCTACCATTAGGTGAGTCATTTGATTGATATTTTTAGGTTTCTTAACATTTAAACGAGGTTTGTACACAACATAACCATTTTGGTAGTATACAGACCTGTATATGGTCATAATTATTCATAGTCAAGTTTATTTTGGTTTAGTTAATGTGCCTAATAGATTGGTTAGTGGCTGCACACAATTGGAAAAGATAATCAAGGGCTAAACAGACCCTACAAAGCAATTTGGAAGTTTGAAATGCTCTAAGACCATAACCAATTGTACTAAATAGGAAATAGGGTCAAAAGGGCTAGTAGGAATTAACTAAAGGACTAGTGTATTAGAGAAGGAGTTGCAATTTCAAACTTTTTGTAGGGAACCTCTGCATCAGATATGTTGAAGAACCATAAACCACATTATGAGTAATGAATTAATGAAATTTTGCAAAGAAATGCAATCAAGAACAAGGTAAAGTGTGAGATAAGGAGCTTAGTATCTGCATCAATATTGAAACATCAACATCAATAATTAAAAACATCAAAAACAACAACCAACATTAAGAATAATAACTAACATCAACATCAACATCAACAATAAATATGTAATACACAAATATGTACTTTCTTTACCATTAAATTAAACTATTTATCAATATTCAATCATATTTTTATGAACATATTCTATTGACTTTTAACATTGTCACTTTCATCCATTGGATCATAGTCATCGTCACTTTCATCCTCATCTAGAACATGTGTGAAAAAATAGTGGTTTTGTTATTGAAATACTCTGGCCTAGTTGTATGAGAGGAAAGTTTTTGGTGTGGGAGATTGTGCATCTCTTACATAATACAACATATGACTTCACCAAATAAAGACTAGATGCCTAAAACAAGTTATTCCAAACACTATATAGTTCAAAATGTACTCTAAAAGGTAGTTTCACACCAATGAAAATATTGTGTACTTGATTTGGATGCACATAGACATTTAGATCATTAGACACATTCATTAGAAAGAAATTATCTAAGAAGGGCCTAAGATACACTAGATTAAAGCTAGGAATACCTCATGCATCAGGAAAAATAACATCATCATGTGGCCATTCATATGGCCACTGTATGTAGAAATCATTACTTGGCTTATCTATTAGTGTTGTGTACTCATAGCTTGCTAAGGTAACATGGTAGGCAAGATACGCCATGTTGTAGTCAAGGAAAATATTGACCCAATTCAATCTATCAGGCTACCTAAAATTTTCTATCTTTCCAAGCCTCCTCTAATTGATGGCCTCTTCCACCACACACGAGATTTCATGTAATGTTTGTCATTTTGTATTGAACTAGTATAGTATGTTTAATTTCTTCCATATAAATTTATGGAATTCCTCTCATATTTATACCACACTCCCCATGTATAATTAATGCCACCTACCACACAATTACAAAAATTAATTAGCAATAATTTTAAAAAATAAATCACAAACTGTAGTTGATCATTCTGCTTAACTATTGAATAAAGTGAAGATGAACTATTGAATAAAGAAAGTTGTGAAATCAAAACACTGTCCAAATGTATTGAGTAACATAATATCACTATTGTGAAATCAAAATACATCCTTCATATGACTTATAATAGGTTGAAGGATTCAAATAACTATTTTGGAAGCTAAAATGTGGTATTCTACCTTATGCCTTGCTTTGTGTCTATCAATAGAGAAAGGGTTACTTGTTTCTTGGGGATATATTGTGAACCTGTTGAAACCATAGTTAGTGAGTTAAGTATTTGTTGTAATGAAATCAAATGATTATAAATAATTAATGCACAGATAAGGTTTAACTCACTTGTAGACAACTCTAGTAACCTTCAAACCATATTGATTCACCATAAATTGTCTCCTAAATAAGGTTTCCCACTATACAGCTAACATAGACCACTATGTGAAAACAAAAAAACAAGGTATAAGAGTTATTTTACTCACCACATAACTTTAAAGTCTCCTTCTATAGTTCAATAATTATAAGGTGTCTTTCTCCTCCTCTCTTAACCACTATCCTATTGAAATAACACTTAGTTTTGATCAATTCAATACAATTACTCAAAATCTTGTAGATGTCTCTTTCATAGTGAAAACTAGAGAGTCTATTTATATCTGCTCACACTATATATAGGATGTTAAACATATTCATTGAGTGTAATGGGTCAATGTAAGATCTTTACTCCTTTTTGAGACTTAGAGCCTTCTTTATGTTTCCATTCTTCTTTATCTATATGGATACTCATCCAAGGTGTTTGATCAATAAAACACATAATATTACATGCTACTATTTGAAACTACTTTTACCAACCTTCACCAACACAATCAGTGACAATCTATAATGGTTTTTTCAAGATTGGTATGTGATATAAGCAAATACATATATTCCAAATGACTAATAAGAAACTTTTCTTCTTGAACTCTTACCTTCAATCTTGGAGACACAGAATTTGCCAACTCAAGGAAAAAAACAAAGTTTATACTAGATCACTTTAACTAAATAAAAATATACTTGACTCTCCTCTAATTAATGATTTCAGTGATGACCATATTCCTGCATGAATACATTTTATCTACTAAAGCCTTACGACATTATGATATTCAAAAATACCCCTTCGCATCTATTTAGCTCATAGTTGGTTTTCTAATGCACACACTCTATTTGTAATAGGTAGGATTTAACTATCATACATTGCCATAATATTTTTCATTTTAAGCAACATGTAACAAATAAATTATTTAGATTAGTTATTTTGAAGTGTCAATTAGAAATGAATGACCATTTGAGCACTTAAATTTTTGATGAACCATTGGTATGCATAAGTTTATCCTCTAAATAGAATAAATTTGCTTGATTATTTCATATTTTATTTTCTTAGAATAAATTGAGTTCAATTAATATCATTTCTAACATTCTATTTTAATTTGAATGCATTATAGGTGCAAATCCTAGAACCAGAAAGGGATTTTTTTGGAACTCCATATATTCCAGTATATGTGATGCTCCCTGTAAGTTTCTTATATCACTTTGACTTATTAAAAATAAGGGGAAACTTACCAAAATCCATGTTAATTTTGTGATTTGTTGTAAATGACCTCATCTTACTAATACATCTATACAATAATCTTTTAATGACAGCGTGGAATTATCAATCAACAATGTCAATTGATAGATACAAAAAGTCTATAAAAATATTCAAAAACTTTGAAATTTGCACATGTTGATGGTGTAATGGTGGATTTTTGGTGGGGTATAGTGGAGGGGGAGATTACACAAAAGTATAACTAGTTTGGCTTTAGATAACTTTTTAATATTGTTTGAAAATTAAAAAGTTACAGGTGAAAATTATTTTTTTCTCAAGATCAGCTCATTGTCTCTTCTTTCCTTTGATTAAAGTAATATTATTTGGAATCTACAAGATAAAATATTTCTAAAATATTCTATTTTATGCCATTTTTGAAAAATGGATGTGATATGGATCAAAATATCATATGGCCTTGTTAGTTAATGCTGCATATTGTAATTCATTGTTTAAAAAATGTTCAAATGGAACCTAATCTTGGAAATCGTCTTAGAATTCTGATAGAAGATTGGTTCTTGGATGCTGATAATCTTATATTCACCATAAATGACTTATGCCATTCATTAAAAAAAAGTAAAAATATACATAAATTCTCACATTGTGTTTTGTCTGCAAGGCATGTACTCTTCATGAATTTATATCCCAAGGCCTCTATATTATGGCACATATTATGAAGCTCAAATGAATTTTATGTTAGTTATGTTTATACCTCCTTATGATAGCTTAGATATGATGGGCCCCTTATCACTTAGTGGAGAAGGAGAAGCAATGATAACTATGTGCTTAGGCTCCCCACTGGAGAAGCCCCACCCTAACATGGAGAGGCCACTTGGATTGGATTTATGTAATGTGTATGCACCCACCGAAATATGCCCAATGACTAATAAGAAACTTTTTTTCTTGAGATCTTACATTCAATCTTAGAGACATAGAATTTTCCTACTCAAGGAACAAAATAGAGTTTATACTAGATCACTTTAATCTATAATTTCAATATGGTAAGTGGTTGTTTATGTGATTTTTTATATTATTTGTTATCAACTATAATATCTAATTAGAATCAATAACAAGAGTTGGATTGTAAGAATATTACCATTGAGATGATAGGTATAGACATCCAATTCCTAACACCATTTGTGTTGAAATTATCAATCTTACTCGAATAGCACTCAAATGCACATTTTAAGTCAAAATCCATAAAAAAAACTAGATAGTTCAAGTTTGTCATTTAGAAGTGTTGATTTAGGCTAATGTATCCCTAAATGGGGAAATGTATTTTATGTGATTCCTAACTTTGATCAATTCATTTCGAATCAAAATGATGATTTTGCCTTTTTGTGCTCTGGATCACTTTTTCTTGTAATTTATTGGTACACATCATGTACCTTTGTTATTTTTTATTGGTAGCATCCTAAATGGGAATACAGATCCAATACATCTAACATCACCTTCCTATCAAAGGATTCACCAAGGTTCGAATAACGAGGATGCACGAGTCGTGGTTGCATGGGATGAAGCAAGTGAATACCACAAAAAGCTAAAGTAAATGAAATCAAACAAGAGACAATTGTATAGACAATTTGGAGAAAAGCCAATATTTTATTAACGTAAGATGGCCAAATTGAAGAATACATATAAGAGAGCATGTAAGTAACTCCTCCACAAAAGGTGGTCAAAGCACTCTAAGAATAGACTGTAACTCCTCCATAAAAGGTGGTGATAGGGTGCTAAGAATAGATAATTAACTCCCATACCTGGAATAACTGATCAAAGGAGTTACTTATGACAATCTTATGACACCTATGACACATCTATGACACACATCTCCACATAAGCTAGCCTATCCCACCAATGTAGGAAAACTCCATGTATGCATAAATATATAATTTCCCTAATTAAATAATAGGGAAAAATGAAAACCTACACTAACACCCCCCATAAGTGCAGCTTAGGTGGGTAGTGTGGAAATATAAAATGGGTCCCGGCAACTAGGCCTGATGAGGTACCCATGTACAAAACCAATCTCCCATAAGATAGAGAAAAGGAGAAAACCCATAGGAAAAAACTCCCCCCCAAAAGAGAGACATAAATAAATGAGAAGGCTAGAAGACCCCCCTGAAGATGATGCTGCTATAGATGTAGACCACACCCCAAGAAGAGCTCATAGATGAATGAATTTTCTCTCGGTGAAAGGTTTGGTGAAGATGTCTGAAACCTACTTTGAAGACTGGCAAAAGATTAAGTCAATGACCTGACTATGAATAAGCTCCCAAATGAAATGCATGTGAATCTCTATGTGCTTGGTCCGCTGGTGTTGAACCAGATTTCTGCAAATCTAAATGGTACTCTAGTTGTCACAATAAATGATGGTGGGTTTCTTGATAGGAATGCCAAACTCAAAAAGAATCCCCTGAAGCCAAATAGCCTCAATAGCTACATTAACAACTCCCCTATACTCTGCCTCTGTGGATGATATAGCAATAACATTTTGCTTCTTGATAGATCAACTGATAGGACCAGAACCTAGAGAGAAATTGTAACCAGAAGTAGACTTGTGAGTCTGTGAATCGCCAGCCTAGTCTGAATCTGTATATCCAACCAAGTCAACTTCTATGCCAAATCTATAATGAATCCTGTATCTATGTGAACCTTGGATGTAATGCAAGCTCCTCTTAGCTACTTTCTAATGTAGCTCATGAGGTTCCTACATAAATCTAGAGACAAGTCCCACTGCATATGATATGTCAGGCTTGGTGTGAGTCAAGTAGATGAGACAGCCAATAAGTTGTCGATACCGAGTGGCATCAACCAATGGTGAAGAACAATCGGCCTCAAGATTGACTTCTAATAGAAAGGGAGTCAGAGATGGCTTGCAATCAGCCATGTGAAACTGAGCCAATAAGTCAAGAGCATGCTTAGGCTGTGCAAGAGAAATCCTTAAATCTTACTGTGAGATCTCAATGCTGAGGAAGTAGTGCAACAAACCCAAGTCTATCATGTCAAATCTATCATAGAGAGATGCCTTCACCACTGCAATAGTCGATGAAGAACTCTCAGTGATCAAAAGGTCATCAACATAAAGAAACAAAATCAAAAATGAGTCATCTTGCCGTAAAAAGTAAATATTAGGATCAGAATGACACCTAGTGAAACCTGCTATGAGAAGGAAGGAATCCATCTTGGCATACCATGCTTGAGGGGCCTGTTTGAGGCCATAGATAGATTTTATAACTCTGCATACTAAGGAAGAATCCTTAACAAATCCTGGCAACTGCTCCATGTAGATCTCCTCCTATAGGTCTCTGTGAAGAAAGGCACTCTTCACATCCATCCAGTGCACATCCCAACCATGTGCTATACCAATAGCTAAGGTGAGTCAGATAGAAGTCATCTTTGTAACGGGTGCAAAGGTCTCTGAGTAGTCAATGCCTGCCACCTGTTAGAAACCCTTAGGAACCAATCGCGCCTTGTAATTATCAACCGACCCATCTGCTACAAACTTGGTCTGATATATCCACCTACATTGAACCATCTTCCTCCTTTTAGGAAGTGAAGTTAAATCCCAAGTGTAATTTTTGATTAAGGAAGAATATTCTTCTTCCATAGCACTATCCCACTCAGGTACCCCCGATGCCTCTCAAAAAGTCTGTGGATCTAAAATTGAAGCAAAGAAGGCATGTGGATCTCTCTGAAAATCCCCCCTAGTTCATCTGTCATCTATAGGATCTCCTACCCAAGTGCCAACACTCTCAAGTGTCTGTCTGGCCCAAAGTGGCCCGAAAGTGGGTGAGTTAGGTGCTAACTTCTCATCATCTAACTGACTAGAGGTGGATGAATCTACATCACTATCCTCGCTATCTGAACTCAAAGAAGAAGAAGATGTCTCTGGCTCAAGAACCTACTATGGCTGATCTAAATTTGATGAGGAATCATCATGAAGAAGTAGATCTGATGAGGGAGAGGAAGTGCCAAGTGTTGAGTCTCTAGGACTCTCCTGAAAATGGACACATCTCTTGATGAAAAACTCATAAGTGACTAGATCTAGAAGGCGATACCCCTTAACACCATCTAGATTTCCTACAAAGATGCAAGGCTTGGATTGACATTCCATAGCTTTGTGTTTCTTCTTTGGTATGTAGGCCATGGCTGAGGATCTAAAAACCCTAAGGTGCTCAACATCAGGTTTCCTTTTATGCCAAGCTTCAAAGGGTGTTATCCTTTTCAAAGCTTTATGAGGAACCCTATTTTGAATGTAACAAGCACAATTGATGGCTTCAGCCTAATACTATGGTGCTAAGGATATGGAGTGAATCATACAGCTACCCATCTCTTTCAAGAACCTATTTTTGTGTCTGCAACCCCATTCTGTGAAGGACTATAAGTGACTGTGCACTGCAAATCAATCCCCTCTGTGGTGCAAAACTACTCAAACCTATTACTGACATACTCCCCTCCATTATCATCCCCTCCATTATCAGTTCAAAGAACCTTGATGGATTTCTCATTCTATTTCTCAACAAGAGCCTTGAAGTCTATAAAAATTTTAAACACTTCAGACTTTTGTTTGAGAAAATATATCCAAGTCTACCTAGAGAAATCATTAATAAAATTAAGGATGTAATTGGCCCTTGTGAAAGATGGTTTGGGAAAGGGTCCCGATACATCACTATGGATTAACTCCAAAGGTTGTGAAGCCCTCCAAGCTTTGCTTTTATCAAATTTTGCTTCGAGATGCTTCCCAAGGGAGCACCCCTCGCAAAGTCTTTTTGAGAATTAGACACGAGGCAAGCCAATGACCATGTCATGTTTGCAAAGTTGCTCAAGGTAGCGGTAGTTAAGGTGGCCAAACTGTTCATGCCATAATTTGCTAACTCCATCTGAATGAGTCAGCAATGCAGTTGGAGAAGAATCAGGTGCAAAATGTGAGAAGGTGTATAACCTTGCTTGGTGATCTGCCCTATCCACTGCCACTATAGTATCACTATGCAACTCCTTGATAGCCACTAAATCTAGAAAAAACTCAACTCTCATGCCCTGACCAATGTGAGTGATTTGGTACACCGATAGGAGATTGGTTGAAAGAGAAGGAACACTTAGAACATTATTGAATGTTCCTCCTTCCATTTCAACTAACCCTCTCCCTGCAACAAAAACTGATGTGTCATCACCCAAACTAATTGAAGTCATGCAACAAGGCTCTAAAGATGAAAAATCAACTAGTGAAGAGCCCATGTGGTGAGAAGCACCCGAATCAATGACCCATGATGTTGTAGAAGCTGCAGTTGCTACAAGGGCCTTGCCCTTTTCTTTCTCCTTACCCTTGCCTTTTGTCTTGGTAGAATCTTGGGTAGATGAATTTTGCTTGATGGGCTCAAGAACACCTATGTTGTGCTTCTCTAGAAGATGAGTTAGGTTATCTATTTGTTTCTTCATGCATTTTTGTTCATCATGCCTTGTCTTCTTACAATAGGCACACTTAACCTTCTCCTTCATAGGTTTAGCATTGGAGGAGGAAGACTCAGTGTTGTTTTTGGCAGGATTGTTGTTTTCTTTCTTCTTCTCCTAGTCCTTGTTCTTTTTCTTCTTCTCCTTTGTTGAAGTCTTATCCTTACTATTTTCAGCTATCAAATCCTGGGGTTGAGTAGACTTCATTGTGCCCATTTGGATTAGTTTATCTTGCTCCCTAGTCAAGTCGGCAATGAATGAATCCAAAGAAGACATTTTTCATGTAGCGCCAAGTGCACTTTTTGTGGCATGGAAAGCGGAGACAAAGACTGAATAGCTTGGACCTAACTTTGTAAGAATAGAAATGATGAGTTGGTCATATTTCTTCTCTATCCCACATTCTTTCAATTGCAATCTAAGGGCCTTAAACTTAGTGAAGAAGTTTTGTAGGGTGTCAAAGTTGCTAGGACTTAGACTTATGAGTTTGTTTTCTAGCTCATGACCTCTCATCTCATCAAGCTTCCCAAATAAGATTTCTAAATGGAAGAGAATTTATGGAGACATGGACAAGCTCAGTAATTCATAGGCTTCATCACTACGATTGTACCACTTGACCTTTTTAGCATCAGTGTTGGGTTCTACTTCAGTACCCATGGTGATCCTATACAACCCTTTATTTCTAAGAATGATTGAAATTTTAACCTTCCAATCATGATAGTTGAAGGGTGTTAGGAGTTTAAGTTGAAAAGAATCCATTTTAAGTTAAATTTAGGTGAAGTTGTGTTGATTGTAAGTTGTGAAATTATGTAGAAAGGAGAATGAAAGCAAAGATTGCAAGTGCTGAAAAGAAATCACCCCCTAAAATGTTGAGCCCCCCAAAATATGCAATTGCACACTCAAAAGACATTGAGCTCAGTTGAGAATGTGTCTTAGAGCAATCAGTGCAAGACTTTAAGCAAACAGGATGTCGGACTCAGCCAAAAATGCGTCCCAGGAGACCCAAATTTTAGGCACTTTATAAACTAGTGCATTTTTAACAAATGAAAAGCCTACACTATGGATAATTTAAATACAAACACTTTTGTAAAAAATGGCACCCAAATCTGAGCTACCTTTTGCAAGATATTAAAGATTTAATTTCCCGTAAACTAGTGTTTTTGCAAAAAAACAACACTAAAACATTAAACAAATGCCTATTTTGAGAGAGAAAGTGGCCTTCCAACCACTTGTTGGACTCAACACAGAGTGAGGAATCCAAAGGAGGTCTTTGTGAGGGGGAATTGGCCTCCTACCAAACCGGGCCTCACCCTTCGTCTTCGACAGGCGAAGATACAAGTTTAAATTTAAACCCCCAAATTATCAAAACTTAAAAATTGTCTAAAATACTCAATACTCAGTCAAATTGACTGATTTTTTTTTTGGACAAGTCAATTTTAACTAGAAAATTAAAGTAAAAGACAGAATTTAATGGATTGCCAAGTATTTAAGGGCCCACATGGGATGCCAAACAAGGAGAGGGGCGCCAAAGTTTGAGGAAAGCGCAGATTTAAATTTGCTGGGCAAAAAAGACAGCAGAGACACTGAATTCGAAGCAGATTACAGGTCTAAGGAAGGCTTGAATTTAATGACTTTGTCCTGAAAGCATACCACAACAAATGACTTACGTGGAGAAGGAGAAAAGGGTGCAGAGCTGGATTGAAAAGTTCCAAGGAAAGTGCGCCAAGGTGGACGTAGGACTGCATTTTACCATCATGCATTTTTTGAAAGCTCCAAGATTGGCATTTTATCACCATCAAGTGACTTAGCTACGAATCCAACCACCTTCTTTCCTTCTTCCTGCACAAACTCAGCGTTTATGTGCTCAGATTTCTCACTTGTTTTGGTATGCCATGGTTGTAAATCCACACTTCTACACTCGAGTCTGAGACAAACTCTTATGCAGATCTTGAACACCGTGAGACTTTCAACACCATGCTGAGAGGATCATGATCATAGGCCTGCATGTATATGGAGAGACCAAACAAGCCATGGAAGGAACAATAGCACGGAGAACTAGCAATATCTCCCGGAAATTTTCAAATTTCACAAAAAAAATGCCTTAACAAAGCTCTAGATTACAATGAAAGCAATAGCAAAATAGACAACCAGTTACCGGGGTTGCTCTGATACCATATTAGAGGATTCACCAAAGTCCGAATAACGAAGATGCACGAGTCGTGGTTGCATGGGACGAAGCAAGTGAATACCACAAAATGCTAAAGTAAATGAAATTAAATAAGAGACAATTGCATAGACAATTTGGAGAAAAGCCAATATTCCATTAACGTAAGATGGCCAAAGTGAATAATATATATAGGAGAGCACGTAAGTAACTCCTCCACAAAAGGTGGTCAAAGCACCCCAAGAATAGACTATAACTCCTCCATGAAAGGTGGTGACAGGGTGGTAAGAATAGAGAAGTAACTCCCATACCCGGAATACCCAGTCAAAAGAGTTACTTATGACATTCTTATGACATCTATGACACATCTATGACACACATCTCCACATAAGCTAGCCTATCCCACGAACGTAGGAAAACTCCATGTATGCACAAATATAAAATTTCCCTAATTAAATAATAGGGAAAAATAAAAACTTGCACTAACACTTCCAATTCTTCTTGAGTCAAATTACCACCCAATAATATGACTTTTTGACCATTTTGATTAGTTGAAGGTCGATTACTAAATAATTATGCAAATGTTGATTAACTTTGTTTAAGGCTAATTGATCCAAATCAAGAGCTTAAGTGGATTTTCCATGAAATTTTTTAAATATTTATTTTTGGAAATTGATTTGTATTAACTGCATCACCTAATGACATCATCATATGGAGTGGCATCCATAAGCCATAAATGCATAAAATATCAGGATTACGGGTCTCCCATGCTTCATTAAGACCTTCCATGCCTCTTAAATGCCCCTCTATCTCAAATATCTATGAGGGATATTTATGGATTTAATTATATAATTAGATTAATTCATGGCCACACATATCAATCTTGAGATGGATGGTTATGGTTAATCCTGATCAATCTCAAAAATCTATAAATAAAGAGGTCATGAACATCATTTTTAAGCTTGATTTATGCAAAGTTATAATGCAAAATTATTTTTCACAATCCTTTGTATTTTATCATTGATTTTATTAGAGAGATTCATTGGTAGGCTAATTTAGTGATTCAAAATCATAAGCCTAGGTTTTACAAGGAGTTCTTGAGACATTGGAGGAGTTGGCCACCATTTTTGTTGAAGACAAGAGCTCTTGATCAAGGGAGAACATGCTTTTGAGCTGTATTTGTATGATGAATCCACTTGAGAAGGAAATATGGCATTATTTTCTTTCAAGTGTTTCTTATTATTACTTTCAATTCCTACATGAATAGACAGGGTTAATTTGATTTACTTTTATGCATTTTTTATTTGATTTATTGGACTAATGTTTGACTAATCATTTTATGTAATACTCTCTACATTTTGGCACGCTCGATGGGAATGCACCCCGCAAATTTTGTCACAAAGCTCTTTGAAGAAACTCACTAATATTTTTCATGTAGGATCCTAGAGTGAGAGGGCCTAAACAATGAAATTATAAGTTGAAATTTTGATTTTCTAATAACAACATTTTTGTTATTGGAAGCCTCAATTTTGCTCTTTGTTATGATATCACTGCTCACATAGTAGTGATTTTTTAAATAAAATTATTATTTCTTAAACATCAATTTTATATCCCTGAGCAATGATATTGTCATCCAGAGCAGTGATATCATCATCCCAAACAATGATATCATCCTTTTGGGTAGAGATTTCATCATTTTGGGCAATAATTCCAGAATCATGATATCATTCTTGGTGCATCGATATCATTCTTAGGCCAGTGATTTCATCTAGAGGAGAAAGATATTGTGTTTATTTGATTGAACTAACCAAAAATAGTGATTTTGTTGTCTAAATTTGGGATTTTTCAAGGAAAAAAATGATATTGACTATTTAACAGCAGGATTGTAACATAGAGTTGAAATTTTTAATGTTTGCTCAAACTCTTAAGTGATTCAAAGTAGGCCCTTATAATTGTGTTTTTATAAGTTGAGGGGGTAGTTTGGAAATTGGTTTGAATGATTTTGACTAACAAAACTCACTTTCATTTGGGTTTAAAATGAACATGCTTGATTTCACACCTTTGAATTAGTGCTTAAAATCAACCTAAGATTTGGCTAAGTATTAGATACATTTCATTTAGTGCTTAAAACACATCATAACTCTTGTAACATTTTAAATTTAGTGTTTTAATCATGAATCTAGGCTAAGTCTGGAATATTTAATTTGGGCTTAAAATGAACTTAGATTTTGATTGTTTTAGAAAAAAGAGATGTGCATGTATGCTCTCCCATCTGTCCTCTTTAGGGAACTTTTGGGATCAAAAGCACCATATCATCAAAAATTTGAGCCTAGTCTAAGACATAAAAAGAATGTCATCTAAATCACTCCTCAAAAAATCATAATAGTTTGGGTGATCTTGAAACTAATCTGGGCAACATTTTAGGTGATAATTCGGGTGACAATTCTACCCCAATTGGTGGCAGAACTATTGGGAGCCACAACTTTTGCACCACAGCTCCGTTTTACTCCCTGTTTGAACCATTGGAAAGCTAAGAATGAGGGGAACATCATGAGATGTCTGATCAGTGAGTTTTTACCCCTAAAAAAATGGAAGTGCCATCAATTTCAATTTTAGTAGTGTAGTCTAAAAATAGTAATTTTCTAAAAATAGTAATTTTTAAAAAACTATATTATTGTAAATTGTGGAAGTCAAACCACTTAATCTCGCTTGAGATTAGTTACCTTCCACATCTTCCTCCTACCTTAAAAATATGTATAAATGAATATGTAACCCAAAATACAAATCAAACATCTCTTCTTACAGATAGGCATATGTTTAGATCAATAAAACATCTCTTCTCAGAGATAGCATTATTACAATTGTGTTGTTCTTGTTTCTTGAATTATCTTTCAACCAAAGCTTATGAGTTCTAGATCAGAAATGACCCTAAAGTCTTTCTATCAAGTCATTTATTTTTATGCAAACTTGACTTGTGAGGGAGACTTCATTACCTCCCGTAAGTTCTTTAGGAAAGCTTTGACCCAGGGTTTCATCTCCCGACACTAACTTTAACCACTCCCACTAGGATTAGAGGTTTGAGTGCTTAAACCACTTTTTAGTGTTAGAGTTGTACATGGGATGTAGCTGCACTTTGGATATTTCACTATACTAAGCAAGCGATAGATGTAGTGGTTTCAAAAATAACAAGACCTTTTTACAATAAGCCAAGTGCCACGTACACCCAATTATGTGATTTTATTTTGCATCATGATGTGAAATTCATTGTGTAATTGATTCCCCTTAAAAAATTCAAAAATTAATTAGTTTTAGTCAACCCCACACTTCCATACCCTTGCGAGGATTTAGATGATTATACTTAGTGTATTTTGGTCATTTTTTCTTGGTATATTTTGAGACTAAAACTTATTTGCTTATTTATAAACCATGTCAGAATCATTTTTTTTTATGCCACTCTTTTGTTTAAAGAGGTGTTATGCTGTCTATTTTACACCACACTTATGCCTTGAGATTTTTGCTAAACATGTTTGTGTGTGCGCCATTTGGGCCTCATTTATGTGTCATCATGTTGTCCACTCTTGTCTAGCTTGTTTGATCCAATCCTAGTATTCAACATTGTGTTTTAAATTAACCTTGTCAATTTTAGATCTAAACATTTATTGATTTATATCTAGGCCTCAATTCATGGGGCTAATACATAGATCTTTTTCTTTTGGGTTACATAACTGCAGTTATATGATTACCTAAATTTGAAGACTATTGATTGTTTATTTATTCGAGTGCCTATTCTCATCATTGTTTGTGCCTTTATTTGGGAGATCACAACTTTTCTCCAAAATCCTTTGATGTCAGGCTATTTTATGCCAAATCTTGGCAAAAACCATCTTAGAGATACAACTCCACCCTTTCGACCAAGGTTGAACCTTTTGTCTTTTGGGCATCGATTTTTAGAGCTTTCAAAACTCTAAACCTTTTTGTTTTCAGAGATTTCTTCATTAAATGTAGATATGTCTAGTTACACTTATGGTGGAGTCACATATAATCCAACTTATGATAGAATGGTCACATAAAATAACTTTTATGACTTTAGTCAAGACCCCAATGGTGATAATATGGTTTGTAAGATAAATTTCTATCCAACTCATAAAAATTAGTCATGGGAACACAATCAAGATTCAACTTATGATCCAAATCCAAATTAGAATGATTGGGTTTATCAAGAAGACTTGGATGCTTTAGCTTGTATAAGTAGGTAGGCTCCATAACGTGCTAGGATAACCATTTTAGGACCTCCTCCTTTGGTTCACATGAGCAACCAAACTAAGAAGCATCTAGTCATTACCATTTTAAGACCTCTTCCTTTGGTTTACACAAATAACTAGACTAAGAAGCATCTATTCATTACCATTTTAGAACCTCCTCCTTTGGTTTGCAAAAGTAACCAAACTAAGAAACGTCTAGTTATTACCATTCTTATCCCATCACTAGTTTTTGATGAACCTATTATTGAATAACATTCATTTGATGAACAATTGTTTTTAATCCCTTCTTCAATAGTCTAATTTTTAGAGATTCCATTATTGTTCTCGCTAAACCAAATGTTCCCCACTTTATAAATTTCATGCCGATCTTTGAGCCAAAGCATGAATCATTACCTCTTCAAGAGCCATGTTATAAGGATTGAATTGTGTTCAAAATTGATTTTTTTTCAAACAAATATGAACCAAAACCCCAATGTTATTGTTGAAACACCCATTTATGACAAGTCAACATGTGATAAGTCACCTATTCATATTTTATGTATTTTTAAAGAGCCTCATCTCCTTGACAATCCAGTCTCTATAGAGTTGTCTCTTGATCTTTTTCTACTCATTAAGGAGTCTCACTTTGATAGACATGATTTTGTCGAGACATCCCTTGAGCAGTTCCCTATCTTTGAGGGGCTTCACTTAGATGAGCCAGTCTATGTTGAACCCTTCCAAGATGAGTCAGTTTTTATTGAGCCCATTATGACATCATAGGACATTACTTGTCAAATATTTAGTATTCAACAGAACATTATCAAAAAAACCATATCAGATAAAAAATTAGAATTAGAGTTAGGTTCTATTTCTTAATCAACATCAAATTTAGCATCAAAAATAGAATCATCATCAATTACAACATTGGATTAAGAGTCCTTTGCATCATAATTAGATTTAGAAATAGATTATAGCCATGGTTGTTACAATATTATTTATACTTATCTTGTAGATCAATTTGAATATATTTGTGATCCTTGTACAATTTTTGAGGATGATTACTTTAGCATTGACACAATTTCTCCTAGTATTTTCTATGAGGATTGTGTTGCCTATCATCATCCCACCATTATATTGACATTTTACCTCCCACAAATATTGATTGGGACTGACATAATCATACTTTATTGAACTACATCCATGGTGACATACCATTTGTAGAACATCAGGGGGGCAAGACCACATTTAGAAGAAGAAGAATAATCTCTTAGTGAAACCTTTTTAGAGGTGTTAGCAGATAAGAAAAGATCAAACTCAATATATTTTATTGAAACCTTTTCAAATTCACTAGAAGAAAATCAAATTCAAATGTTAACATCTCTTCATGAAACCTTCTAAGAGGCACTATGGGATGATCAAAACAAATTCATTGGTGAAAACCTCATCAAGGTGACAATAGCTAAGCACAAAAGGTTTTCACTACTTATTAAAGATGTTATTAATGAACAAATCAATATAGATTCTAATCTACAACATAATTAGATGGTATTTACTCTCAAAGATCAAGTAACAGAACAATTTGGTGGTCATATTGAGAGCATATTCAAAGGTCTTTGGCCCTGCCACAACTAAAATTATGTCGAATCAAGTATCAACAACATTACATGTGACTAAAAGTCTTGATCTTCATTTGTTACCCATTCATTATACATTTCATTATCACTCACCCATTTATTACCCACTTACATCATTTATCACTGTCAGCACTTTCCTTTACAAAGGCTATAAAGATACTTGTCTCGATGTTTGAAGGAAATAGACTCAATGACCAACAAAGATCACAAACACATTATTGAGATCCAAATCTACAACCAGTTCTTGATAAAGTAATATTTTTCAAGGGTGTTGGATAACAAATTTATAACTGATCATTTTTTTTGTCTCACATATTGACTAAGACGTGCATCTCCATGTCAGTAAGAGCAGTAGAACCATTTTTCACTTTTCTAATTTTCATTTACCATTTACCCATTAAACATTATCCTTGCCTATTCTCTTAGGGGAAACCCCATAGACCATTTTTTTTATAGGCATTATTATACCATTATGATCCATGAATCATGCAATGTGAACTACATTGACTTGAGGTCCTTTGGGACTACGTAGGTAGCACTCAATTTCTATTGACGTCAGCTCAGTCACCTTCACCATACTCTCACCATTTTACAAGTAATTTTTAAAGTTCAAACACTATTTAAACTACATTGATTTTAGGTCCTTCGGGACTATGTAGGTAGCACTCAATTTATATGGAGGTCAGCTTGTTCACCTTCACCACACTCTCACCATTTTGTGAATAATTTATAAAGTTCAAACATTGTTTGAACTACATTGACTTGAGGTCCTTTCGGATTATGTAAGTAATGCTCAATTTTTATTGAGGTCAGCTTGATCACCTTCACCAAGCTCTTGCCATTTTACAAGTAATTTTTAAAGTTTAAAAACTATTTAAACTATGCTAACTTGAGGTCCTTTGGGACTATGTAGGCAACACTCAATTTATATTGAGGTTAGGTCGATCACCTTCGCCATGATTTTATCATTTTATGAGTAATTTTTTAAGTTCAAACACTATTTGAACTACATTGACTTGAGGTCCTTTGAGACTATGTAAGCAATGCTCAATTTATATTTATGTCAGCTCAACCACCTTCACCACACTCTCATTATTTTGTGAGTAATTTTTAAAGTTTAAACACTATTTGAACTACATTGACTTGAGGTCCTTCGAGACTATGTAGGTAGCACTCAATTTCTATTGACGTCAGCTTGGTCACCTTCGCCATGATCTCACCATTTCGTGAGTAATTTTTAAAGTTTAAACACTATTTGAACTACATTGACTTGAATTCCTTTGAGACTATGTAGGCAACACTCAATTTATGTTGAGGTCAGATTGGTCACCTTCGTCATGATCTTGCCATTTTGTGAGTAATTTTTAAAGTTCAAAAACTATTTGAACTACATTGACTTGAGGTCCTTTGGGACTATGTAGGCAGTGCTCAATTTCTATTAAGGTTAGCTTGGTCACGCCTTGACTATGCTCTCAATATTTTGTAAGTAATTGTTAAGTTTAAATGTTCTCATCATTTTTTGAGCAACCTAAGCAACATTATCACCATTTTAAATGTAATTTAAGCCAATCATTTCTTGGGGGAACCTTTGTTACCACTGTATCCAATTTTATTTTGATGATTTCATTATACCATTTTTATTATACCATTTCTTTACTATTGACCAAGGATTGATTTTAGTCATCTTACTGATCCCATTTTGATCTTGGTTTCTTTGGTTCATCTTGCACTTTTTGTGGGGGGTTTTCGATCTAGTTTTAATAATTTTAGAATTTTGTGTTCAATGATAGTCTATGGTAGTAGTGTGACATTTGATCTAAAAAGTTATCTTTCATCTATCATATTATTTGGTATCATTTATTATAACCACTTATGAGAAAATCAAAATTATTTTGGTACCAACTGATTATAACTATTTTAGGGAAAATTAGTATTATGACATTGTTTCCTAATTATAATTGCCTATGGGAAAATTAGGTTCAATGCCTTTTTATCATACATTTTTGTATCATCTAGTCATTACTATTATCATTTATATTGGTGTTCACCTTTGTTTGTGAACTTGTTGTGACCTAGTCAGTTTTTCATCACCTTTTGTGTGGGTAGAATTGCTATGACTTAGGATTATTTTGGGGTTATATGGGCCATGCTTAATTCATGTCAAGGTCAAATCAGTCCCTCTTATCATATGATCTCATTGTATTACTAGTATTTTAAGTTGGCATGCTCTCACCATTTCATGAGTTGGACCATTATGTATCTCTTAATCCTTAAT
Organism: Torreya grandis; assembly: GCA_037957365.1. Classification (NCBI taxonomy): domain Eukaryota; kingdom Viridiplantae; phylum Streptophyta; class Pinopsida; order Cupressales; family Taxaceae; genus Torreya; species Torreya grandis. The sequence continues at coordinate 2,448,476 of JARHVA010002112.1, forward strand.
CGAGTTGAGATGCTTAAAAAAATTCAAAAAAAATTGTAAAACATTAAAAAAATCAAAAACATTTTGTGTGTGTTTATTTGATTTTTGTTTGTCATGTTGATCTTTGTTTTTTTGTTTAGTCTTACTTCTTTGTTTTATTTTGCAATTACATCTTGATGGTCCACATAGATCTCGATTATTTGTATCTTGATCTCATGTCATTAAGATGTTCTTGATTTTTATTTTTAAATTTTTTTGTTTCTACTTAAATCTTGATAGATCATATCTTGATTTCAAGTTAGGCTCATTTATTTTTATCTTTATCTTTGTCTTTTCTTTTTTGTTTAAATTTAAATAGTTGTAACTCTAGTTTTGGTCATTATTTTACCATTATCCTTAGTTATAGGTATTCACATTTGAACTAGCTCAGTGCAATTAGAATATTATGTCATTATAAGTTATTCATACTTATTATGCATAATTTATTTTCATATAGAAAACACTTTTTGCTTAGGTTTCAAAGTCTTAACATCAACATTAGCTCTGATGAACGATTCTCAAGAACACTTTTCATAATCTAGGCTCATGATATGAAAATAGTCATCTAGGTATCATGCATTTTAGAAATCGAATCTATGCTTATATGTGCATCTCTTCACATACATTATGAGTCTAATAAATTCTTAGTCAGATTTCATTATCCCTCATTCCATTCTATTCATTCTTGGGAGAACTACATCAGCTTGAGGTCTTACTAGACTATGTAAGTAGTACTCAGTTTTTATTGAGGTCAGCTCGGCTATCTTTCATTCTTATTTTAATCTCTTTCATCACTTTATGCATTCTCATATGCTTGGTTTTATGTGGATTTCTAAGCCATTACAACTTTGCATGTAGGTTTGTGCTCGCTCAATCTTAGCTATCTTTTAGGTTATATCCTTGAACTATTTTTCTTGCCAATTGCCCATGTTGGGGCATAACATTCAAACAACATTAAAATCAAATCATCCATATAGGATCAAAACAATTATTTATTCTTTATCAGTGATCAAAATTATCCCTATTGGGGTAAAACTATTTTATCACGATCAAATCTACTTTACTAGGGAACTTCTTACTATCTTCTCTATGGAGACCCCATTATAGTGGTGCTTCCCTTCCTGAAGTAAATTTTTTTCTCTTTTCCTCTAATTCCAAGCTCTCCAGACTAATTCCCATGATGTCAATATATTTATTATACAACTTATCTTAGGATTGATCAATATCATAAGCACACAACTTGTACTTTTAAATTGGGTATGTTTAAAGTGTGTCCCTTACATTTATAATTTGTATCTTTCTCATTCCACCATATACTAGGGCTTATTATACCTTTAATTATATTTTGATCATTGATGGTAATCACGTGTGCAAAAATTAGCTCATCTAGATGTGATCTATTTTATGGATTAATCTCTCACTCTCTATCTCTTTTCGAGATTCCATCCTTCTTTTCCATCCTAGTATGTCCTCTCAAGGGGTCATCATGGGTCATTTCCAATTTATTCTTAACAACTCTTTTCTTTGAAAAGATGTTGCTTTACCTGAATGTCTCACTATACCTTCTCAAAGAGGGGCAAAATGTAGACATCTAATTCCTAACACCATTTGTGTTGAAATTGTCAATCTTACTTGAATTGCACTCAAATGCACATTTTAGGTCAAAATCATTAAAACACCCTAAATGGTTTGAACTTATAATTTAAAAGTGCTGATTTAGGTCAATGTATCCCTAAATGGGGCAATGTATTTTATGTGATTCATAACTTTGATCAATTCATTTCAATTCAAAATGATGATTGCACCTTTTTGTGCTTTGGATCACTCTTCTCTTCTAATTCATTGGTATACGTCATGTACCTTTGTTATTTTGTGTTGGGAGAATCCTAAATGGGAACATGGATCCAATATATCTAACATCACCTTCCAATTCTTCTTGAGTCAAATTAACACCTAGTAATATGACTTTCTGACCATTTTGATTAATTAAGGGCCAATTTCTAAATATTTGCACAAATGTTGATTAACCTTTTTTAAGGCTAATTGATCCAAATCAAGAGCTTAAATGGATTTTGCATGAGAGTTGTTGAATATTTATTTTTAAAAATTGATTTTATTAACTACATCACCTAATGACATCATCATATGGGGTGGCATCCATAAGCCATAAATGCATAAAAAATATCAAGATTATGGGTCTCCCATGCCTCATTAAGATCCTCTATGCCTCCTAAATGCCCCTCTATCCCAAATATTTATGTGGGATATTTATGGATTTAATTATATAATTGGATTAATTCATAGCCACACATCTCAATCTTGAGATGGATGGTCATGGTTGATCCTGATCAATCTCAAACATCTATAAATAGAGAGGCCATGAACATCATTTTTAAAGCTTGATTTATGCAAAGTTATAATGCAAAATTGTTTTCATAATCCTTTATATTTTATTAGTGATTTTATTAGCAAGCTTCATCAATAGCCTAGGTTTTATAAGGATTTCTTGAGACATTGGAGGAGTTGGCCACATTGAAGATAAAATTTCTTGATCATGGGAGAACACACTTTTGAGCCATATGTATATTATGAATCCACTTGGGAAGGTAATATGACATTATTTTATTTCAAGTGTTTCTTATAATTACTTGTAATTCTCACATGAATAGATAGGCTTAATTTGGTTTACTCTTTTGCATTTTTCCTTTGATTTATTGGAATAATGTTTGACTAACCATGTTAAGTGATCCTCTCTATAATAGGTAGGTCTATCAAATAGTGAATGAAAGAATACAGTTTGAGCAATTGCCTATTTGATCATTTCCTCATTCATTTCTATGGTGAATGTGGAGATGGAGTGCATATGAAGTGTTAGAGAGAATTTTTTGTGATGTTAAGGAGGTCAAATGTGGTAAGTTTTTATGTGCTTAACAAAACCCTAAATTGGTATATTGTATTCTTTATCTTGAAACTTGTTTTAGATTCCAAAGTGAGTAAGAAAGGCTTGAGATAGTCTTGTTACATGGGAATACCCCTGATACAGGTTATCAATACTATTGGAAAGATTGAAAATATCAAAACCTTGCTTAACCCCTACTTACACTATTTTTTACCATTAGAAAAATTTCAAGAATGACTGAGTTTTCTTGTTGGAGATTGATTTGATTCCCAATTCGATCATTTGTTCTTTACTTTATTTCATCTTCAAAACTTCATTTCTTTTTAAATCAATACACTTCTTCATTGGGATGACTATTCTAATTCTATTGTACCTATATCATTACTCTTTAGAGACTTCATGATGGATTTATACCTCCTTGAATCACATATAGTCATATATTGTCTCATTCCACTCCCTTAATTTATACCTTCTTGATGGATCTGGTTACACTTTTAGGCTCCCTCTATTCCTAATGAGGTGTTTGAAAAGTCTCAAGTCTTGAATTCACTTCTAAATAGAAGCTCCTTTGTTAAAATCTTGCAAACTAGGCCTAATTAGGCATATTTTATAACCATAATTGTCCATATCATATGATATTGGAACCCTTTCCATCAATTAGAGTAACTCAAATTATGCTAGAATACAAATTTTTATCCAATTTGGACATTAAATCTCATTATATCAACCAAACCTGAATCCTAGGGTTTACATCCTTCTACACAGGCTGAGAGCCTTATAAAACCCTTATCTTGAGTTGTACAATGAATCAAAGGTTTAAACAAAGATAAAAAGTTCTATTTTAGGGTTTCACACCTAGTCCAAGCCTTAGAACCTCTTTCTAGATCATTTTTTACCCTTTTCACTTTAGAATGTTCCTTGACTGTGCAACAAAACATAGCTACTACAGGTCTGTGACTAGTTTAAACAATCAAAGGGTGATCACCATGCCAAGGAAATATCAAAGCATCTTCAATATGTTATTCTCAACCTTACCATATCCACTAAATTATTCAAAAGTCATCAGTATTACACTTTCCCTTACTATACCAAGTTTCTTAGTCTAACTAAAGTCTGTCTATAACAAGACAAGGGTTTATAGAATAATTCTTTTTCAACTATGTTGCTACTCCTTGAAACTAGTCTCTTCTTACCATTAACTCCTCCAACATAGGTTCACTATTCACAACCATATCCCCTTGGCTATATCACTATTCTTTATGCATTGACAATATATAAAAACAATACCAAAACATGCAGGGGCTTGAGTACTCAAGCAGGTATACACATGCACCCTTGAAAACCTAATCTTGTATCTACTTAAATTTATGACAAGACTTTATTCTTATTTCTATTCATGATAGGAATATGTTTAACTCATGCTAGTTTCTTTGAACAAATATTTAATTCCTTCTCAACCCTCTAAAATAGGGGTTTCTTGTGTGTGACCGGGGTCTGGGTGAGTAATAAAGGCTTGTTTCTCTTATCAGGGTTTGTCCCCTCTATTTAACATTACAAACTTAGCTTCAACTCTGTAGACATAAATTGAAAAAATTGGAATCATACACATTAAAATTCAAATTATTTAAAAAAATTATGAATAAAATTTGGGATCATGGAATGTTATGATTATAATATTTACATAAAATAATGTTATTGATGAGACTTTAAAATTCTTATTGTAACATGTTCTTATGAATTATCATAAATGCAATATATGCACAAAATGTGCTTGCCAAAAATGTTTTTGAGAATTTTCAAAAATTATTTGGAAGATGTAAACTTAACATTAAAAACACTAAATTTATACAAACATGTCAATAAATAATAATATAAAATCCTCATTCATATGCAAGTCATAATTTTATGTTGATTATAAAAGGATGATCTAATAAAATAGAGGATATTTGATGCAAAAGAAGTTGGGGAAGTTTTTTAAAGAGTTTTATTTCATGAAACAAAACTTATTGCTCTCAAATTTCAATAGTTAAAAATATAACTCTCATCACCCATTGGACTTTATTTCCATGAGTACATATTTGTGTCATTTTAATTTTTTTTGGTATGCTCAATACAATTTGTTTTGGTAAAGTTTGTTAAAATAAAAATTGGTGATGTTGTATTTAAAGATATTATATATTATATAAATAATAATAATGATACATAAAGGTTATATATCAAAGCATCGAATTAGAATTTATGGCTTAAACTCTTTGCCAAAGAAAAACAATTAGGTGAACACATGTAAAAATTAGTAAACAAAAAATAAGGCCAAACAACAAATGACAATTGAAAAAATTACATCACATAATTTAAGCATAAGCTACAACATTGGAGGAAGGAATCAAAGGAACATCATTTGGTGGTAGAGTCGCCCAAGTAGAACTCTCTTCTAAGCATGAACAAGGTATTAAATCAAATAACAAATGAAATAAACCTCAGAACTATTGCATTCTTCATTTTCAAAATTTTAGTAACATCATTTATTAATATAATATTTATGAATTCAATTTATGTTTAAAATAATGGCTAGCTTTACTACATTCCTCAGGGTAGGGTTCAAATATCATTCAAAAAATCCTTTAAGAGACAATACATATATGAAATATGTTACAACATGTGGGAAATCTAAAAGAATGATTCACTTTAAAAAAAAGTATTTATTTTTCATTACATGCATTTATTGTTATTGGGTTGTCACTAAAACCTACAAAGGGCTACGATCAGGATGCATGATCTCTATTATGTCCACCCATATCTCACTTCATTGCCCTATTGAGCTCATCATCCCAAACTTGAAGTTTTGGATTGTTATGAGGTGGGATTGTAAAATGTGTCATCTCCTATGAAAAACTATGATATCTACATCTATTCATATTTTTTATGATGTCTCTTTGTCTATGGGTGGAAGTTTCATGCTCATCCTACACTTTTTTAGAATGGATGAGGCATTAGGTGTTTTGCATTCAATATCTCCCTACTTTGTAACTTGTTGTAAATCTCTACCATACATTTTTTGAAAAATTACATAGTTTATATGCTTCTATCCATTGTACAACATCTATCAAATATCTCTTGTGCTCCACATATCAGGCCTCAACATCATCAACTCTAGTAGTATATGATATCTATTCATAAGTGAAAATCATCCAGTCATAAATGCCAAAAAATATGACAAACATATGATTACAACTAGTTACTAGATTTATTACATCAAACCCCCTCAACTAGTCTTCAGTGTCATCCACCAGATTTACTACAACACCTTCTAGTTCATGGCTTGATATTTACATATCCATATTTGATACACCATGCATTTCACTGTGCAAATAGTTAACATCCATGTTTTGTCCCTCATTTTCAATTTAAACTCCATTGTCATTGACCTAAGTAATGGAAATGTATTACATAAACTACAATAACCTCAAAGTTATCAATGCATATAATATGTGGGGGAAAGAAAACTTATATGGTACTCAACATCGATGTTTTTGATGATCTTGTTAACACCATTCATTATGGCTACATCCTTTACAGCTACCCAAGTTATCATCTTTCTCATCAGGTCCACCTTGAGCACATGCTTTCAAGTATGTTTTTGGATCAAAAATGAGAAAATGCACATCCACATAAAAGGCATTACATTGAAGACATGATAATGGAATGCCTCATCTGTCATACTTTATACCTATGTCATATGAAGGTCACTATTGTTGAAGGTAACATGATAATCTGGGATGTTCAAAGCCCATGCCCATGAAATATTTCCATGTCTTTCTACTTTGAAGTTCTTATGGAAGCTAGTGTCCTTGCATAATTGTAGCCATAATTAATGTATGTAAAATGATGTGTTGTTAGCTAGTAAACCAACTAATCCACCATGTGATGTGCATAAGTCCTTAATATTATTAGGAAATGACATTTCAAATGGGAATGATAAGACTCTATAGATGCATTTATATCTTGCCTAACATGTAGAAGTGTCCAAAAATGTCGTGACCACATTCTAACCTTGTATGCCCAATGTTATTCCAGATATTTTATAAAGGTGAGCTCAGAGGAGCAATGTCTTTCTACAAAAATTTGGACTTCCTTGTAGCCATGTCCTCATTAGAACAACTATGCATTATGAACCCCAATTCCCAAAACATTGCATGTTTGACATCATCATCTTTCATCGTTACTATCAAATTCTTCAACCATGCATGAGAACATGCCAAATGCATAAGTAGACCTCATAGTCAAATGTATCCTTGAATAACACAATAGTTTTGCATAACTAAATGGAATAAGGTAGGGATGGTGTTTATGAACATACAAATATGAAGTCCATTATGCATTTAGGAATAATGGAGATGCACCTAATAGCTTTTATCTCCACACTGGCATCGTTGACCATGAAGGCACTGATTGCCAATTTAATGTCTTTCAAATTCACTCTTTGAAGAAGAATTTGCATCCATTGTCTTATGTTGATATTACATGATTGAGACATAATGACCCATGTAATGGGAACACCTTCATGTTTAGAATTAAACACAGATAATGTGTACAATTAGAACTATAAAAGAAAATAATAAAAACATTGGAATAAATACTATTGTTACAAACATCAGAACAACTAATTTTATCAACTACTCTTACAAACATTAGCATATGCCTTCACTGCATTCATCCCAAACATTGCATCCCTCGCCAATAAGCTATGCTTCCCAAATCTCAATAATTATTCCAACTGTTGTGGGAGTTAGATGCCCAAGATGAAGCGTATTTCACTATCCACATCAAGTTCTCCCCTATTGTATCCCTAATAGAAAAACCATTTATCAAGATTGGCCAACGCCCACTCCCAAACACTTGTTACATCATCAATGTTGTATACATATTTTGCCTCTTTGATCAATCACTCTTTGTTTTATATGTCATCCTTGCTCAAGAAATCATCCTAATCTATTTCACCACTAAACAATACAAGTTTCTCATGCACCATCTCCTAATGTTTAAGGTTGATATCATCAACTTACATTCCCAACAATAGTAGCCTATGAACTCATTCATTGAATTGGGCGCTGATGTGAGGATCAAAAAAACATTTCTTGCCCTTGAATTATTCATATTATTGGTCATGACAATAGTTTTGCTCATTTTCCATGTGTTTTACTTGATTATATGTGAGCAACACATGATCAGGTCTATATACCATGTATCATGTGCTAAAATGATAATGACAACTACACCTTATATTCCTTTGACCCAATCAACTACCCATTCTTAACTTGGGAATTAAAGACTTGTCTTTGGGCATGGCATCAATTTATCAAAAGTCATCAGGGCCATATGAGCACCAGTACCTACATGATTATGGTGAACAAATAAATAGTTATGCAAGATGAAAATAAAATATAAATGAATGGAGCATAATAGCATCTAAATAGACACCAGCTTGCAATGTATAGTGTGAGGTGACTCACATGACATATTCAAAGACTGTGGTGATCTTGATATCCTTTCTAACAAAATATGAATATCTCTTGCGATGTGAAACACACAAATTTTTAGGGAATAATGCCTTTCTCAATTCTCCTTTGATGAAGTTGTCAACCCTATCTTGCTCAACCTAGGCAACCCATAAGTCTTCCTCATTGACATCAAGAAAATTGGCACACTTGATACAACTGCAATCAAATGGACCCTTGTGTGGCTTCTACAATTCAAGGCACATTATTTCTTCCCTCCTTTTTTCCATATATTTCAACCTACAAGGAGAAAATTTCATTGAACGAATTATAAATGGGCTTTTTGTATTTTTAGTGAATGCAATTTTTCATGTATTATAGAAAACTTTTTTTTAGTTGAAATAAATATAATACCCTTCATAAAACATATGAAAATAAATGCATCAAAACATAGAAATGGATAAAATAGTGCATGCGCGAGGTAGTTACATTTATAGATGATCTTAAGTGGCATGCACTAATTGCATCCATGGGGGCCGAGTTTAGGAATGTGATTTAGCTATGAAGCCCATAGCTTTAGGAAAGGGTTAAAAAAATAAAAATTGCTAGGAATCCCATAAAATGATGACAAGGTTTGGAGAATATGGAATTTGCTACGAAGCCCATAGAATTAGGAGAGGGTAAAAAAGAGAAATTGCTAAGAAGCCCATGTGATATTCTCATTGTCCATCAACTAATCATTTGATGTATTCAATCAGAGGTATGCAAATACTAGTGATCTATGAGCAATGTGTGAAAGGGAATGATAGTAAGCGACACAAAAAAATCTATACGACATGTGTGCATTACAAATTATATGAGCCCATATGGGATGTAATTTATCCCATTCAATTGTAATGGTAGTTTTCCTTATCACCCATGGTAAGGTTAGGGCATAAACCATATTGAGTTATTAGAGCTTTAGTGTAGTAAAATAGGCCACCAATTTTATTTAAATGATTTCCTCATAGACCACCACTACCATAATTCCCATATACCAAAAAACAATTTTTGGCCACTAAATTTAGGGAGGCTCATGAGAAGAGAGAACACAATTATGAAACTAAATTAAAGCTTCTTCTTCATTACATGTATAAAATTATACAAAAAGCTACCATGATCAAAAATATTCTTCTTCATTACATTTAAAAAATTATACCACTATCTGATTTCAATTATTTACAACTAATTCGAGTAGTACCCATCATGATCATGGGCATTTATATCATCCTTAGATTCTTCTGATGGTGTTGGAAAATGACTTCTTCACCACATTACTTTCTGGTATGTAAGTTCATCCTACACATGTTTAGGATCTAAATCAAGATTTGAATCTAGAGAATTTCAAAATTGCACATAATTATCATGATGACCATCCCATGTTGAAAGTTGAAATCTAATCACAAGGTGATATGTATGAAAGAATGTTGCATAACTAGTTCTATCAAAGTACATGTCAAACCAAATTTTCATCATGGGATTCAATGATATTTCATGCTATAGAATAATTAATTTTGATAAGAGATTAGACTTAAAACCTGAATCCAACATTTCCATTTGTCAATGTGACCAATTGCCTTTTAACAATTCAAAAGTAAAAGCAGTATTAGTATTCCACCAAATCTTGGCAACATGATTTGAATGAGTAGCCCAAGAAGGTGGTGATTGATTGAAAATTTCATTCAATTCATCTACAACTTGATCTAAGTCTCTTCTTGTTACATCTCTAAGATGGATTAGGGAATTCCATAAGTGATTGGAATGCCAACTGGAGAGGGGTTACAAAAATATTGACATACTTCAAACAAACACACAAACTACCAATATGACAAATATCAAATTAACATTCAACACTAGTACTTTACAAGTATTTTATGGGCCTCTATACTAAGATGGAGCCATAACTTGCATGTGAGTGGAATATCAACCATGATATAAAGGGCTTCACCTCATATCTTAGATAATTCAATACAACTACATGCTCTTAATATAACCTTAACTTGATACAAACACTTGACACTAGATATATAAGGGAAAAATTAGATCAATGTATAACTCCTTTGATTGAATGTCAAGACCTCTAGAAATACATGATAAAATAAGCATAAGAGACCCTGCTTATAATAGGGTTTGATGAGAATATAAATGATGAAATGACCAAGCATTGTGTGTGTGTGCATGCAAGTACATGTGGACGTGTACTCCTCAAGGGTATATATACACATAGGTTGAACTTAAAAGATAGTAAAAGGGGAAAACCAAAGCACAAAAGACCCATAAATTAAGGGTATAGCCCAATATATTTTAATTCATCAATATAGAAATGTCATATGGCCCTCCCATTGATTAGATCATTGGCTAGTTTTTCCTAGTTTTATTTATTCCTAAATACAACAAAAAATGATCAAAAAGTACAAAAGTATTCAAATATTTAAAAAAACTAAAATCAAGACTTGAGAATGACATTGATTGTTAGTTTACACTATATGTTCCCATTCACTTTTTAGAACCTCCATATCAATCTCCTTGAAAACATAAAATTTAACATATTTTTCAAGCCAATTCAATTTTTGACTTATGTTATTGTGTCCTTTGAAATTTGACAAAAGACAACCTATCTTGTGATTATAAATTTATTTTTGTTCTCATCATATAGTTTGTATGCATTTGAGAATTCTAAGAATCGTAATTTGTTGTATCTCTTTTAATTTTTTTTTGTAGCTAGCTTTTACTTTGTTGATGCAATAATAAGAATGATTCTTTATGACTATCCACCAACTCATTCCATCATCAATATCCTTCTCATGATTTTGCACATTTAACCATGATGTACAATAGATGACTCATCATACTAATCTTTTAAGTTAAGTCTAATCACACATGCAAACTTTAAATTTAACCTTTAACAAGTTAAAAACATAATTACCATCCTTGATGATGTAATCCCTATTAGTGCTCAAATTATTCAACCTAGTCCACTTCAAGATCTTCTAGAAACTTACTTACAATTATGTCTCTTCCTCACCATAAACTATCTATTGGTCTATCATAAAATGTCTTATGAGTATTGGTATTGAAATAAGGGAGAAGACATTAGATTATTAGGGCCAAGGCTTTGGAAATGATCTTATAAAAAACATTGAGGAGAGAAATAGGCCTTTAGTTTGTAATAAGCTCAGGGTCTCCTATTTTATGGATGAACTTGTATTTAGAATGTATAACCAATTAGCTTTTTTTCATTACTTCTAAGCCACATTACCAAATGGACCCAGCTATCAACCAAACCACACCTGACTCTCTTCCCGAAAAGGCTGAGAGGCCTTTCCCATATCTTCCCCTCTTTTGACAACTTATCCTCTGCTTTTGCCCCTCTTAAGACCCTGTCCACTGTCTTACCACCCTACACAGACTCTCAATATGTTAAACTAACTAAATCTTTGAAACTAGAGAAAGAGTTTGACTTGAGTTGCTTTTATTAATATAGGGCATCACCAGAAAATGTTTTGTATAGAATTTTTGTAGTCATAAAGGTGCTTAACTTAATCCAAACATTTTATGATTGTTTACCATTGAACAAGCCATTTTTGAGATTTGAACATTGATCATCTTGTAAATGTGATTTACACCTGGATCATAAGAAAGGAAATGTCGAATAAATTAATACTATTTTGAAAATTTTAGTGTTAATGATGTGCTTCAGTTGCAGTTTATAGAAAATAACAATACTCGATCTTGAAATCTACATGATTCACATATGCCCCATAGGCATAGGCAACATCCATAGATGAAATGCATATAGCACGTATAGTTATAACCCTTTACAAAATCTCATTGATTTTAACTTTTCCTAACAGCATCATTTTTAAGCTATTTTGAATCATATTTACAAGCCAAAATAGGCAATGATTGGCATTTGAACTATCTAGAACTATGCTTGATGTTGAACCTAATAACACACATCCAACACAAGTGTAGGAGATTTCGAATAAACCAATAGAATATATTGAATTAATCAATCATATTTTTTGTAATTAAAAAATGTTTTTCTTTACAGATTCTCATAAGGATAATGTTGAATAAAATTTTACATGGTAGGTAGAGTTAAACAGAGTTGTATTATTCAAACATAGAATATCCTTTAACATAAAATCATTTTAAAGGATAAAAGAAAGAAAAGATAAATGTTACCTTAATAAAATGATAGTGCATATGACCCTATATAAAATATAGTGGTGCATATGACCTTGCATAAAATGTAATCCCTAACTTATTTAGGACCTTTTTAGGATAATGGTGCATACGACACTCTTAAACATAAGGTCTCTAGTTTGAAAAGCATGGCGATGGCATACAAAAAGAAGACTTTTAGGGTAAAACCATTTATAAATAAACATATGGTTGGATTCCAAGGGAGGTTCAAAAACTTGAAGTGAACAAATAAAGTTTTACAATCAATTTGGGATACAGGGGAAATATGGGATTAGTCGCACCAAAAACTGTAGCAAAAAGGGATGACATAGTGAAAGCAAAATCACTCAGTTTAAGAAAGTAGTTATGGAAGGGAATCCAAAGGCTCCAAATCAAAAATTAAAACCAAATTAAAATTAAAAAATTTATAGGTAATAATTAATTTATTTAATAAAATATTATATCGTAAAAGTTTGCACAAATATGAATGTATTATTTAGACAAATTTAACAAATCTTACAGCTAATATTATAATATATGTGAGAGATGAAAGAAAATGATCATCTAGTTATTGAATTAATCTTATTTAAACAAACCTAACAATAAATCTTGTAAATAATATTATAAAATATGTGAGAGATGAAGGTGGAGGATCATCTAGGTAATCTTCTCCAAGTATGGCATTCTAATCTCTATACACTTCTTCCTTTTTGTCTATCTCATGGGCTATTACTAATGATAAAATTACTAATACCTTTGGCCTTATAAAGGAGAATTTTGAAAATGTTTTTCATTTAATTTTTTTTTTGTTAAAGATATTTTTTATTAAGAAAATTTTCAAGGAACTTTTTTGAGGATGTTTAAGTGGATATTTGTCTCAATGTGTCTAAATAAGGTGAGATACTCTAGTGTTTTGATTGGTGAAATTCATATATTAAATAACTCCAACATACTTATAGTCAAACTTATAGTTCATCATTCATTTTTACTTGCATGATACATCTCAAAAATATATTCGTATCATGATTGAATTATGTTATTGAAACACTAAACTAGAAAAATATAAAAAGGTGTGCTTCATAGATGTATGATGTGTGGTTAAGGATAAAGTAATGATAGATGATGTACCTCTATTGGTTTGATCACACCACAAAAATAATTAAAGGAAAGTAACTCTTTTTAATCTCAAAAACACTTTGGAACCTTAAATACTGAGTATTTATAAATCTAATGCATTTACAAAATCCATTTAATTTTACAATCATGTGTAACCATAATTTGTTATAAAAAAAAATTTCTGTAGCCAATTTGGGATATAGGGTAAATAGTGGGATTAGTTATACCACCAAAATTATGCATTGGTATTTATTATAGTAAGTCATCACTTTCTATTCCCCTGCATTATTTTAAAAATCAAAGTTTTTCTTTTAAATCATTTACATTAAAACCAGTTTTCTACTGACACACAGAAACTGAGAGTAACATGAAATTTGAAATCCTATAGGAATTGAAGGGAGAATTTTTCATGAGTTATGTACAATATCATATAGAATAATGCCATCCCCAGAGTAGCTAAGAAACAAACAAACAAAATCATGGGAAGGGGAAGGGATTTGGGTTGTAGAGACCTAGTCATTTATAACACAGATAAAATCAAAAACATAGGAAGCAAGAATAGGTATGGGGAAAAAAGAAAAATTCTTTAGATAAGCACATTCATAGTGTGTTCATAAATCTCCTTTGCATAAATTATTTAGATGAAAATGAAAATGAAAATAAAAGTAGGGAAGATTGTAATAAATCATTTAAAAGGATATCTATCTTCAATTTTGCCTATACCTACTATTTTTGGGGCCCTATTTCTCCTTGGTAGAGGCCCACTATACATAAGGTTAAGCTCACCTAGGATTTTGTCTTTGTTAATAAGTTATTTTTATACATAAATATAAGCTCTTATATGCAGGGTCATATGCACTACAAATTTAGAGGAAGAGAGTTGTTCAATAAGGTAGAAAAGGGTGTATAGGAGACTCTCTAGTATTTTCCAAGCTTTAATATCTTCACCTCTATTTTTATATTATGTGTTTTTATTCACCATTTCATGTGTATTTATGATTACAAGTGCCTAAATGCATGTGAATACAAGCACACAAAAAAATAAAAAGACTCTAATCTTGAAGAAGAAGAATCTAATGAAGGGAAGATTAGCAACAACAATGACAACTTATATGAATGCCAGACATACAACAAGGTTTTCTCTTCACATCAAGCTCTAAGTGGGCATAGGGTGAGTCAAAAGAAGGTCAAGGGTTTCTATATATAGAAAGAATAAGCCATTATATTTATGATTGCAAGTGCTTAAATGTACTCTATTAATACAAACAAATTTAACCTAAACATTATGAATTTCACGTACCTAGTGCATTTTTGTTCAAAAAAGGTTTGCAATTTAGGAAATCCAACATCACTTTAGCTCTAGATCCATCTATTACAAACCCTTTGCTTGATTCACTCCATAGATTTTGTAGTACAATCCATGTAGTTATCTTTATCATAGCTATATTCTTCACTACTATATTATTTACTAGTAGAAGGATGTGAAACATGAAAGCTCAGTGAATGAAATGGTCATCATAGGCACAGGTTTTAAGAATTTTAATTTCCTACTTTAATTTCCCACCTAAGTTGTTTTGCACACACAAAAAAACCATGTAGTTAATGGTCATCACTAGCTGAAATGTTAATCATGAAAATTTATGCAAAGGTTAAATCCTAGACTTTAACTACACGGTTGGTTTAAGTGAGTCATCATCAGGTTGGTCAATTCATCATCGACGATGCCCAATTCCCAGCAACTAGCACATATCAAGAGTTGGTCTGTGCTAGTTAAACTCATCGACATAACAAGGCTCAAACTTGAGACATATTGGTGATTTAATAATGGTTGAACTGAGTTTGGATCATCATTATCATCATTAATGGAATTTTTGAAGCATGAATACCACTACCTTGGTCATCCTTAACTGTTTAAGTACTATAAGGGTTGGAGTTTTTAAATTATATTTGAAATGGTAGAAGCATGAAGTGAAAACAATAGTTTGTGGATGGAAATATATGTAGGGTAGCATATTGCAGGCTGTAGGCTGAGTGGGACTAGATGTTAGGACTACTTTCTAGAATTCAACCTTCTCTCAGGGCTTGCTCCCCTATCCTTCCATTACAAGCAATACTATTGCTTTGATGGATCTGTCACTTTAATTTATAAGTAGTATATGAGAAGGACTTTATAAGGCTCATTATCCCTTATGAGACATGAATCAATGATAATGGTCGCATAAAGAGCACATATTATTTCTAGACATCTGTCATCGGCCATGTTTTCTCCTTGTTGAATGATGATGCCCATTTGGATCTCTTCTTTTCTCCTTTCTAAGTCATAAATTCTAAAAACCTAATTTGATGCCCTAAAATGATTAAAATTAAAGCATATTTTAATTTCATTTAAAATGGCTTTTTAATTTTTTATTAAAATTCCTTGTATTTATGCCTTAAGTGGCCTATTTATTGCTTTAGTGCTTACATGGGTGTATAGAGGCATGGTTTTTTAATTTAGTTAGATTGAGGAGGTTTTTGGTTCCATTTCAATTTCAAGGAGTGGCTGGAAGGATACTTTAACCTTTGTTTGGTCAATCTTTTTAAACTCCCAATTGTAAATTCATTAAATAGATCATTAATGATGGGAAATGTTATTAGCCATA
This sequence comes from Torreya grandis, assembly GCA_037957365.1. Lineage (NCBI taxonomy): Eukaryota > Viridiplantae > Streptophyta > Pinopsida > Cupressales > Taxaceae > Torreya > Torreya grandis. Next base: position 2,464,873 of record JARHVA010002112.1, read on the forward strand.
ACTTTTACTTGATAACTCAAAATTGAGTGCCAATTTTGTAAAAGATATTTATTTTTCATTCTTATTCCATAGGTCCTATTTTTATTGTAAACACACTAAAATTATAAAGTGTCATATTTAGGGGGTTCCCTATGCTATGGGCCCTACTACTTTTTGCATTGTACTTTGTGCATGTACTGTCTCAGATGTATTTTTGGAAGAGTTTGACATCTTTTGCATGTGATTTTATATATTGTCATTTTTTGGTAGCTGACCTTTTAAATGTGTTTTTGCATACACAATGGTTGCTTTTCACCATTTACCACACTCTTCCATCAGCCCATGACATGCATTGGTACTTTAACACACTGATAGTTTATGTCATGTCTCCTCAAGGCCCCTTTATTAGTGCCTTGCCTTCTTCTATGGAATCATCTTTTCATTCCCTTATTTTTTAATAATATTTCATGATACTTAATGGTGTTTTTAACAGGATGATAGTCTTCTTGTTTGGAGCTATTCTAGTGAAGCCTAGTGTCTTCCTTGTTTCTATTTGGTGTTTTTTATGTATGAGATATATTGTACTCATTTTGATTTATAAAGTGTCATGGGGGGTTTGATGATTCATCCTTGTATACCTTCATGCATTTGTGTGCTCTATTCTAGGTCACCTTTTCACTTCTTCAATTGTTTGTCTCTTCCATCACCACCATGGGCCATCATCTTTGAGAGACCTTTTCTATATTTTTGACACTATTTTTAGACAATTGATAGTCTCCCATATCTTGAAATGTATCTATTCTGGTGAATCCTAGTGTCATATTATCTTTTTCAATAGTTTGATATTCCTTTTCAGTATGACATGGAGCTATTCTGGTGTATATAATGTCAGCTTATTTGGTGTTCGAGTAGTGGATTCAAACTAGTCATGCAGACCTTTTTTTATCACTCTACCTAGTCATCAATATGGGGGGTGTGGTATACATTCTACTTCTTAGGTTTTGATCATTCCTTGCATATGCAGTCTCCTTGTACTTTCATCATCATTAAAAGTCTTCTTGACTGAAGTTATTTTGGTGAAGCCTAATGTCAGTTGTTTTTGTGATTGAGTAGTGGATTCAAACACTCATGTAGATTAATTTATTTTATGACTTGCACTTGGAATGCAGACTGATTTAGCATCATATTTAGAGGGTTCTATTTCTCTCTTCTTCTTTTCTCTCTTTTGGGAGGGAGTTTTTCCTATGGGGTTTCTCTCTTTTTCTCCACTTTATGAGAGTTATATGTATATGTTGCACTTTTTAAAGTATTTTTAGGATTTATTATTTGTACATGGGTATATTATTTAGCCACTTTGTTTGCCAAAACCCATTTGATTATTTTTTACTTGAATTTATGTCTTTTTTTTTTAATTCTTATAGTGACATCAGTGTGGTATCTCCATCAGTATTTGTGCTCACTTCTCACCATCTTGTTGTATGGAGTGAAAGCAATGCTTCCTTAGGTTTATCACTCTACCCAATATTTTAGAGTGCAATGTTTGTTTTAATGATCTTCGTTTTCAACATGATTCCTACTTTTGCTGGCAGTAATAATGAATTGACATTCACATACTCTGGTTAAATGGATTGGCATCTATAGGGACACATGGCTTCACACTATATCCTCTATTTTTATCCCCTAGCTTCACTTGAGGGGGGTGTTAGAGTATATTTCTCATGCTTGTTATGTTCTAGTTATGATATTTGTCCTTTTCATAGTTTTGTCATATGTGAGAATTTATCCCACATTGATTAGTTAGGCTTGAGTATTATTTCTCCTTGCCTATCTAAGTAAGGGTTATTCATTGTATTATACATGCTTTTTCATATACTTTTTGTGAATAATAATTGATTTTGTTCACAATTGGTTTATTCCTTGTGTGTATGATGAAGCACTCATGGCTATGGTAATAGTGTGTTAGAGAGATCTTGGTTGAAGAGTGTTGTGAAATATTTCACCCACCCCACCAAAAGACTAAGGAATCTTCTTCCACACATGTTCACGATCCATTGGTGAATGAATTTGATTAGAAAGAATACTTTTGTAAGTAAGGTTATAAAAGGGTGAAAGAGTGACATTAAGATAATGGTAAAATTATGTTCACAAGGTAGATATACTATATGATAATTCAAAATGAAAAAAAATAGATCTATCCTAGTGGTTGAAAATAATAAATAAGCATTAAATGAAAAAATTGATAGTCAATGAACTAAAATCAAAGAAAAAATGATGGAACAATCATATTTGATGATCTAATTTAGAATATGAGATTGAATATAGTTTGTGTAGTTGGTAGAGAAGATTTATGTCAAATATGGAGTTCTAATTCATAGAGTATGGATTTTATGCCTATTTGGGAACTACCGAATAATCCTAGATAATATTCAGCTATTGAATAGGCCCTACATGAAATACTAAAGAATTTATTTTGTAGTGAAAAATATGTATTGCACATATTTTTGGGATTTAAATTTTATATTATATTTCACAATGTGGTGTTATATAGTGTTACACTACCACTTTTATATATTCTCAAGAAAAAAAAATTATCTTATTTGTCTTATTGAAATAATTTATCATAAAACACTTCGAAAGGAGAAGGGAAGAAGTGGTTGGGTCAAAAAACATTAAGAAAGTTGTAGTCCAATATCCCACACATCGTAATCAGATCTCATGTAGTTCTTGTGCAGTGTGAATGGATAATTTAAGTAAAGGATTCAACCTCCTCTTCTTAGTTGGGGATGCAACTACTTGTGTATTCACCTATCCTTATTTTGGCAAAAGATACATATTAAACCTTAGATGCAAGTCATTGAGCATAAATAAACATTTGTATAGTGTGCCTAGACTTGAAATGATACATGACTTTCCTTTTGATAATTATTCTAAAAATATCGATAAATAATTTTGATGTATAGACTTCTCAAGTTTGAATTAAATACTTTGTGGTGCGTAAGCCAATGAAAGACAAGGCAAAGAAATGACATACAAAGATCCAAATATCAAAATGACATGAGGAAGGGCATAAGGACTCACAAAAAAGCTAAAGTAATTAATTAATTAATTCATAGTATAAATTAAATGCATTTATAAGGGGTGTTAATTGAACACCCACATTGACTTTTAGGTTGGATTAGCTAGGATGCTACAAACTAGAATAACTTGCATTCCTAAAATAGAAGTTATTAGACTAGATTTCTTAAATTCTAAGACAACTAGTTAGTTTTTTATTTGTATAAATAATTCCATCATTTTAATGGAAAAGTAAGCAAACAATTCTAATATTGCTAAGAATTGGTATCATAGCAAGGTTGATTTGGGAGATAATTTAAGAGAGGAATAAGAAAGGATCCATGAGCACTCCAATTCCATTTCTTTAATGTAAAAGCTTCAGAACGGCATAAATTCTAACCTTTGTGAGATCTGAGTGGAAATGAGGAATTAAGAAAGACATTATGTGCAAGATTCAAATGGTAGTAAATAAAAATTTTAACTCTATGAGGAGAAATGTGTTTTGATAAAAGGAATGTGAATGATTATATAGAGGCATTCAACAAAATAAGAAGACATCTTCAAATCTATTCATGAAAGTAAGGTGTTATTTTTTTAATGTAACAATTTGATATAATAGTAATGAAATAATGATGTGTTTTTTAATTTATTAATGAACTTGAAGATTTTAAATGCTCTAGAAATCTAAAGTATAGGATAATAACCAAGAAATGGTTTAAATTGAATGTTTAAAATAAAAATATATTAGAGGAAGAAAAGAGGTATTTGCAAAGGTAATTTTAGCAAAATAGCTCCAAATACAGCTTAGAAGCAATTAATTTTATATCTAAAAAATTGTAATGACCTAGAACCCAAGATTTCCCCTATATGTATACAATATAAAACATCTCCCATAATATTTTTTCTAAAACCAACATAGATTGTCAGATTTAATTGTTTTCCTGCACATATGCCTATAATTATAAAAAATCGATATCTAGAGCTCCATAAGGAGTTGTTTAATGAAACTCTATGAGGATGACTAAAATTAGTACGAAGAAAATATTTAAAGTATTTTTGTACATCTCTTGTAATACTCCTTTTTTTTCAAAACTAGATGATTTATCTCTATGTATAGCCTTGAAAATCAAATTATTTCACAAATAAGAATACCTAGAAGCGAAAAATTGGCAAGAAGGCTCTAAATAGGCCCTTCATTAGAAATCTGAAGAAAATATTTATTTAAAAAGTGTTATTTTATAGGAATTAATTACTTTTCCATTTTTCATTATAATTCATAGTGGTTGCAAATGGCCCAAAGTAATTTTTGTCTGATTCACAACTTCTTTGTGGCAACAATTATGTTACATGTAAAATAAAGGTTGAAAGTAACCTAGAATTTGAGGACATTTATATGATTGTTAATGTCACTTATACCTAACATGCTTCTGAAACTAACCAATAATGGAAGTTGGATAAGATGAACCAAATGCAAAATTTAATACTCACATTTGGGGTATTAAATGAGGTTCAACCTCATATTTGAGATACAAAATCAACCAAATATACATGGGATAAATTCAATACTATTCATGAGGCAAATAATCAAAATACAATCCTACATATTCAAATCCAACTTCACTATCTCAATTTTAAGATAGATGAAGTTAAAATGTTTTTTCCATCATGGTGTAGCAATACAGGCATCACTACAAGCATTGGGTGAGGAAGTGTTAGCCGACTCCCTTGTACCCATTATCCCAAGAGTGTTTCCTCACACTTACAATATCTTTGTGACTTTTTAAAATATATTAGAGAATAAATAAACATTTAATAAGTTGGTTAATATGTTGTAACAAGAAGATTCAATGCATAAATAAGAGGGAATTGAAGAATATCATTCACTAGCAATCCATCTAAAGGTAAAGAATCCCAAGAAGCCTTAAAATTAATATCCTAAACAACCAAGTCAACAAACCAACATGGTAATAAACCTCATTCCCAAAATTTTAGTTTAATATGTGAAAAGACAAGCCATGAATTGAAATATTATTAGTATAATGATTCCATACATGGTTTATCTAGCAACATGAATCCAACACCAGAATAATTACCACAAGGACAAAATGAGAAGCCACAATTTAAATCCAAATGTGAAGAAGAATACTTTAACACAACAAAAACATGTGAACATTGTTGAAGATAATAATCCTTCATATGAGGATTATGTCTTTGATACTTAGGCAAATGAGGATATCACTCCTCAAAATGTAATCTAGTATGTGGATTTTGGTGCCATAAGTTAAGTGATTGGATAGAAGGATTGGTTCACCACTTGAACCATTAATCATATCGAGGTTATGTATCTCTAGCAGATGATTCATCATATAGTGTCCAAAGTACAAGGGATATTTATTTCTCACTTGATAATCATGCATGTAAAATAACTTAAGTTTTATATGTTACAATAATAACAAAAATTCTATTTTATTTAAGTCATTTAATAGAACATAACCTTTAGGTTGAATTTGATCATAAAAATGGAAAAAAAATGTGTCTCAATCGAAAAATGTCTAGAAGTTTAAAAATTGTTACAATAGCTTTTGGTGTAGGGAAAATTTTCCATCCTATTGTTATCCAAAAATATAATCAAGCTCAAGTTGCATAAGGTACAGACTCAACCAATCTATGGAATAAGAGTCATGGGCACCTCAGTTTGGGGCAATTTCTTGCACTCAGTAGGCACAACATGGTAAGAGGACTTCCCTTGCAAAATAACACCATTGATATTTCCTCTAATTGTTTAACTATAAAATAACATAGAGCTCCATTTGGCACAAGTACATATCATGCAATTGGTCCATTATATTTTTCACATACTAATATGTGTGGAAATTTTACTCCAAGTGTTGATGGATATAAATATTTTTATCTCTTTGTTAATCCATACTCATGAATAATATGGGTATACTAGTTGAAGATAAGGATCAAGCCTTCCAAGTTTTCAAAGATCTCAAAAATCTTGTGGAGTGATAGTATGTTCATCGAATATGTGTCTTTCACTCATATTGAGGGGGAGTTAATCCAATAATGAATTATCCATATTTTTGAAGACACACAAAATTAGACATTAGTTAATTGCTCCTCATATGCCACAATAAAATGGTGTTGTTGAGTGACAAAATCATACCATTATTAAATTTATGTAGTAATTGTACGTTGAAATATTCCCACCTAGCATGTCCATATGGGGTAGAAGTAGTTTTCCAAATGATTTACTTAATAAACCATGCACCCACCAAATATTTTGATGGTATCACTTCAACATAAGCATGGTTAGGGTATAATCCTTTTATCTCTCATCTTCTTATTTTTGGTTGCAAAGAATAGATGTACATTAAAAAGAAGATGATGAAAAAGTCAGATGAAAAATACTTATAATGTATATTTTTTGGGTACAATGACATCAGAGAAAGAAGATGTACATCAGTAGAGATGTTATATTTTATGATAAGGGTGAGTCCAATCTAGCCTCCACATAGTCACATGATATAGATATTATTCTAATAAACATTAATTTTGATGAAGATAGTGGTAGTGATGATGAGGACAATAGTGAAGGTTAACTAGATCTTCCCTCTCTACCATCCAAAAATATTGTTCAACCTATGCCCAAGTGGTATACTATTACTATTTAAGGTGCAAAATTGTTTGGAGTCCCAAATACTTCCACTTCATGACGAAGGACTCAAATCATGGTTTATGAAGAGGTGAATCTTGACCTTATGAGCATAATTTTAGAATATTTTAAGTCCTTAATGGATCATAGATCCCAAGACTCAAAGCCTTGTAAAGAAGCCATGGATTCTGAACATCAGTCACTAATGAAGAATAATACATGGTAGCTTATTGATCTTCTAATAGAGAATAAGCCTATTGGTTTCAAGTGGGTCTTTAAGACCAAGTACAAAACATATGGTATCATTGAAAAGTAAAAGGAAAGAATTGTAGTAAAGGGGTATACATAAAAATAATGCATTGACTATGATTAGAATTTTTATCACACATACAAGATAAATAATATAAAAATGGTCTTTGTAATGGATACTTAGTTTGGATACAAGGTCCATCAAATGGATTTGTAAAGTTCCTTCTTGAATGGATATTTTCAAGAGGAAATACACATGACCCAAATAGAATGTTTTATCACACCAGGTCAAGAAAAAAAGGTGTGTATACTTATCAAATATTTGTATGGTCTCAAATAGGCTCTCAGAGCTTGGGAGATCAATATTAATGAGCATCTCATATAGCATGGGTTCTAACAAATTCCATATGATCCAAACCTATACGTTAAAGAATAAGGGTGGATCTTATGATTCTCATAGTCTATGTTGATGATATGGTCATCATTGGTAGCTCAATGAAGGTAATTGATACAACAAAGAATGACGTCAAGTGATTGTTCCACATGAAAATTCTTGGGTTTCTACACTACTATCTTAGTTTTGAGGTATGTAAAATCAGACATCACATCTGTGTGTCTCAAATGAAATATTATAAAACTATGTTCAAGAGATTTTGGATGATGGATTTTAATCTTATTACAACACACATGTAGATTTTTTGAATGTTTCAAGTTTGCATGAATCAACACATTATGAAAGCTAATGTGCAAGGTGATGAAAATGTGAATTGTGTAAACTAGTATGGTTGTAAATTGTTGTGTGAATATTATATTTGAAAGTTGAACAAGGTTTTAATGTGAAAAGTGGTGATGCATAGTGGTATATTCATAGTAAGGTGTTGTGAAGAGCCGTAAAACATGTTGAGTTATGAAAAGTTATCTAAAGGTGAACTCACACTTATATTACTGAAGATATCAGACTCAAGAGGTATTAATAACTACCTGATGGTGCTCTAATGTAGACCTATTGAGGAGTGTTTACACATTCATCACTTGATATAATGGTAGGTGCATGCAATATTTATAGGCATGCAAGGTGTTATAAGTGAATACAAGTGTTGGTTATAAGTAAAATTATTCTAAAAAAGGTGAGGGATTTGATGTAGAAGATCAAACTAGAGTTTCATTGTATGTGTGTAACAAAGATTGTTACATGTAAAATACACTTGTTAAAGTGTGTGCATGTGTAGTATAAAATAAGGCATTATATGAAGGTTGAAAAACCTTCTAATTTGTATTGGCATTGTAAGATGGTTTGGTTTGTCAAAATAACAAGTAAGTTTTTTGTGTTGTGATACTCTCCTAAAAGGGTTTTCCCATGATAAATTTATCTGTGTGTATATATGTATGATTATCATTTAATAAATGTGATGATAAGACTCAAAATTTTAAATTCACCTGTCCTATACGTGAGTGTTGTGTACAAGTTATACCTAGTAATTGGTATTAGAGATTGATTATAAGCTTTTTAGAAGTTGTCATAGTTTCCAAAAATTGGTTTATCGAAGTGGGAGTTGTGTGTATAATCTTGAGAACAATGATCGAAAGCAAAAAGATAAAAATTGAGAAGTTCAATGGTCAAAAATTTGAACTATGGAAACTCAGATGGAGGATATATCTATTGATATAAATCAATGTGTTTTCATGTCAAATTTTTTACCTATGGGTATGAAATTGGAAGAGTGGGACAAGGTTGACAAGAAAGCTCAAAGCTCTAATAGATTATGTCTATTTAATTCAACTCTACTGAATGTATAAAAGGAATATATTGTGAATATTCTATGGGAGGACTGGGGAATTTGTACTAGGTGAAGACATTGGTGAACAATATTTTATTTTAAAATAATCTATATTCATTTTGAATGAATGCAGGTGAATTGGTTTTAGAACACCTAAAAGCATTTAAGATTGTGCTTATCCAATTGACATCCATAAACATTAAGATGAATGAAAAATATATGTGTATCATGTTGTTGTGATATTTTATAGACTCATGAAATAATTCAGTGATCGCTATCACTAGTAATGCGTTAGGGATCAAGTTGGATGATGTAATTACAACTCCATTATCAAAGGAGATGTGGTGAAAGTCTATGGATAGTTATCAAAATAATGAGGCATTGATGGTATGAGATCACTTGTAGGAGTAAGGTAATTGAAAGAATGGAGGAAAACACTTAAAGTCAAAGAAAATATCAAATAATTTAGATAAATCCAAGAAGAAGTGTTAGAAGTGTGTCAAGTTAGGGAACTTCAATAAGGACCATAAATCAAAGAAGGTGGATAACACCAAACAACCAAATTCTACACAATCCTCAAAGAGCTTAGAGATGAAGATGGAGATACGTATCTATAATATTCAAGCTCAAACACATGCAATGATGCATAGTTTATTGACTATGGTGTCTCTTTTTATATGACACCTACAAAGGAGTGGATATATAAATACAAAGAGTATGATGGTGGTGATGTATTTATAGAAGACAAATCAACTTACCAAGTGGTGGGGAAAGGTATATTAAAGTTGAGATTCAGAGATGGGAGGAACCAAAATCTCGCATGAGTCTTGCATTTTCCTATCCTTGAAAGGAATTTAATATATGTAAGAAAGATGAATGATTTTGGTGTCTAGGTCTCATTTAATAGAGATAGTTGTAAGATGGTCAAGGAGTCATAGTGTTGGCAAGGGGCGTACATAATGGTACTATGTTTAATCTTGATGTATGGTAAATAACACATGTAATAGTTCTCTTATTCCTAAAATCAAGGTTGAAGATGGAATGTGTGCATTTGATCTAACAAATGAGATAATGCTAAGGAAATAAATACTAGTTTATATCAAAGTTAAGGGTCAATGCACACTACTAACAAAAGATATGGTGAAAGGGAAGGATAATTGTCTCTTTGGCTTTGAATTCTAAGAACATTCTATCTATGGATAGTAGAGTTCTAGGTAAATTTCCCCAAAGGTGATGCATGGGTAAGTGGAATGTTACAAGTGAATCACAATGATTTGATCAAACTAGTTGAGGTTCCATCACTGAGTAGGTGTGTCTACTATGTGACCTTCATGGATAAATAAACTCACAATACCTAGGTATACTTCATTATGAATAAATATAAATTTCACAATAATTTCAATGAGTTCAAAGCCCTCTTAAAGAGCCACATAGAGAAGGCAATTAAGGTGGTATGCACATTAAATAAAGGTGAGTACTGCTCAAAGGATTTTGATAAATTATGTAAGCTAACTAGTATTCAAAGAAGGAATATGACTCTATATACTCCATAGTAGAATGGAGTCATGTAGAGTAGATGATTAGGAAGTTGATGTACAAATCTCAAAACATGTTTAGTGGTGCACATTTGGAGAAAAGTTTTCTAGATGAAGTAATGATAACTACTTGTTACTTAGCTAGTTGATCCCCAACATCAGTGCTAGTTGATAAGACTCCACGAGAAGTGTGGACTAATAAGGAGTCATGTTTGAAATATCTATGCATTTTTGGTTGTGATGCATACTCTCATATCCCGAAGGAAAAGAGGTCAAAGTTTGATGTTAAGTTTGTAAGGTGTATCTTTTTTGGGTATGGGCTTGGCATCAAAGGGTATAAGTTGTGGAATCACAAGACAAAGAGGATGATATACAACCATAACATATTCTTCATGGAGGTGTACAATGTCCCTACACATGAATAACCAAAGAAGCAATTAAAATATCAAACAAAAAAGGTGCAAGTTGATGGAGATGTTAAAGATTTTGTATTTAAGTATGGTGCGACAAATGATGAGTTACATGAGTCATAAGAAGAGGAGGAGCTAGCTACTCCTACTCATAGGAAATAAAAATGGGTGAGTAGAATACTTGAAAGATATAGCCCACCATAATTTCATTTTATATACTTGTTATTAGTGATTGATAGTGATGAACCAAAAATAGTGAAGAAAGATCTAGGTTATGCAAATAGCAAGTCTTAAAGAAAGATATGAAGGAGGAGATGGAGTCTTTGAATAAGAATTAGACTTGGGATCTGGTAAAACTACTATTAGAAAAACAAGCTCCATGCTCACATATATTGTAATAGCTTGTTTATTATGTAAGTGATTTGTGAACGAAAACCACGTAGATAGGCTTGAGTGATAGAATAAAGGGATTGAGAGTGATTGTGGGAGAAGTTGAGAAATTTGGGGATGAGGATAGACTCCTTGATAGTAAGATCTCCTCAACCTATTTATATTGTATTCCTTCATCCTATTTGATATCTTAAATAGAATATAAAATATAAAATTATTATTTGCTATATTATAAGTTTTTTTCGGTGTTTAGTTTGTTAAATATAAACCAGATTTATTATCTGGTATTAGAGAAACTTCAGATCTTACACGAGAAGGAAAGAAAATTATAATTTTGATAATTACATAGGGGTTGTGTATCTTATTTCTTCCCTAGATATGATAGATCAGGTTTGTGAAGACTTTATCCAGTCTTAAGGCTTTCGTAAAAACCAAGGTGTTGCTCACCAAGTTTAGAAGTATGAGTTCTTTGAAGTTAATGTCTATAGTAGGGTTTTGAGCATTCTGAATGGTGGTGTTAGTTTCAAAGACACAAAGCATGTAGCTATAAGGTGTATGTCAAGCTATTATTTACTATTTCATTTTAACGTCCTACTCTATGATCTTATGGTCCATACATCTATTACATCTGGTAGATGCTTCTTGCTATCTCAAAGTGTGCCATATCTAGCTAGCCAATACTCTTCAAAATTCCATCTATTGCGATACATTTATTCTGATGCCTCTACCGTACATAGTGAGCTGCAAACTCCATCTTGATGTTAAGAGTTGGATTTGGATACTTACAGACCTGTATGTATTCAACTCCCATCAGATTTAGCGAGTTGATTTACTTCACTCTATGATTCTCTATGTTTCACCATTCTGCTGTAACTTACCAAGACCATTACAACCTTCCATGCACACACTCGGTCTCTATAATCATCATCCACCAAGACCATGTAACTGCCAAATATTTTTTACTTATTGGTCAATGTTATTTAGATTAGAGTATCGCTTTTGGCAAATAAAATTATTTTGTCTCAAAGTCTAAATAAATCTTTTTGTTCATTAGAGACATTGTTTATTTTTTTGAGTTTTTAGGAGGGTCTTTATTATTTTTGTCTTAAGAGTTTAGATCTAAAATTCTAAAAATAGCTAAGAGTTACATTAGAATTTGGTAGATGAAAAATATTTTAAGACTACTTAGTTTTAAGGTATCTTATATATGTTTTTTGGTTTAGTCTTTGTGAATAGTGCATAGATTTGTAATTGCCTTTCATTACAAATTTTGTATAAAAAAACTATTATTGTTAAATTTTTAATTATTCTAGCATTTAAGTTAAGTGATGATTTTATAGTAATTTAAAAAGTCAAAGTCAATTTAATAGTCTTCAAAGTGTTAACATTCTCATTTGCATTTAGTATTATTCGTTTTATGTGAAAGTATAAAAGTGTAAAAAAAAAATAATCACTTCATAGATGCATTTTCAGTGGAACTTAATAGCCGAAGTGAGGGGGGCATTCCACACATGAGCCTCAAATTCAAAATTTCTAAGTAGAAAACCAACAGGAGGATGGAAGCACAGGAAATTGGAAGATAAATAGGATCCTATCGTAAACCTCTAGCGATGAGGCTGTACATTTGGACTAGTGGTAAATAAATTATGCATAAGAGATTATGCCAAGGATGATTCTCAATGGAAATGAAGATCATATATGGTGTGTGAAATTGATTGGAAATGATTGTGCACTGGCTACATTAGAGATATATAGGACTTAGTCCATTTTTTATTTTTTTCGTATCTTGTTGTGTTTTGAAATAAGAACATAAGTATATTCATGTTCAGATATGTAATAAGTGAGAAAGAATCCTATGTAATCCCTTAATATAAAAATATTGTAGAGAGCAAAAGCACTATTGTAATGCAGTTCATGGATTTTAAAAGGGTTAGTGCTAATCCAAAAAACCATATTTGGTGAATAGTTGAGTGTGTTTATGTTAATGTCCAAGTTTATTGTAAACATGTGGAAAACCATGGAAAGTTGATGAGAGGTGTTTTCTATAACATTTCCACTAGAATCTACTTAGAAATATGTAATTTTTTAAAAATACATATACTTTAAATAGATTACACCATGAGAATCTAATCAAAGATCACACAAAATACTTTAAGTGTGATAACTGTAAATGAATCATATTACATCATATATCACTGATCTCTGTCATCATGAGAAACACATCATAATACAAATATAAAAAGTAATTACAATCAACTAGCCACAACTAAAACATGCATATAGCCAATGTTGTCAATGTAAAATAAATAATAATTACATCTCAACATGATAATGTTTCAATAATAAATATAATACAATACAATTTACATATATAAGATACTTGGCTCCCTGGAGCATAAGTTTCCTAGACTCTAGTATCTACATTAATTTCAAGTGTCATCTCCAAGTAAATACTATTGTGGAGAGGGAAAGCATTATTTGAGCATTTTTCTACACCAACCATGGACCAATAATGCCCCACACTAATCCCATTAGGGAATGGCCCTCCATAGATAAGTAGATAATGATGGTGTGAGAATCTAGAGAGATAAGCTAGTACCCATATGTTGTATGATTTTTAAAACCAATATGTGGTGTATTATAAACCCTATTCTATTACAATATATCATATAAACATGTATATCATACTCACGAAATGATAATGTCTTACTAAACATTAATTTGACCAAAGTTTTTAATAATGATGATGATATAAAAATCAATAAAAATTCATATACATTACTTGATCAGATTACCTTCATTTGGCATTGAGATGCTAGTAATCAAGTAAAATCTATCTCACTACTTACTCAGTATCAGTAATACGAGATTTGGTTAACATAATAAAACTAATAGACTCACATAGATTACATCTTACTAGCAGTCATACAACATGCTAAACACATGATAATCTAACAATATACTTTTATTCTATGAAAAATATGAATGAATATTACATTATTATCTATCTCATAATAGAAATAATGACTACAACTTATACCATCCGGGTATAATATACATTTAACTACAAAATTTAGTTACGATAAATAGTTTCTAAATATACTACACCTTATAATAACCCATATTCTCATAGTATAGTATTCTTAAGCATAATGATTAAATAACACAATTGATCAAATAAATTAGTATAAATTAATGAAAGCATAAGCTTTTGTTCAAGCAATTAGATATAACAAAGAAAGTCTCAGTTCACATGAAACATATAATATTTCATTCTAGCATCTATTATACTCTTCGAGGAGGGGGGTTGTATGAAAATATAAATAAGGTCCTACTAACTATCATAAAACATGCCATTCATAAAAATGACCAATACACATATATTTAGTCCATCAAACGTATGAATGTATCTAGACATAATAATTATAATTTGTACCACCTGGATATAACATACATTTAGACTATAGTTTTCAATTAAAATATTCTCTAAGACATCCCATAATATCATAGTTCATTATTTATAAGCACAACTACATAATCATGAACAACTAAACTTACAATTTTGAGAACCAAATATATCATAATCGTAAATAATCAAGCATGGATTATATCACTTGGTATACCCTATGTTTAAACTGCATAATTTAATCCCCCTAAAAGTATATTTAAATACATAATATATTTTATGACAAACAATATACCATAGTCCATCAATTTCCATGGATGCACTACTCCATTTCAACAGCGAGTCATAACAAAAAAAACCACAATTCCCAAGAGAACATAATCTTTCATTTGAACAAAATGTTATAATTCAAGAAGTTGTATGTATAAATAGTTTTTCCATTATTTAGTAACATACAACTTAGTATTTATCAATCAAAATAACTATTATTTATAGACACACATCCTGATGCACTAACACATGCTATGTATAAGCACACGTGTGTATCAGTATAATCAAAACATGTATCGCACACAAGTTTTCAATACTATATGCATATATACCAATAGTTAGTCAGAATATTTTTATGTTTTAGAGAACTGTATTCATATGGATATGGTTTTATCAAGTTCATAGATATGTGAATCGTCAAAACTGTGATAATATACTAATCAAAATCTATACTTATAGGCATGCATCCCAATGCATTCATATCCAAAGAAATACATTCTAATATAATCTTCAATGAGTCATAAAATTCACCAATATGTATGTATCTATTCTGCATGTTTATAATTCATATCTATATTTAAAATATATTACGAATATGTGAAGTTAATCCATATATATATTTTTAGTTAAACACCATGCAACATCCCTTTATATTATGCATCAAATAAAATATATTCTCATATATTGATAAATAATATACCTATATTTTATAGGATATACACCACAAATCTTTATCATATAATTTAAAGTATACAACAATATATAACATATAGGATATATAATTAAAAGTCTAGGATACATTATGTCATAATGATAAATGTATGTCCTATAAATCGTTGGTTATACTTAGTAGATTATATCTTTATACGGTAATAGGCTTATACAGCTGAAATATATATCACAAATTATTACATATATCTTTTCAAGGGAATAAAATACGCATACTACGATACATATTTTCCTTCTTCCCTTATTGATACTAGCAGTATATATATTCTTATTATTGCCCAGATATATATACATCCCTAACTCTTATAACAAGTATATATATGAGAATAAAACATAAAGTCAACATAAATACAACTAAGTATCCATTTTTAATTACACGTGTAATCTCGTAAAAAAATTGCCTTATTATATGCAATTAACAAGCATAGCAGTTATGCTTAAATAAGCTTTAATTAAGATGCCAAGCCCTCAAGAATATGTTTAAAATAAGACTCCTCATAAATACATGTTTTATACTCTACAAAGAGACGTCTTTGATTTTCACAAAGCCATTATTGAGATCTATACAATACTGAAGAATTCATATTCTCCAGATTTAGGATAAGTATGAAGTGATTTGGTGAAGGAGGGAAAACAAATCGTGAGTCTGCATAAAGGAGGACGGGTTCACTGGGATAAGTGTTTAGGTGAAATGGTTTGTATAAACCTACAATAAATTAGTTGAGGACTCTTATTATCCCCCATATCCCATATCAATACCAAATGTTACATCTCAATAACATACATCATTAATAGTTTTACCTAAGTTGCTGTAATTTTTACATAGATTGTGTCTTAAAATTACAGTTGTAATTTTTACATAGATCGATGGTAATATATATAAATAATTATAATATACACCCTTCTATTCTTTTGAGTTAAATCTTAAAATATTGCATCCTATAATCTTCTCTCAACCCATAATACAGAGGTGGGCGAATTCACTACGGTAAAAGAATTTGTCCAGATCGTTGCACTTCTTTTTAAGATATTCTGAAATCGGATAGAGGGTACTGCAAGATTATGTCATTGCATGAATAGAATAAGTCATTGCTTCGAAAAAATAAGTTGCTACTTCCATACAATAAATCATTGTATTATATAAAAATAGGTCATTGTATATTTTTCTCTCATTGTAATAAACTCTATGTATACACTCTCGTTTGTTGTATATATGATTAGTTTAATCATCGAGTTCATTATATATATGAACTTAATCATCTAGTTCGATGTATCCATTGAGTGTTGTTTGAAGAAACTATATGTATATTACTTTGTATTGTTTATATACAAATATCAATACAACAACATGAGGTTCGCTATATATAAGTAACTAAATTGCTGCATATATATTATAAGATGCTATAGATGTATATTCATAATATAATCACATATAACCAAATAAATCTCTCTCATAAGTGGTATGTTCATCCATTTTATATGTTAAAACATATTTGTTCACTACACACACAGTGAACAAACTTTTATAAAATAGATGAATATATATAACAGATTTATTCACTGTGTATATATACATACATACACACATATATATATATAATGGATGAATATATATATGGATGAATGAATATATATTATATATATTTTGAACAAACTTATTATATATATTATAAGGCAAATTTGTTATATATATATATATATATATATATATATATATATACACGCATCCATTTTTTAAATATATGAGTGAACAAACCTGTCTTATTTATAAAACAAGTTTGTTCAATATATATATATATATATATATATATATATATATATATAATAAACTTTGTTATATATATATATATATATATATATATATATATATATATATATATATATATATATATATATATTCAGTCTATATGCTAAAATGCGTTTGTTTACTATGTGTGTGTGTGTACACACAATGAATAAACTTGTTATATATATTCATCTATTTTATATACTAAGACAAATTTGTTTTATATATATATAGTGAATAAACTTGTTATATATATATATTCATCCATTTTATATGCTAAGATAGGTTTGTTACACACACACATTCATCCCATATATATATATATATATATATATATATAATTATGCAAGATTAAAATATTCGGGAACATAAACATGGTAAGATATTAATTAAAAAATACTTAATTACAAACATCAAACAACTATGGAATCTTCATAATCACTATATAACATTGTAAGGATCACTTAGGCTATAATAATCGTTAAACTATGGATATACCCAATGAATATTTAATCGACTGACTAAGATAAATATAGTTAGATATCCAAACCCTAACATCACACAGACTTCTAACTAGTTTAGTTCACTGTAATTTATACCAAATTATCATATTACTCCTCATAAATGCACATAGTTAATTTGCTTTGCCTACCTGGAAATATGGTTATTGTTCATTATGCTTCCTTGTCTTCTCTCCTTGTTCAATATCCTTTCTCTTCTATGATGTCTTATTTTCCTCTCATGTGCCTACTTTCTTTGCCCGAATATCTCCTCCTCTTTTTCTTGAATATCTTCCTCTTTAAATCCAACACCCTTATTCTTTACGAGTTTTGCTTTTTTCTCTCTTTTTAAAATCTGATCCCTTTTGTTTTTCTTTATTTTATTCCATGATTTATTTATTTATTTATTTCCTTTTTTCTTCAAAATATTTATTTACTAATTATAAAAAAAGTATTTTTATTTGTCTTTATTTATTTTATTTCCCATTTTTATTTTTCTTTCCTAATTATATTTTTCTAATCACAATAGTTAATTATAAAATAATTTTGATGATGATAATTATTTATATTAAGCTGTTATCTAATAATATTAAATTGTTAAGCCCAATAATGATATTTCCAAATATCATTATGATAATGAACTTGTATTTTTAACATTACTAAGATATGTCAGTTGGTCTACATACGGTAGTTTCAACCACTACTCATATAAGATTAATTTATTTAAGCATAAATTTAAGATATCACAAATAATTAATCATGCATAAACCATTAAACTATGCTAGCAAACCATGCATAAATTACCATCTAATGTAAATGACATTAAAACACAATATGATAACCATTCCATCATACATCTAATATGTGCTAGCTATTGTGGTGTGTGTAGGGTTCTAGCCAGTTTCTCTATCATCCTCCATCAACTCCATCTATGTCACTCTCTTCAATGATGCTCTCCCTCTGTCACATGTTGAGAGATGAGTTTCTTCTATATCAACTCACAACAAGTAGATAATTAGACCATAACATCATGAATTAAATATCATAAAATACTGCTAAAATAAAAAGTTAACATGATCTGAATATAAATAATATACATTACAACTAACTCATAGTAGTGTAATCATGAAACCTACACAATATCCTATTGTCCCATGACAACATATATCTCAAAGCTTAGTTAAAATATCCAAATTAGATTTTTGAACTATAAATATCCATGGATAATCAAATAGTTTGCTTAGTGAGGAATCAAGATGTAATACTTTTATTTGAATCAAGATCATGAACCAAAACAATTAGGTGTGCCACAAGAGTTGAGCACACTGTAGTTGAAAGTGTGAAAGTTTTTACCATGTTCACACTAAGGGAGGAATGTTAGGAAAATAATCTTAGTACTCACATAATATTTCAATAATTTATTTATTATATAAGTGATTTGTGAAAGAAAATCATGTAGATAGGCTTGAATGAGAGAATAAAGAGATTGAGAGTGATTATGGGAGAAGTTGGGAAATTTAGGGATGAGGATAGACTCCTTGATAATAGGATATCTTCAACCTATTTATATTGTATTCCTCCATCCTATTTGACATCCCAAATAGAATATAAAATATAAACTTATTATTTGATATATGATAAGTTTTGTTTGGTGTTTAGTTTGTTAAATCTAAACTAGATTTATTAGCTACCTTATGGATAGACACATGTAGGCTATAAGTGTGTTTTCAAAAGGAAATAAAATGTACAAAAAAAATGTGAAAGGTATAATGCTTTCCTGGTGGTCAAAGGATTTTTTCATATTTATGGAGTTAACTTTGATGAAACATTCTCTCATGTTTTGAAACTGAATTGGATCATATTTCTTCTATCTATTATTGTTATGTCCATTATAGAGATTAAGAAATGGGATGTGAACACAAAATCCTTACATGGGGATATTTAAAAATAAATATACATGTTACAACCTGATTGCTTCAAGGTGAATGGGAAAGATGACATGGTTTATATAATGAAAAAGTCCTTGTTTGGTTGGAAGAAATCACCTAGAATGTGAAATCATAAGTTCAACATTTAGGTGGGTTGACTTGGGCATGTGCACAAAAATGTTTATCCTTATGTTTACTACAAATAACATGGTGATTGATTTGTCATGATAGTTATCTATGTGGATGACATGTTGTTGATCAAAAATGAGATGGACATGATTAAGAAGGTAAAGTCTCAAATATATACATAATTCAACATGAAAGATCGCAGTACTGTAAGATTTATCTTAGGGATGGAAATTAAATGAGATTGTGTAAATAGAAAGATATAACTTGAATTACATCTATTATTTTGAGAACCAAAGACTATACCCCCATATCTGATTGTAACTTTAAACATGGATCCATATGATTGCTATAACTGGTTGATGAAAAGGGAGGGGAGGCCAAAAGCCAAATATTTTCTACATGATACATTTATAGGAATTTGTAGTTGAATTATCAACCATATTGTGAGAGGGACATAAAAAAATAATGTGCTTAATCATTTTGCATTTGAAGCATCTAAAAGGCATCCCTTCAAAGTCCACATTTTGTAGCCAAGGCCTCGATGAAAATGAAATATGAATGCCCTGTGCCATAGGTTTTGAGTCCAATTAGATGAAAATTATGGAATATGAAGAGTGTGATCCATTTGTTTTAGGGTCAATATTCATGAAAACCATGATCTTGTTTGCTAGCGTTTAATCTTGCTTGAACATAGAAATCCCAAAGGAAGGTTGTAAAATCAAATCCAAATGGGGATAGTGACATTAGATTCAACCACTAGATTGAATAAAGGATTCTAAGGATAAAGGCAAAAACCCACCCTATTGAATAGCCTATGACTCTTCTTCCACACATGTTCATGATCTATTGGTGAATAAACTTGATCATAAAGAATCCTTTTGTAAGCAAGTTATTGAAGGGTGAAAGAGCAACACTAAGAGAATGATAAAACTATTTTCACAAGGAAGATCTAGTATATGATAATTCAAAATAATAAATTAGATCCATCCTAATGGTTGAAAATAATAAATCACCATTAAATGAAAAACTTGACAATCAATGAACTAAAACTGAAGAAAAAATGATGGAACAATCATATTTAATGTGCTAATTTAGTTTATGAGAGTGAATCTATTTTTTGTAGTTAGTAGAGAGGATTTATGTCAAATATAAATTTATGATTCAAAGAGGATGTATTCTGAACTTATATGGGAAGTACTAAATATTAATATATCATATTCGATCATTGAATAGGCTCTACATGAAATAATGAAGAATTTGTTTTGTAGTGCAAAATTTGCATCACACATATTTTTGGCATTTCAATTTTATTTTATGTTTCATAACCTGATGTCATATAATGTTACTCTATTATATTACTATAGTATCAAGAAAAAATATATAATTTTATCTTCATTTTCTTCTTGACATAATTTATAATAAAACACTTTCAAAGGAGAAGGGAAGACTTAGAGAAGTTACAATCACATATCCCACCTGTTGGAATCAGATCTTAAGTAGTTCTAGTGTAGTGCGAATGGATAACTTGAGTAAAGGCTTCAACTTCCTCTTCTTATTTGGGGATGCAACCACATATGCATTCACCTATCCTCCTTTTGGTACAATATGTATATTAAACTATAGATGCAAGTCATTGAGCATAAATAAATATTTGTAGAGTGTGTCTAGACTTGAAATGATAAATGACTTTCTCTTTTATAATTGTTCTAAAAATTCCTCTATACAATTTGTATATATATACTTATCAAATTTGAATTAAGTACTTTTTTGGTGCACAAGTCGATGAAAGATAAGGCAAAGAAATGACATACAAAGATCCAAACATCAAAATGACATGAGGAAGGGCATAAGGACTCATAAAATGACAAAGTAGTTAATTAATTCATAGTATAAATTAAATGCATTTATAAGGAGCATTAATAAAACACCCACGTTGACTTCTAGGTTGGATTAGATGGGATAATAAAAACTATAAAAACTTGCATTCCTATAATCAAAGTAATTAGACTAGATTTCTTAAATCATAGGATAACTAGTTAATCTTTTATTTGTATAAATAATTACATCATTTTAATGGAAAAGTAAGAAAATAATTATAATATTGCTAAGAATGGATATCAGATCAATGTTGATTTGGGATAAAATTTGAGAGAGGAATAAGAAAGGAGCCCTGAGCACTCCAATTCCATTTCTTTTCAGTGCAAGCTTCATAATGGCATAAATTTTAATCTTTGTGAGATTTGAGTGGAAAGAAAGAATTAAGAAAAGCATCAAGTGCAAGCTTCAAATGGTAATAAATAAAATTTCTAATTCTATGAAGAGAAATATGTTTTGATAAAAGGAGTGTGAATGATCATATAGAAGCATTCCAACAAAAGAATAAGACATCTTTAGATCTATTCATGAAAGTTAGGTGTTATTTTTTATGTATTAATTTGATACAACAATATTGAAAAAATGATCTATTTTTTGTTTCTTAATTAATTTAAAGATTTTAGATGATCTAGAAATCTAAAGTGTAGGATAATAACTAAGAAATCATTTAAGTTTAATGTCTAAAATAAAAATTTATTAGAGGAAGAAAAGAGGTGTTTGCAGAGGCAATTTCAGTAAAATAGCTCCAAATACAACTTGGAAGCAATTAGTTCTATATCTTAAAAATCGTAGTGACCTAGCACCCAAAATTTCCCCTATATGTATACAATATAAATCATGTCCCATAATATTTTTTCTAAAATTATAAGAGATTGTCAAATTTAATTATTTTTCTACACATATGCCTAGAATCGTAAAAAATCGACATCTAGAGCTTCAAGAGGAGTTGTTTTTTGAAAATTTGTGAGGATGATGAAAATCAATATGAAAAAATAAAAGGATTTTTTTACATCTCTTGAAATGCTCCAAAAATAATTATTTTTCAAAATTAGATGATTTAGGTCTATGTATAGCCTTAAAAACCAAATTATTTCACAAACAAGAATACCTAGAAGCTGAGAATTGGCATGAAGGATCTAAATAGGCCCTTAAATAGAACTACGAAGAAAATATTTATTTAAAAATATTTATTTTAAATTAATTAATTGATTTTCAATTTTACATTGTAGTTCATAGTGTTCACAAATGGTCTAAAGTTATTTTTGCCTGATTCACAAATTCTTTGTGGCAAAAATTTTGTTGCATGGAAAATAAAGGTGAAAACTCACCTAGAATTTGAGTACATTTATCTGATTGTTAATGTCACCTATACCTAATATGCCTCTAACACTGACCAAAAATAGGAAGTCGATGATATGAACTAAATGGAAAATTTAATACTCATTTTTGGGGTATCAAATGAGGTCCAACCTCATATCTAAGATGCAATATCAACCAAAGATGCATGGGATAAATTTAGTACTATCTATGAGGCCAAGAACTAAAATACAATCATACATATTAAAATATAGCTTCATTGTCTCAATTTGAAGTCATGTGAAGAAGTTGTAATGTTTTTCCATCATGTTATATTTTTATAGGCGTCACTACAAGCATTGTATGAGAAATTATTTGATGACTCCCTTGTACCCTTTATCTTGAGAGTGTTTCCTCACACATATAATATTTTTTTGACTTATCTAAACATCACAAAAAAGAAACAAACATTTGAAACGTAGGTTAATATGATGAAAAAATAAGATTCAATGCACAGAGAAGAGGACATTGAAGAAGATCATCCACTAACAATCCATCAGAAGGGAAAGAATCCCAAGAAGCCTTCAAATCAGCCTCCTAAGAAACCAAGTAAAAAAAACCAACATGGGAATAAACCTTATTCCTAGAATTTATGTCTAATATATGGAATGACATGCCATGAATTGAAATATTATTGGGATAATGTTTCCACACGTGGATTATCTAGCAATAAGAATCCAAAACTATAACAACCAACATATAGACAAAATATGAAGCCACAATTCAAACCCAAATTGGAAAAAGAAGCCTTCCCCACAACAACAGCATGGGGACAATGTTGAAGATAATGATCCTTCATATGAAGATTATATCTTTGCTACTTATACAAATGAGGAGATCACTCCTCAAAATGAAATTTCATATTTGAATTATGGTGCCACAAGGTACATGATTGGACAAAAGGATTGGTTTACCACTTTGAACCATTAATATTATTAAGGTAATGTATCTCTAGAAGATGATTCATCATATAGTGTCCAAAGTACATGGGATATTTATTTATCACTTGGTAATAATGCATGTAAAATAACTAAAGTCTTATAAGTTACAAGAATAACAAAAAATATGTTGTATTTAAGTCAAATTCTTGAACACAACCTTAAAGATAGATTTGATAAAAAAATTGTAAACTCTTGAATATCAAAAAATGTTATAATAGATTTTGGTTTAGGGAAAATTTTCTAGCCTCTTGTTTTCCAAAAATATAATCAATCTCAAGTAGTAAAATGTATAGACTCAACCAATCTATGCCATATGAGATATGGACACCTTAGTTTGGGGTAGTTTATTTCACTCAGTGGGCACAATATGGTGAGAGGCATTCCATCGCAAAATAAGACTATTGATTTTTCCTCCAATTGTTTAGCTAGAAAATAACAAAGAGTTTTTTTTGGTACAAGTACATAATGGGGGATTGGTCCATTGGAATTTTTGTATACCAGTCTATGTGGACATTTCAATCCAGGTTTCAATGGATATAACTATTTTCAGATCTTTGTTGATGATTACTCATGACTAATGTGGGTATACTACTCAAAGTTAAGGATCAAGCTTTCCAAGTTTTCAAAGAGTTCAAAAATGTCATGGAGTGATAGTCTAGTCATTTCATACATGGCATTCACTCAGATTGAGGGGGGATTACTCTAATAATGAATTATCTACACGTTTAAAGAAATGTGGCATTCATTGTCAATTGACTGCTCCTTATACACAACAAAAAATGATGTTTTTGAGCTATGAAATCATACCATTATTGAAATGGTGTAGTACTTGTATGTTGAAATATTCCCACCTAGCACATCCATATGTGGTAGAAGCAGTTTACATAATGGTTTAGTTTTTAATCCTTACACCCACCAAATCTTTAGATGATATCACTTCAACATAAGCATGGTTAGGGTATATAATTTTTATATCTCATCTTTGTATTTTTTATTGCAAAGCACATATGTACATTTGAAAGAAGAAGAGGAAAAAGTTGGATGAAAAATCCTTAGAATGTATATTTCTTAGGTACAATGAAGATTCAAAGGATTACTAACTCATAAATCCTAAGGCAAAGAAGATGTACATCAATGCAAATATGTTGTATTTTATGATCAGGGTCAGTCTAATCCACCTTCCACATAGTCACCTGATATAGATAATAGTCATGTAAACATTTCTAATTTTGTTGAAGATAGTGGTAGTGATGATGATGATAATGATGAAAGTTAGTTGAGTCTTCAAACTCTACCATTTTAGAATATTATTCCAGTTATAAGTACTATTTGAGATGCAAAATTGGATGGAGTTCCAAACGCTTACACTTCATGACCAAGGACTCATATCATGGCTCACAAAGAGGTGAATTTTTAAATTATGAGCACCGTTACAAAATAGTTTGAGTTCTCAATGGATCATGAAGCCCAAGACTCAAAGCCTTATAAATAAGCCATGGATTTTAAATATCAATCATTAATGAAGAAAAATACATAATAAACTGTTGATATCCTGATAGGGAAGAATCCTATTAGTTTCAAGTGTGTTTTTAAGACTAAGTGAAAAACATATGGTAGCATTGAAAAGTACAAGGCAAGACTTGTAGCAATGGGATATGCATAAAAATAATGTATTTACTATGATTAGAATTTTAATCCCACATCCAAGATAAAGACTATCAAAATGGTATTTACAATGGCTACTCAATTTTGATAGAAAGTCCATCAAATGGATGTGAAAAGTTCCTTCTTGAATGGATATTTGAAAGAGGAAGTATATGTGACCCAACCAAAAGGTTCTATCAAATTAGATCAAGATAAAAAGGTGTGTATACGTAAAAATTATTTATATGGTCTCAAATAGACTCCCTAAACTTGGGACATTAAGATCGATGAGCATTTTATACAACATGGGTTCCAACAAAGTCCATACAATCTAAAACTATAACTTAAGGAGCAAGGGTAGAGTTTTTGATTCTCATAGTATATATTTATGATATGGACATTATTGGTAGCTATGTGAAAATTATTGATACAACAAATAATGACCTCAAGTGATCATTCCATATGATAAGTCTCATTTTTATGCACTATTATCTTGGTTTGGAGGTATGGAAAAATGGACATTGTATCTTTGTGTCTCAAATGAAATATTATA
Source organism: Torreya grandis (assembly GCA_037957365.1). Classification (NCBI taxonomy): domain Eukaryota; kingdom Viridiplantae; phylum Streptophyta; class Pinopsida; order Cupressales; family Taxaceae; genus Torreya; species Torreya grandis. The sequence continues at coordinate 2,491,043 of JARHVA010002112.1, forward strand.
AAACTATGTTTAAGAGTTTTTAAATGATGGATTGTAATCCTATTTCAACACCCATGGATATTTTTTCAATGTTTCAACTTTACATGCATCAATGCATTATATAAACTACAATTGTGTAAGGTAATACACATATGAATTATGCAAGATAGTATGGTTACATAATGTTGTGTGAATATTAACTATGATAGTTGCACATTTTAATGTGTAAAGTGGTTTTTCACATCAGTAAAGTCACATTAAGGTGATACGAGGAGATTTGCATCATGTTGAGTTGTCAAAGGTTATCTAAAGGTAAACTTGCACTTATCTAACTAAATCTTTTAAACTGATGAGATATTAATAACTATCTGATGGTGCTATAATGCAAACCTATTTAGGAGTGTTACATGTTCATCACTTGATACAATGGTGTTGAATGCAATATTTCCAAGCATGTTAGGTGTTACAAGTGAATAAAAGTGTTGATTATAAGAAATAAGTATTCTCACAATGACTAGGGATCCAATGTAAAATATCAAATTGGAGATTCAATGTATATGTGTAACAAAGGTTATTACATTTAAAATATAATTGATAAAGTATGTACATGTGTTCTATACAACAAGGCATTATATGAAGGTTGAGTAACCTTACAACTTATATTTACATTATATTATGGTTTAGTTTTTGAAACTAAAAAGTAGCTTTTTGTGTTGTTATTTTCACCACAAAGGGTTTTCCTAGGATAAATATATATGTGTGTCTATATGTATACTTGTCATTTTATCATTGTGTTGATAAGACTCATAATTCCTAATTCACCCATCCTATAATTGAATGTTGTGAACAAGTTATATACTTAGTAATTGGTATTAGAGCTTGGTTATAAGCTTTTTATAAGTTGGCATAGCTTTTGACACTTGAATTTATTAAAGTAGGAGTTGTGAAAATAATCTTGTGTGATACCAATGACTGGAAGCAACAAGATAAATATTGACAAATTCAATGGTCAAAAATTTGAACTATGGAAACTCAAGATGGAGGACCTCTCCATTGATAAAGATAAATGGGTTTCCATGTTATATTTTCTACCCATGGGTATGAAATAGAAAGAGTGGGATAAGGTTGATAAAAAATATCTAACCTCTATTAGATTATGTCTATGCGACTCAGTTCTATTGAATGTATTGAAAGAAAAGGTTGTGAAGCTTATATGGGACAAGCTAGGGAATTTTTACTAGGTGAAGACATTGGTGAGCAATATTTTCTTGTAAAATAATTTATATTTATTATGAATGAAAGAGGTTGACTCAATTTTAGAGCACCTAAATGCCTTTAACAATGTGTTTATCTAATTAACATCTATCAACTTCAAGATGGATGAATAAGATAGGAGTATCACATTGTTGTGTTATTTTCCATACTCATGAGATAATTCAATGATGGATATCACCAATACTACATTAGGGCTCAAGTTGGATGATGTAGTTATGTATTTATTGTCTAAGGATATGTGGTATAAGTCTATGTATAGTTATCAAAATAATGACACATTGATGATGCAAGATCACTCATAGGAGTAAGGCAAGTGAAAGAAAGGAGGAAAACACTTGAAATAAAAAAACATCAAAGACTTTGGATAAATATAAGAAGAAGTGTTAGATTTATGGAAAATTAGATAATTCAATAAGGACCACAAAGTAAATAAGGTGGATAAGACTAAACCACTGAATTCTACACAATCTTCAAAGATCTCTAATGATAAAGATGGGGATGTGGGGATGTGTATCTAGAATCTTCAAGCTCAAACACATGCAATGATGCCTAGTTGATTGAGTCTGGCACCTCACATTATATGACACCTAAAAATGAGTGGTTATACAAATATAAAGAGTTTGATGGTGGTGATGTTGTTCTGGGAGAGAAATAAGGTTACCAAGTGGTGGGAAAAGGTAGAATGAAGATAAGATTCAAATATGGGAGGATAAATAATCTCGCATGAGTCTTGCATATTCCAAGCCTTTCGAAGAGTATAATCTCTATAAGAAAAATGAGTGATTATGTTATCCAAGTTTCATTCCAAAGGGATAGTTTCAAGATGGTACATAGAGCCATGGTGTTGGCAAGGGACACACACATTGGTACTTTATTTCATTTTGATGTAACTACGATCAATAACACATTTAATAGTTCTCTTGTTCCTAAAATCAAGGTTGAAGAAAGAATTTGTGCACTAGTTGTAACAAAGGAGACAATACTAAGGCATTAAAGACTAGGTCATATTAAAGTGAAGGGTTTGTGCATGCTACTAACCAAAGATATGGTGGAAGGGAGGAGAATTGTCTCTTGGACTTTGAGTTATAATCTATATATGGAAAACAAATTTGGGTAAAGTTATCCAAAGGTGTTGCAAGAGCAAGTGGAATCTTGAAAGTGAATCACAACTTAACGTGTTCAAATCGGTTGAGGTTCCATCATTGGGTAGGTTTGTCTACTATATGATCTTCATGGATAATTAAAATAAATACCTTGGTATACTTAATTATGAAGAATTATGAATTTATAAATAATTTTAATGAGATCAAATCCCTCTTATAAAATTAGATAGAGAAGAGGATTAAGGTGATATGCACAAAAAATAAGGGTGAGTCATACTAAAAGGATTTAAGTGAATTCTGCAAGTAAAGTGATATTCAAAGAAAGAAGATTAATCCATATAATCCATAGCATAATGGAGTCATAGAGAAAATGAATAGGACATTGATGGAAAAATATTGAACCATGCTCAGTTGTGCACATTTGGAACAAAAGTTTTGCGCTAAAACAATGACAAATGCTTGTTACTTAGTCAATCAATCCCTAACATCAACATTGGTTGAAAAGACTCAAAAATAAGTGTGGACTGATAATAAGCCACTTTTGAAATATCTATGATTTTTTGGTTATGATACATACTCTCATATCCCAAAGGAGAAGATGTCAAAGTTTGATGTTAAATTTGTAAGGTGTATCTTTATTGGATATGGGGTTAGAAACAAAAGGGTATAAGTTGTGGAATTGTGAGACAAAGATAATGATGTACAAAAATAATGTATTCTTCATGGAAGTGAAAAAATTTCATGCACATGAAGGACCAAATACATAACACAAAGATAAAACAAAAAAGATACATGTTGATAAAGACGTTGAAGAGTTTGTATTCAAGTATGGTGCAATGAATGATGCCCTACATGAGTCACAACAAGATGAGGATCCAACTACTCATACTCAGAGGAATTTAAACATGGATGAACATAATACTTTAAAGGTTTAACCCACCAAAATTTCATTTTTCATACATGCTATCAGTGATAGATAGTGATGAACTAAAGATAGTGAAGGAAGCTCTAGGTTATGCAAAGAGAAAGTCTTAGAATAAAGCTCTGAAGGAAGAGATGTAATATCTGAATAAGAATGAGACTTGTGATCTAGTAAAGATACATCATGCACATAACCCTATAGGTTGAAAGTGAGTTTTAAATGAAATATAATGTGCAAGGGAAATGAGAAAGGTACAAGGTTTGCCTAGTGGCAAGAGGATTCTCTTGGATTGAGGGAATTGAATTTGGTGAGACCTTCTCTCATATTAAAAAAACTAAATTCAATCACATTTATTCTATTTATTATTATTGTATTCAATCTATAGATTGATAAAAAGGATGTGAAGACAATGTCCTCTCATGGGGATATTGACGAAGAAATCTACATGTTGTAAACTGATTACTTCAAGGTAAATGAGAAAGAGGCCCTGGTTTGTAGACTGAAAAAGTCCTTATTTGGATTGAGGCAATCACAAAGAATGTGAAATTATAAGTTCAACATTTAGGTGGTTGGACTTGGGCATATGAACAAAAAATTTGATCTTTGTGTTTACTACAAGGAACATGGTGATCACTTTGTCATCATAGTTCTCTATGTGGATGACATGTTACCGATCAAAAAAGATATGGCCATGATCAAGAAGGTAAAGGCTCAATTATCTAAGCAATTCAACATGAAGAATATCAATATTATGATATTTATCTTAGGCATGGAAATTAAATGAGATTATGTAAATAGAATTCTCTAACTTGAAGTACATCGAGATAATTTTAGAAAGAATCTAGATGTAGGATAATAAGCTAGTGTGCAACCCTTTCTCAGTTGGTCAGAAGCTATCAATTGTGTAATGTCTAGAGACTTCAGATGAGTTGGAGAACATGTCTTAGGTTCTACATGTGAGTGTGGTGGGAAGCATGATGTACACAGTGGTTTGTATAAGACCTGATATTGCATAAGCAGAAGGAGTAATTAGCAGACACATGTCCAATTTGGGAAAGTAACATTGGACAATGGTGAATAGGATCTTCAGGTATTTATGAAGAATCTTTGATCATGCAATCTGCTATTAAGGGACATCTGATGGAAGCATAAATTTAAGTCTACATAGGTTTGTGGATTATAATTGGCCTTGAGATCATAATTTTTGTAGGTATACTAGTGGCCATGTCTTCAAATTATTTGGTGGAGCGGTAAGTTAGATGAGTAAATGATAGGCTAGTGTTGTGATATCTACCACCAAAAATAAATATATTATAGTGAATCATGCAAGCAAGGAAGTAGTTTGGATTCAAAGGTTGTATATTGTTGGGTTCTCTTAGAAGGTTATGAAAATAGGCTACGATGCTCAAAGTGAAATTCATCTAGAAAAGAACTTTGAGTTTCAATCTCACACAAAGCACATTGGTGTGCAATATCATTTTTTTAGGGAAATGGTGGGAAATAGAAAGGTAATTATGGAGAAAGTGGACACAAAGGAAAAAAATTTAGATTCATTAACGAAGGCAATGAACACTAAGAAATTATCTTGGTGCCGAAAGAAAATGGACATGGCTATCTACAACTTTTGAAGGATGAGATTGTGCTCCCTTATGCAAAGTCTTCAACAAGTGTGAGATTGTTTTGAATGTTTTAATTTTGCATGAATCTATGCATTGCAACAGCTACACTTATGTAGGGTGTTTCCTAAGTGAATTATGCATGTTGGGATGGTTGGGCAGTGTTGCATGGAGTTTGTCTTTGACAATTGCACAAGGTTTTAGCGTGCAAAGTGGTAGAGTCACAACATATTGTTATAAAGAGCTGTGAAACACACTAAGTAATGAATGATTATCTAAAGGTGAACTCACATTTGTCTAACTAAAGTTATTAGACTAAAGAGGTGTTAATAACTAACTGGTTTCACTCTAATGTAGACTTGTTGAGAAGCTTTATATGTTCATCACTTTATATAATGGTGGTTGTATGTAAGGTTCCTTGGCATGCATGGTGTTATAAATGAATTAAAGTGTTGGTTATAATCACAAGTTTTCGTATGAAGATTGGGGATTTGATGTAAAATATTGACTTATAATTTCATGATATATGTGTAAAAAGGGTTATTACGTGAAAAATATGCATGATAAAGTGTGGACATGTATACTATATAATAAGGCACTATATGAAGGTCGCAAAACCTTATAAGTTACATTTGCATTGTATTATGATTCAGTTTGTGAAAATAACAAGTAGGTTTTTGTGTTGAGTTTTTCACCTACAAGAGTTTTCCAAGGATAAGTCTACCTTAGTGTTTATATGTATGTTTGTCATTTTATCTCTATGCTAATAATATTCTCAGTTGCCAATTCACCTCTCCTACAATTGAGTGTTGTGTACGCGTTATATCCAACAAGAGACAAGACTTCAATGGTCTCATTTAGATCCATCACCACCAATATTCCTCTATATGATTTGTATATATAGACTTCTCAAATTTGAATTAAATACTTATTAGAAAGCAAGATGACCAAGGATAAAACAAAGAACCAACATATACAGATCTAAATATTGAAAGGATATATGTAATGGCATAAGGGCTCATAAAAAGATAAAGTAGATTCCACAGACTATCAAATCCATCCAATAAACATGACATCTTAGTGTGATTCTATAGACCGTCTGACCAAATTAAGAAAAAACGTGGAATATACCTAAAAGTCTAAACCATTCATTCTCTTTTTATTAAGTTGTTTCCAACTACCATACACTAGGACTTTCTCTAAATTTATATAATAAAATAAATAAATAAATAAATAATTACCCCTTAAGGTGGTGTCCCATTAAGGACCCCTTGAGTAGTGCGCCACCTTAATATAGAGTAAGATTTGAATATCAATTTTTAATATAATATATTTTTTAATAATTAATATATAAGATATTATTTTAATATATATTAAATTTTAAATATATATTTTTGTTAATGTTGATTTATTATTATTTTTAATTAAATTTATAATTTTTATTTTTATATAGATATTTATTTTTGACTGGAGTTTCAATTGATTTGAGATATAATTAAAAGTTCAAATTCTTAAATGATCATTTATTACAAACTCCAAATTTATTAAAAATAGTTATAATTGATTTGAGAATGCTAACGAACAACCACAATCAGCGCAATAATACTATAAATGGCCAAAACCGATTTAAGAATACCAACGATCGATCACATTTAACTTCTGATACTATACTAAAATTTGCCTTTGAATAATACTTAAAACAACCAAATCACTTTACTAATTCACCCACATCTAATTGATAATTAAATTTATAAATATTATATAACACATTTTTTCCGTTTTAATTCATAATTTAATTTAATATATTTTTATAATTTATTATAGATTTATAAATAAATATTTTATATAATTAATTTTTAATTTTAAACATTCAAACGAGATGTTATCCCTGGCATGGGATGACACCAATCTAACACTATTAAAATTAAAAAAATTAAGTTGAAAGGACATAATTTAAGTGAAAATTTTATTGTTCTTTCATATAATACCCCTTATCGAGCATTCATTTCACTTTATTGCCTCACTTGTTGGGCAAACTTTGTACCCACCCCATGTGATTATTATGTGGAATAAATCGGGTTGGGTGTCTTTGTACAATTATTACAAGGTTTTCTCTTGGGCTTTTATTCCCCTCCATGTGATGATGATAATTATTATTACTTATTATTTTTTAATAATATTTTTATAGAATTATTGAATGATATAAAATGTCAGTTTTTTAAATTATATTTTGGAAATAAATATATAGTAGATTATAATGATAAGTAAGTGTATATTTAAATTAGTAAGTTTTTAGTTAAGTAGTTATGATTAAAGGGTATTTACGTCATTAAAATCATTGAAGGCACGATCTTGGGTTTAATTGTGTGACTGTCCATGTCGGGTACCTAAAGGGATTTATACCTTAGTGGATGGATATAAGCAACCATCATCCTCACTAATCGAACTACAATTAAATATTATTTTGTGTATCTATATAGTTTTGAGATGATTTTAAGTATTCAAATTTATTATGTATCACACATAAAAATAAAAAAATTATCATTATACACATGAATTTATTGAAAATTTATAAATATTCTAAAAAGATTAGGTAACTAACAGTTGTCCCAAAGGTGCAAGTTATATTGGAAGGGATGTAAAGCTATATTTTGTAAAGAGAAAGAGTGTATATCTATAGTCATACCTCACTTGAAGCCCATACCGTTAAACCTATTTCACCTTTTGTGCACATAAGGTTAAATAAAAATAATCTTATATTTCTTGTGGAGGTGGCAGTGAAAAATGAGGTTTTGTGTTTCTTCATACGATGTGGCAATGAGTAGTGTGCAGAGGATATGTTTCGTTTTACAATGAGATTGAGCAATGACGAAGTGGTGGGGATGGGCAAAGCCATACAAAGCATACAATTGGTTAAATATTTCAAGGTGAGCTGGGTGATGATGGTGAAGGGAAAGGATAGGGTATTTCAAGGGATGGATTTGAAGACGTTGATATAGATACATGAATAAAATGTAGTGGCATATCACATCTATTTACTTTAACTATATAAAACCGAATTAGGCGACTTTAAAACCAATTAGGTGAAAAGTGAAAAGGCTTCCTCAATGAAAGACACCTCCTATATAATTCAATTGTCTAATGTAGGATGTCATATACAAATAGATATGGGTACATATATTTCTAAGTTTTTTTCCATTATCTTTCTCAGTAACACTAACAACAACCATTGTATTTGTAAGAATAGTTCACATTTCTCTTTGTTAGATGAATAGAGAGGAGGTAAAACTACCATCAGGACCATAAGCACTAAGAATTGGGTAGTCTATTAGACTTGGGTTCAATTTCCTAGCAGTGTCTACATACTATTACTAGGTAGGTAGGTTTGTGTTTTTTTTGCCTTTTCTTCCCCTTACCCCATTTGATCAGTTTTTTTCTTTTTCAATTGTTGGATGTTGGTTTGTGTATCCATATAGTTTTGAGATGAGTTTAAGTATCCAAATTTATTTAAGAATCAAATACTTAAAATAAAAAAAATAATTCACATACACTTTCATCTTCTCAAAATATCTTGAGTTTGGGTCGCTGAAATTAATTAATAAATATATTTTAGACTATAGATAGAAATATGTAGTGCATATACATTTTTTCAAAAAATTTAAAAATCATTAAGGATTTTTTAGGATTTATTTTTAAACATTTTTTTAAATTTATTTATGGCTAGCTAGTGGGACACAATATTTGAGAATTTATAGACATTATAAAGAGATTAGGCAACTAGTGGTTGCCTCAAAGGTGCAATTCATATTAGAGGGGATGCAAAGTGGTGTTTTGTAAAGTAAAAGAGTGTATATCTATATTCATACCTCTCTTTAAACCCATGACCACTAAACTTGTCTCACCTTTTGTGCATGAAGGGTTAAGCAACAATAATCTTATATTTCTTGTGGAGGTCACAATGAAAAATGAGGCTGTGTGTTTCTTCATATGATGTGGCAATGAGTAGTGTGGTGAGGAAACGTTCTATTTCACAATGAGATTGAGCAATGGCAAAGTGGTGGGGAAAGGTAAGGCCATGCAGAACATGCAACTGGTGAAAGATTTCAAGGTGAGTTGGGAGATGATGATAAGGGGAAATGACAAGGTATTTTAGGTGATAGATTCAAAGATGATGAGACAGATACATATACAAAGTTTAATGACCTATCACATATATTTGATTTAATTATACAAAACCAAATTAGGCGACTTTAAAACCAATTAAATGAAAAATGAAAAGGCTTCTTCAATGAAATACACCTACTATATAATCTAATTGTCTCATGTAGGATGTCATACACAAATATATATGGATACATATATTTATTGGAAGCTTTTCCCATTATATTTCTAAGTAAAACTAATAACAACCATTGTATTTGTAAGAATAGTGCTTTTTTCGGTGAATAGAGGATAGATAAAATTGCCACTAGGACCACAAACACTTTGAATTGGATAGTCTATTAGACCTAGGCTCAATTCCCCACCAGTGTTTGCATACTCTCTCTTAGCACTATGGCAATCTGACATATTATTATTTTTTAAATACATTATATAAAGTAGGATAATTAATATATTTCAATATTTTAAATATATTAATATATTATATATTATATATAATAAATTATGTATGTATGTATATGTGTGTATGTGTATATACATATATATATGTGTGCGTATATATACATATGATAGGTAACTGAGGATTTTGAGAGTCTCTCACCTTTTATCATCATAAATGATAAAAACCATGCTTAAATACAATAATTAAACTCAAAAAATGAAGATCCTTATTTACATAGACATACCTAAATTCCTAAACGAACCCAAAATAAGTTTGTTACCCTACACATGCCACCCAACAATGTAACCTCTATCAATTATTCTCCTTGACCAAGAACTACCTTAATTATGAGTATCAAGTTCCCTCCTTCCTATTTGACATATAAGGGCCTCCATAGTCCATTGTGTGCCCCATCGATGGAATTTAGAGCATCCATTTGTAATATTTCTACTTCTATCTTTCTGCCTCTCTATCTTGGTGCTCCATAATTTTCTTTTGTTAGTGATGATTCTCTCTATGAGATTGTGAGAATCTCTTTACATGATAACTCTTCTTTACTCTCCTGAGAATTTTCCCTCCCTTCATGTAATTAAATAGTTTTTTGTTGTTCCAGTACCTTAGCATTCTAGATCATCTCTTCATTTCTCAAGATAGGGTCCCTCAATGACTCAAGCCTCTTAAACATGCCATCACCTATGCATAGAGGTAAATAAATTTGATTAGTAATAACACCAACGACTATACCCTCCATATCTAATTATACATTGATCATGGATCCATAGGATTACTAGGGTTGGCTGGGGAAAAGGGAGGGGAGGATAAACAACAAATATTTGCTACATGAATCCATTTATAGGACCATGTAGCTGAATTCCCAACCATCTTCTGAGAGGGAAAAACAAAAAAAATTAGTCAATCTTGTTGCATTTAAAGCATCTAAAAGGAAACCCTTCAAACTCCACATGTTGTATCCAAGACCATGATAAAGATGAAATTTGGATGACTTGAGCCATAGGTTTTACGTGATGCAAACTATGGCACACGAAGGGTGTGATCCATTCATTTTAGGGTCAATCTTCATAAAGACCTCGATCTTGTGTACTAGTTGTTTTATCTTGCCTAAAGATTGAAATCCCATAGGAAGGTTGTAAAAGTGAATCCAAATGGGGATAGTGACAAGGGATTCAACCTATGGATTTAAAAAAAGGCTTCTAGGGACAAAGGCATAAACCCACTTTGCCAAAGAAACAAGGACCCTTATTCCACTCATGTTCATGATCCATTAGTGAATTACTTTGATTAAAAAGAAGCTTTTTGTAAGTAAGGTTATCGAAGGGCATGGGATCCCTTTCCATACAAAGTTCATCTATTTCAAAATTTCTAAATCCGTAGGTCCTTTACCCATAAAACTACCTATGAGGGAGCAAACTTTCATGTTTTACACGAAATCATCCTCTTCCTCTTCCAAATAACACAAGCCCATTGCATTCATATTACAATGTATTAGTATTATAATATATATTATATATAGTATTAATATATTTATATCATTAAAAATATATTATATTATATTTATGTATATATTATTTATAATATATATAATTATATAATGTTAAATATATATTATATGTATAATATTAAATTAATTTAATAATATATTATAATATACAATAGATTACACTATTAATAACATTTAGAGAATATATATAATTATATAATATAATATAATGTATATATGTATAGAATGGTGGGGATTCCAACTGAAGTCCAACAAACTACCTAAAATTGGAAACAATTTTGGTACTATCAATAGTTTTACCTTTCCTCTATTCATTGAATGAAGATAAATGAGCACTACTATTATGAAGACAATGGTTGTTATTAGTGTTACTGAGAATGAGAATGGAAAAATCTTAGAATTATTTGTTTCCATATCAGTTTACTTATGGAAACTTATATATGTCAATTATATAAGAGTCATATTTCATTGAACAAGCCTTTTTAGATTTTTGTCTAATTAGTTTTAGAGTCTCTAATTAGGTTTTATATAGTTAAAGCAGTTAGAGCCTAATTACTTTTAGACTTGTCTTAATTGACAGGTGGTGCATTCTCTACATTTTTAGAGGAACAATTAGATATTTGACACCTATTTTCATTTAGATGACCCCTATTTCAATGATGTATTAGGTAATTGTAATTGTTCAGTGGAAGCTATAGATTGCATTCATAGATGTGACATATCAATGAACTTTTCATGTATATCTACTAAGGATTTTTTGAGTCTATCACCTCATTGCCCTTCATCATCACCACAAAGATCACCTTGATATATTTCCACACTTTCATGTTCTGTATGACCTTGATTTTCCCCACCACTTTACGATTCCTCAGGCTCATCATGAAACATAATGTATCGTCCCACACATAGTGTATTGTTACGTCATATGAAGAAATAAAACCTCATTTTACATTGTCGTCTCCACTATAAATATAAGATTATTGTTTCTTAACCCTTTGTAAATAAAGATAGGTTAATGGTCATAAATATCAAGTGGGGTAGGACTGTTGATTTACACTTTTGATTTACAAAACCTTGATTTACCAAAAGGTAAAATTATATCCCTTTTTGTGTAACTTGCACCTTTGGGGTAATTAGTAGTAATATAATTTTTTGAAGACTATCATGTGGTAAAGGAGGTTATAGGTATTTTATATTGTGGGGCAAAAACCAAATATTCACCTCATGGTTTGGAAGATTCTATTTTAATATTGCTATAGTTTTGAAAGGGTTGGTTTCTCAGAAAATGTAATCTTTTAGATCCCTTCTGCCACCTCTTCAAAGAGATGTAACACCTAATGACTATAGGTGGGCATTCAAAGTTAGAGAGATGCATGAACAACCATACCTCATTGATTGAGTAGGGGAGGCCATTCCCAGGTAATTAATGTATATGAAGTAGGAAGAGGAATAGTCTAGAAATAACATTATGTTTAGAAATCTACAAATTCAACTCAAAGTAGATGAGGAGTGAAGTGAAGGTGACAACGTTGAAATAATTGTGCAGAGCTTTGGATATGATAACAAGACTAACATAAGGTTTAATTTACACATCAAATTCTATATTAATCCTTTCTTGATTATTGTATTTCTACAAGTTTCCATTTTTTATCTATGTTTATGCATTGCATAATACACACAAAAAGCATCACACCTCTCATGATATGCAAAACCAATCCATTTTAGTTTCATGTATTTAGTCTCCTTCCATTCCAAATCATTGATGAGGTTCATCTTTTATTCTTTTGATACATCTCGAGAAGTCAACCACCACTCCAACACCCATCGTATGGAAAATAATATATAATCTATTAAAAAATGATGATTATCACATTTTTAAGTTCATCTAAGTAGAAATAACCACTTTAAAATTGCATGAAAGGACTTGAGAAAATAAACAATGATAACATAATGATAATTATAGACAAACAACCATTCTTAGAAAGATAAATAGACAATAACATTTAAGTAAATAATCATGAAAATGATGATTTTAGATAACAGGCACAACTGTAGGGACATAATGAAAATATTTGTTTTATAATAATTAGTATAGAGCATATAAGGAAACTCATATCATATGTACATTTGAATGCTTAAGTTTTGATCCCAATAAATAGAAGAAGTTATATTGCAGTTATAAAAGCTGAGGTTTTGTGCATAACCTACAATCTTGACACTCCAAGAGATGATATCTACTTGATACATTTCATTTAAAAGCCTTAAAGCCTCATTATGGAAACCATTATGTGCATACCTTGGAAGCATACCAGTCCTTGGCGGTGCAAACAAGTCTCTACATGGTTTAAATAAGTCACTTGGTTCTTCATATTTTTGTGGGAATGTGTCATGGATGCATCTGGTCTCCCTACTATTATTTACATTTATGTAGTAAAGCAACACAAAGTTTAAATAATACTCATTAATTGTATTATGAAATAAATATAATAAATATATTTTATGTTAGGACTTGTTCCAAAGTCTTAACATTAGGCTAGATTTTTTGGTAGGTTAATAAATATTATTGTAAATGGGGCATGCATCTTTTAGTAAAGACACCCCCATAAAATAAAGTTACTTAGTTTTAATTGTATGTAGTTTTCATGTTTTGTATTTATTAATTAGAACTACCTTACGGGTTGTTTTCCTGTAAATAGTTGGTTATAGGATTAGTTGTTTTTACTAATCATTGGTAAAAACTATATAAATCAATGTTTGCAATGTAAAAGGGTTAACGGAGTAAAGGCACCCTTATGTACTTATTTTTTTCAAATATTAATAAAATACTTGTGCACTCACACTGAGCAGGGACAAGGTTCAAATTATTTGTTCAAGGAGTTATCAGTGGTATCAGAGCATAGTTTTATCCAGCACGGTGAATTTTAGAGAACATTGGTGAATTTGAAAGGAAGGCAAGGTGAAAAGTCAAATTCACGTGAAATTAATTGGCATGAAATAAAGTGTGCCACATAAAGCAAAAAATTTATTGGTTTAAATGTTTGAAAAATTATTAATTTTTTTTTAATTTTTTAAATATTTTTTACATTTAAACCTGTGTATTTTTTATATACCACAATCTGGTCATTTTGGCCATTTGATACTCCATTTTCTTGTGTTCAAACTCCTAATCTGGCATAAAAAATGATTTTTTAGCCTTTAAATGTTATTAAATTCATTTTTTTTCAAGAATGGACTTGTACAACCTGTTTACTTGTGAAAAACCTTTGTAATTTTCATTCATGGCTGCCATTATTGATTTAATTCATTCTCAATGCTTTTGAATTCAAAAACCCCTAAAAATCTTGTTAAAACCCCTATTTTGCATTATCAAATGAAAATTTGGCAATTTTTTGGACTTGTACGGCCAATGGTACGGCCTTCCAATGCCCTAGCTGAGATTTGAAGCTATTTTTTGTAAAAAATACCTTAAAAATTTGCTAAATCTCAATCAAAATCATTTTTATCCTACCTATATGGATCTGTACAACCTCCAATAGAGAGAACAGGTGCAAAGAAATTACTAGGAGCAGCCATGGCGTCCCAGGCAAACATGGCACGGTATAAAATTGGAAATTTTTTTTTTCATATTTCTAAAGTTTGGTTATCATAAATTTGTTGTGAATGGGTCCCACGGGAGGAAGCCTAAGTGAGAAGACTGAAAAGGGAAAAAGCATGGATTTATTTACATATATGTAATTTTTTTTCCCCACATCCACAAAATCCAGAATAAGTAGAAATTTTTGAGTATCATATCTTGAAAGTGCTCTTAGAGCAATTGGTTGAAGTCATTTTGTAAGAATTTTATAAAGGAGGAGGTCAAGGGTTCAAATCCCTTCTTTTTGAAAGAAGTTATTTTGGTTTAGAATATACTTTTTTGTAAAAAAAATATTCCCTTTTAAATCTGCTTTTTATATGCCTTGAAAGCTGTGAAATGCATACTTATTGTATTATGTTGTTTTTTCAAAAAAGGAGAATTAAAACTTTATTTCTTTTACATTGTTATGGTGATATAAGGGTGTAATTGGTGGAATAAGGTTGTAATTTGGTGAAATAAGGGTGTAATCATTGATTTTTGGTGAGGTTAAGTGCAAAACCCATCAAAAATTTTTGTTTTTCTTTTGTGCTCTACGTGGAGGTTAAGTGAAAAACCCCATAAAAGTAGTGTCTTGTACAGTGAGTGTGATATTTACTTCATCTCTTTTGCATTTTGTTGCATTTTTTTCTACTGCACTTGCTTTTATTTCAAGATGCCAAAGATTCAAAATTTGCTTTCAGATGGTGATAGATTAATAATTTCCAATTATTTTGATTGGAAATGATTGATGGAAGCTTCAATAGTTTTTAATGAGTTATGGGATATTGTCAAGAATGAAAATCTCACATTGCCAACAGAGCAGGCTAAATTAGATGTATTCAATTTATGTGATTATAAGGCTTTAGCTCTCATTAAATGCTATTGTACTCGTGATACTTATGTTCATATTGAAAATTCTCCTCATAGTTACACTGCATGGAAAACATTGTTAGATTTGTATGATAAGAAACCTAAGCATAAGAAGATAGATATTCAAGTGCAGTTGTTTACTTTGTCATTAGATGAAGATGGGGATATGGGAGAATATATGTCTAAGTTGAAAAATATCACTACTGAGTACACTAAGGCTTGTTTTGGAAAACTAGATGATGACCTCATAGTTATTGCTACTTTGAAAGGACTACCAGGGTCCTACAGGATTTTTTTTGAAATGTTGCATGTCTCTGATAAGATCACAGGCATCACCTTTGATAATTTGGTTGAGTTGCTCATCCAACATGACCTCTCTCTACCCAAGAAATTCAAGAAAATTGAAGAAGCCCATGTTTTAGAGTCAAAGCCTAGTTCATCTTCATCTGGGCATCAAAACAATAGAGAAAACATTTATAGAGGGGGTCGAGGTTACAGAGGAGGTAGATATCAAAATAGAGGTAGGGGTCATTCAAATAATCAACAATATAACTAATCACATTCACATGAAACAAGTGATTGAGGACATGGTCACAACTCTTATAGGGGCAGAGGTCGAGGTAGATCAGACATTCAGTGTCATAGATATGGAAAATTTGGTCACATTGCCTCACAATGTAGGATTCCTTTTGATAAAATTTATAGCCCAAAAAAAGTGACTAAGTCTAACTCTGCTCAGTATGTCAATCATGACTATGATGAGTCCAGTAATGTTGCCCATGAATATGAATTTACTACTTTGGGGCACATTGATTATATTGAATATGAGGTTAGAGATGAGCTCATAGATGTATGGGTTTTAGACATAGGAGAAACCAAACACATGACATTTAGGAGAGATTTTTTTTGGTCTTTCAAGGAATCTTCTCTCTCTCCAATTGCCTTAGCAAATAAGTCTTTGCATACACCACTAGGACTTGGATCTATTTGAATTATTCTTCCTAATAGGTCTATAAAATACTTAGAGGATGTTTGGTATGTTCCCAAATTGAATAAATGCTTACTTTCTTTGGTAACTATTCGAAAGAAAGGATATCAAATAGTGCTTGAAAATGGGCTCATTTACATCAATTCAGTGAAGGATGATTATAAAACAATGTATATAGGATATGAAGATGGAAAATTGGTTAGATTGCATTGTAAAGTGCTTCCTCCCACTATAGAACTTGTGGCAGTTGTTGACATAGGTACAGGGACTATATGGCATTTTTTCTATGGACATTTGAATATCTACTCTTTAGTGGATTTACAGAGATATGGTATGGTGAATGGGTTGCCCACTTTTCGTAAAGATAGTATTTTTTGTGAGTCATGTGTTTTGGGCAAAATAAATCATGAAAATTTTCCTAAACAGTCATCTTGGAGAGCTAACAGATGTTTACAATTAGTTCATAGTGATGTATGTGACATGAAAAAGTCATCCATTGGTGGGTGTAGATACTTTGTCTTGTTTATTGATGACTTTTCTCGCATGACTTGGGTATTTTTTATGAAAAACAAATTTGAAGTTTTCGCTAAGTTTATTGATTGGTTACACTTAGTCGAAAAAGAAATAGGTTCACATTTGGCCACTCTTCGTTTAAATAATGAAGGTGAGTATACCTCAAATGAATTTTTAGATTATTATTGAGAACATGGAATTCATCGACAATATAGTAATGCTTATACTCCATAGTAAAATGGAGTATCTAAATGGATAAATAGAACTTTAGAGGGCACAACACATGCCATGTTGCACTATAAACAGCTTGATGATAAGTTTTGGGTAGAAGCCATTGGTACTATAGTGTATTTGAGAAACAGGTCCCCCACAGTTGCACTTTTGGGACAAACTCCATATGAGGCATGGTATGGATTTAAACCAAAACTTAAACACTTGAAAGTGTTTGGATGTCTTTGTTTTGCTTTAGTTCCTATTAAACACAGAACTAAGTTGGAACCACGAAGTCGAAAATGCATCTTTCTTAGTTATTCTAAAGATAAAAAGGGGTTTTGTTTGCTTGCACAAGATTCAGGCAAATTCATAGTGAGTCGAGATGTAATATTTGATCAGTTTGGGACTATGAACACTGCAGAGATTGATTCTCAGCTTGATAGATTAGAGAGAAAAAATACAAAAAGAGATAAGGGTTTGAATAAAGGGGATAACTCTTTGAAGTTGTGGTATGAGACTCAAATTCCTTCACTTTCCTCTCCTTCATCTACAAGTTCACAGGTTGATGACTTAGAAATTGTTGAAAATTCTCTAAGTCCCCCTTCAAATGATACACATGATGAGAATTTTGGAGTTCCTGATTAAAATAATTTGACTAAGTATCCAAAATGGGCTCAAAGTACTTTTTTTGACTTAAAAGCAGATGAAGTTGGTTTAACAGGGCCCAAGAATTCTCAAAAAATAGGTAAACTATGCTATGGTTGTTACTACTTCTTCCACTGAGCCATCCACTTTTGAGGAGGCTTCTATTGAACATGTTTGGCAACGAGCAATGAAATGTGAGTATGATTCCATACTTAACAATAATACATGGGTTTTAGTTGATCCTCCTCCACATTGTAAACTCATCGAATGTAAATGGGTTTATAGGACTAAGTATAAATTAGATGGCTCCATTGATAAACATAAGGCATGACTTGTTGCAAAAGGATATGTGCAACAAGAAGGTATTGACTATGAGGAAACATTTGCACCAACTACCAAATGGCACACTATTCATATGGTACTTGCCTTAGCAACACAAAATGGTTGGAAAGTACATCAATTGGATGTTAAAAGTGCTTTTTAAATGGTGATTTATAGGAAAAAGTATATATGAAACAACCTTAGGGTTTTGAACAGGTGGGTGTTAAACACAAAGTATGTAAATTGATAAAAGCTTTGTATGGGCTCAAACAGGCACCCAGGGCTTGGTATGAGAAAATGGATTCATACTTAAAATCCATTGGTTTTCATCATAGTGAATCTGATGATACTCTCTATTTTCGAGTGCAGGGTCAGAAAATGGTGATACTTGTTCTCTATGTCGATGACTTATTTATCACAGGTAATGATGAAAACCATAACAAGTATGTGAAGAAAGAATTAAAATATGGGTTTGAGATGATAGATCTTGGACTTTTTCACTACTATCTAGGCATAGAGGTAACTCAGAAAGAGCATAGTATTTTTATTTCACAAACTAAGTATATTTCTGAGTTATTAGATAGGTTTGGCATGAGAGATTGCAAACCTGCCCTCACTCCCGTGGAAATTAATTTGAAATTGTCTAAGGATGATAGTAGTGCCTTTTTTGATGGCACCACATACAGATAATTGATATGAGGTTTGATATACTTGATGAATACCAGGCCTGATATTTCATTTTTAGTTAGAATTTTATATATGTTTATGCATGAGCCTAGAGAAATCCATTGGCATGCAACAAAATGAGTACTTCGTTACCTTCAGGGAATGAAAACATATGGCCTCGAATACCGCCACAAAAAGAACTTCAAACTTGTTGGATATTGTGATGCAGATTTTGGCAGATGTGTGGATGACAGAGTGTCAACCACAGGATACACTATGCATACAGGTTCAGCTGCCATTGCTTGGTGTTGTAAGAAGCAAGATACAGTGGCAAATTCATCAACAAAATTAGAGTATATTATAGCGTGGGATGCTTTCAAAGAAATTGTTTACCTTCGTTGTATTCTTGAAGATCTTCAGGTTTCTTAGTTTGCTCCTACACAGTTATACATTGATAATCAAAGTGTAATCAAGATGTCTAAGAATCCTATGTTTCATGCCAAAAAAAAACATATGGATGTCAAATATCATTATCTGCAAATGCTGGTGGCAAAGAAATCTCTTGATCCAATATATTGCCCAATTGCTGATCAAACAACTGACATCTTCACAAAACCCCTTGATAGAATCAAATTTGAAAAAATTAGAAAAATGCTTGGTATGTGTCCAAAGACCTAACTTTGGATCATGGGGGGTTTGTTAGGACTTGTTCCAAAGCCTTAACATTAGGTTAGATTTTTTGGTAGGTTAATCAATATTATTGTAAATGGGGCATGCATCTTTTACTAAAGACACCCCCATAAAATAAAGTTAGTTTTAATTTTAGGTAGTTTTCATGTTTTGTATTTATTGATTAGAAGTACCTTACAAGTTTTTTTCCCATAAATAGTTGGTTATAGGATTAGTTGTTTTTACTGATCATTGATAAAAACTATATAAATCAATGTTTGCAATGTAAAAGGGTTAATGGAGTAAAGGCGCCCTTATGTACTTATTTTTTTCAAATATTAACGAAATACTTGTACACTCGCACTAAGCGGGGACAAGGTTCAAATTATTTGTTCAAGGAGTTATCATTTTACTAATATTGTATTATCTTTTATATTATCTAATATATATTTAGACTATAGTATATATTGTTATATAGAATATATTTACGTAATACATTATTTTTTTAATACCAATATAATATACTATAACAATTCATACTAATATTTTATATATTAGCAACATAACTAATTTATAAAATTTAAGCATGTAACCCTTTTAATAAAGATATTTGTAATCATAAAAAACTGAAGCATCTAACCCTCTTGCAAATTAGCACTGCAAAAAATGCTTATATTTCTAACATTTTATTGTACCATAAAACAAACATTCCACTGCATGTCTAGAGACTCGTGCACTTTTTGCTAGCTGCATTGGAGACAAGAAGAAAGTAAGAAAATATGTCTCACAATGACCAAATTACATTTTCATGTCCATGTATTATTAATGGAGGTGAAATACAACGAACGAGGCTATATATATATATATATATATATATATATATATATATATATATATATATATATATATATATATATATATATATATATATATATAATGCTGCAAAGTAGCATTTTAGTGTGATAATTTTTAGTTCAAATTTGGTAGTCCTTGAATCTGAATTTGAAATAACTGATTTAGTATAGGGATACTAGCTTGTTTTGTTGGCCATTCAACCATTAACAAAAGCATAATTAGATTAAGAGCATGATGCATGGTTTTACATGGCCATGATAATATATGTATGTTGACGTTTTCTAATGCAATAATTTTTACTTCAAATTTGGTAATCCTTGAATTTGAAATGATTGATTCATTACAAGGATAATTATTTATTTTGTTGGCCATTCAACCATTGACAAAAGCACAATTAGTTAAAAGAACATGATGCATGGCTATGATAATAAGGACAATTAGTCAAAATAACATGATGCATGGCTATGATAATATACATGTTGACGTTATAATTTTACACTGTTACAATGATCTTTTAAAGATCGTAGACTTGTTTCATTTCATTCCACAACTTGATTTCATGTTTTATGATTATGATTATGATGCTTAGTGATTAAGTGTTACTCGTCCATGTTAGTTTTATGATCAAAATTGAAACAATCAAAAAATGCAACACAATGAACAATGAACACAACAATATACCCTGGGAAAACCCTCCAACTTGAAGGGAAAAACCTAGCAATAATATATCTCTTATATATTGAATGATAAGAACAACAATCTGCTTTACAATGGCCAAATCCAAGGCCTATAGGTATGGCTTCACTTCTTGAAGCACAATGAATAAGATCACACTTGATAAATCTAATTTGCTCTTGAAATAACTAGGCCTACATGTATGGCTTCACTTCTTGAAGCATAATGAATAAGATCACACTTGATAAATCTGATTTGCTCTTGAAATAACTTGATCTGCTCCTTAGAAGTCTGCTTTGCCTTGTAAATTATATTTCTTATTCTTCTTGAACAATGAAAAATTACTATATATATATATATATATATATATATATATATATATATATATATATATATATATATATATATATATATATATACAAGTGAGAGGAAAGAGACACATCTCTTCAATTTCCCTATCGGCCTCCACCAAACAAATTATGTCTTAAATAATACAATAAGTTGGGCTGGAAGTGGGAGTCCGACGTTGCTCCTTCAACATCAACAGTCCATGTCGTTGGGCATTTAAAATGTTCGCTATCTTTTCCTCAACTTCAACGACTTAATAACTCATACGCGGGTGACTACACGTTAGTATGTGAATCACATTTTTTTAACAAAATAGGTGAGTATCTACATCTACACATGGTGAACATCAAATAGGGATGTGAGACAAATATATAATGTGAGAGAAATCTATGTTGAGGGCATAGTAATGAAAATGTCCTCTTATAGAGGTGATGTTCGACATACATCGTCTCTAAATCTAGCCTCACTTGCAATTTTTTATAGCTCATATATTATGGAGAAATTAGATGTTGTTTCAGTAATGGAGATCACTCTTCTTTAGGTAACTGGGCTTTTTTTTTTTTTTTTTTTAAGATTTTGCAATCATTTGTAAGTTTACTAGTTTCTGGGCTTAGTCAGATGAGTTGCTTCAGTGGATTGATGCTACCTAGATCAAAAATCATGAGATTCATTTATGTTCTAATGGGTTTTTCATAATCAAATTTATAGAGCTTGAGGATTATCAGAGAGTTCTTATGGAGGGACCTTGGTTTTGGGGAAGAGTTGGGCTCTTTCTTACCCCGTGGTTTTTTTATTTTGTATTATGGCAGTGTCCAAAATGTCAATGTGGGTTTGGATCCCAAATTTGGCTCTACCCTTGTGGCACCCTTCAATTTGTGAAGCTATTACGAATATGCTTGGAAGATTCTTCAAAATGGATTTCAAGTAGTATTTGCAAGGGTTTTATACTTATGCTCGTATTTGTATTGAGTTTGACCTTATCAAAGGTCTTCCAGATCGAATCTAGCTAAAACATGATAATTATCATTGGCTCCAAATGCTGGATTATGAAAACACTGCTTTTAGATGCTAGTGCTGCCACCAACCTAGCCATCTCCAGGGGGTTTGTACGTATGTAGGCAAGTGAAAAGATAAAAAGGACTAGCTTCATCCTAAAGGTTGACAACCATATGAGCACACTCGTCTAATTGAGGTCACAAAAAAATCTAAATGTGGTATAGAGAAGAAAGAAGGTTCAGAGTGTTCTTATCAAATTGCATTTACAAATTATGCTACAGGAGGCAGTATCAAGAGATCACATGAATCTAAATCTTCGAAATATGATAAGGATCGACCCCCATTTGATCCTCAACATACTCATGAGATTTCAATGGTGATTGCTCGTTCGATAGATCTTAGTCTTTCAAAGTGTTGGATCGAAGTTCATAAGAAAAAGGGCAAAAAAGGTCGTTTATGGATATAGGTTTTGGCCATATTTGATTGTATTTTTTTTTTCTCTTGCTGGCCTTTTTGGTCTATTTTACCCATTGTAGTTTGTTTTTGGGATGTGACTTTTCCATCTATTTTTTTATATGACTAGCATTGTCCTATAAATTTTTTAAATCAATAAAGTGTGCTTTTTAATAAAAAAAATGTCTTTGGCATAATCATTGTATATAACATTTATTGAAGAATAATAAGTTATGTGAGAAACACATTAATAACGTTAGTTTGTTTATGTGAAAAATTGTTATGATTATTGTTCTGCATTGTTGATATTGCCTACTAGTCTTGATATTTAATTTACAATTGTAAGTATTTATTTAACAAAATTTTAACATTTAAATACTTTTATAATTATTAAATTGTCTAGTAGGTCAAGAAACTATCTATAATAGTTGATGGGTTTAATTCTAAAGAGGATGGTCTTGATTATAGTGAGGATTCTATACATGGTGACATATAACACCCTCACATTCATATGAATCGAATGATATGATAAATGTTGAACGTGATGAAGACTAAAATCTAACAAATAATTGCATAATAATAATAATAATAATAATAATTATTATTATTATTATTATTATTATTATTATAATATAAATATCAAAATTGCATTGTTAAAATATTCGCAAAAGTGAATAAAGTTGAAAGTTTTTTTTTTTTAACGATACAAACTTGGGAGAGGCCCAACACAACGTATGTGAAAAGTCAATATAAGTAAAACCACTTAGTCACATCAACTTTATGTTATCAAATTCAGAGAATAAAAACTCGAATGTAAGCTCCAAAAACATTAAAAAAAATTGAGTGCTCATAATGTAGTAGCGTATTGGTGTCCAAGTTAACATATAAACAATAAACAAGGGTCACATAGGCATTGGGAGGAGAGGTTTAAAAAAATTTGTCACAGCTATCCATTTGACATTTTTGACATGCTGGAAATGTCAAATCTATATTTTTAACAAATGAGATAAAATAAATCCAAAAATAAAAAGAAGATATGCAATGTCCAAATAAAATTATAATAAGAAGATATACGGAAACCACTGAAAATCGACAATTTTAAAAATAAAAGTGAAGCGATGTTACTTGCAGCACACGGACAAAGCATTTTACTTAAATTTGGTAGGTGCCTGCAGAGGTAGCTGGCATTGAAATGGAAAGGCTGAGGTAGTTGAATCCACTCTCTCTTGCATGTTAACAATAATGAGAAATTTTATCCGTGTCATTTCACTTGATAAATCTTTAGGTGAAGTGGATTGGATATGATATCTTATGTGCGGCCAATATCCTTTTATTCGTTATCTCCTCTGAGTTGAATATCTCATCTCTCTCCAAGGTAGCAGATTGACTTTATAACTTTATTCTATTGAGTGATGTTCCTAAACTGTGCCATGGACGCCTGTTAAGTGCAACATACAGTTTGAAATTGGATAAGTAATATCTTGTTTACTTCAAAAGCTTATTCAGTTCAATAATAGGAATGGAGAATTACGGAAAGCAGAAGAGGCAATTTCACGTTGTGATGTTTCCATGGCTGGCGCAGGGCCACATATTCCCTTTTCTGGAGTTATCCAAGAAGCTTGTCAATCACGGGCTTCGAATCTCCTTTCTCTCCACCCCACGCAACATTTCAAAGATAAAGTCCTCTCTCGATGTAAAGTGGACAGGCAAGATTCATCTGTTGGAGCTGGCGCTGCCCTGTGTGGAGGGTCTGCCTTTGGGCGCAGAGAACACCGCCGACATTCCCATTGAAATGGCAGATTTATTGAAAAAAGCTCTCGACGGCTTGGAGAATCCCTTTGAACAACTTCTGCAGCGGATTCAACCCGACTGTGTGATTCACGACTTTTCACAGTACTGGGCTGCTACAGTTGCCGCCAAGTTTGGTATCCCGGCCGTTTATTTCAGTATCTATAGTGCTGCTGTCATTAGTTACGCACTAGTGCCCAGCAGAAACAAGGACGAGGAAACCACTGTTGATGATTTGACGACACCACCACCAGGTTACCCATCGTCTGTGATCGCTTTTAAACCATTCGAAGCGAGATCTATTTTAGTTGCGTATAATAGCCAAAACGGGGACATGCCAGTGATAGATCGCTTATTTAAATGTATGGAGGCGTGTAGGTTGATTATCATCAGATCAAGCGTTGAATTGGAAGGCAAGTTTATAGAGTATATGGAGGCGGCGTACAAAAAGGCAGTCGTTCCCGTGGGTCTTCTTCTGCCAGAGGCATTTCCACCGCCAAACGAGCCGGAGCAATCTGAGTGCCTCACATGGCTGGACACGCAGCCGCCTTCTTCCGTTGTCTACGTGTCTTTTGGCAGCGAGTGTTTTCTGTCGAAAGAGCAGATTGCTGAGTTGGCAAATGGGCTGGAGGCGAGTGAGGTTCCATTTCTGTGGGTTTTGCGATTCCCTCGTTACCCTCACTCCAACTCAGGAGAAGACGTGGATGAGGGAGATAGAGCGAGGGCGTTTTTGCCAGAGGGGTTTGAGGGTCGAACCAGGGGGAGGGCTTTGGTATACTGCCAGTGGGCGCCGCAACAGCATATTATGTGTCACCCCTCTTTAGGGGGTTTCTTGAGCCACTGCGGTTGGAGCTCTGTTTTAGAAGCGGTGAGATTTGGGGTGAAGATAATCGGGCTACCCATGCATATTGTTCAGGGTCTAGATGCCAGACTTGTGGTGGAGGAGCTGAAGCTTGGCGTGGAAGTTGGGAGGGAAGAGGATGGGAGTTTTAAGGCAGAGGAAATTTGCAGGAGCGTGAAAGAAGTTATGATTGGGGAACAGGGAAGATTCGCAAGTGAAAATATGGATAAAATGCGAGAGATGATATTCGGGGAGCAACGATGTCAGGAAAGGTATACAGAGGAACTTATTGCTTGCCTTGTTAAGATTAAACCAAGTTGAATGGTTTTTAGAATTATTGTGTGTTTGAGTTTGGAACCGATATAGATACGTCTGTATATTCCAATTGCAATTAGCAATTGTAACCTTAGTTGCAAAGAGACTTCTCTAACGATATTTTTTCAGTTACATATTTTCTTTAAATTAATCATTTTTTTTAATTAATATCAAATGAAATGAAGGTAGTTTCTATTTTTTTTTTATTATGAGAATAGTGAATAAATTTTTAATAATATTTTTTTCTAAAGTTAAATAGTTTATATTGATTTTATTAGAACTTATCAATATATTTATTATTCACAAAAACAATAAGTTATATATATGGTTATAATGAAAAGGTGTTTCGTTGGTATTTACAGTCCAAAGTCCATGTTAATAAAATACACAACTCAAAATAATTTACATAAAATATTAGCTAAACATAATTATACAACATTAACAAAACATCGTATCATAATACTATGGCAAGAGTGAAAATAATGCACAGTAGTAGTACTAGAAGGCAATGGTGGTAGATTATCTTTGGGAGGAAGGTTATCCCATGAAGATCACTCTCCCAAAGGAGGATCAAGCACGACCCATCCAATCAGAGTGTTATCTGGAGGAGCCAAAAAGATCATGATCTCCCACTTTAGAGGCGGAGGCATCATAATCCTAATTTTATCGCCACCCTGTACTGGCAAAGACCATTAAGATAGACCAATATAGGCTTTTTTATGCCACAACGAACTACAACCCCTCATTGAGGCAGAAAGGAGGAGAAGTGACTGCAGAAGTGACTTTATCATTGTTGTGCCATCAATGGAAGAGAATCTTGCAGCACTAGATTTGGAGGAACCCAACTCATGGTATAAGGGACTGCTTGATTAGTTGAGCAACTCATGGAGATGCTAAAACCCCAAAGTCACATTCTTTGCCTATACTTGAATCTAAAAATAAGCAGAAGATATCACAAGAACTTTTTTATTAAAAAAAAATGATTTAAAAGTTCTTCAACATTGATCATAGCTAGATCTATTCCTTTCCAAAGTTAAAAAATAATGATGGATTTGAAGCATTCCAAATAAAAAACAATGTATGCTAGCCAATGAACATTATTCCTAAGCAAAGCCATTCTATGAATAATTGAGCGGCTCAAGGTGAAAACATTGAAAGATACTATGAAGCTATTGCCAAGTTTATTGAGCATGATAACAAATATTGATTATGTGCTTAAACATATTAGGTCTAGAGCATGGAGGGAACTTAGGATTGGGGATTCCTATGTGTTTGAGTCTTTCCTCTAAAGATAGACCCTAGTAGAAAATACACCAAATAAAATAGAAAATATTGGGTTCAAGCTTGGACATATATGGTTGAGTCTAGTAAGCCATGTTATAGATGCTAGGCTTGTGGTGAAGAGCTCAAGCTTAGCGTGGAAGTTGGGAGGGAAGAGGATGGGAGTTTTAAGGTAGACAAAATTTATAGGAGGGTGAAAGAAGTTATGATTGGAGAACAAGGAAGATTCGTAAGTGAAAATATGGCTAAAATGTGAGAAATAATATTTGTAGAGCAACGATATCAGGAAAGGTATATGACAAAATTGGCCATTAGATGATCTTCTGGTAGAATGAGCACACAAGAATTATGAAACAATAACCCTACTTGTATTCATAAATATGCAAGATGTGCAATAAATAGGTGTCTTATATAGAAGGAACATGCAAATTTCACCTAGAATCACGGAGTTAACTGACAGTAAACTAGTGGAGAACAAATGTGTAACAACCACTTAGCTAAGACAAGTGGTAGCTAACTATCATAGACTAAATAATCACCTAAATACGCTGAAGCTATATGTGTAGGGATTGTCCATTTAATAAATAAATGGAATAATAAATATCCTACACCAACACACCACTTAAGTGTATTTTAGGTGGGCAGAAAAGAAAAAAATGGGTCCCAACAACACTATGTCGGCCCACTACTACGTATTGACCCCCTATTTTATTCCTCTTTATGAACCAAGTTGACTAATTCGGCTCTATTTTTTCTCCGTGGTGATTTTTTAACCATTTACCATAAATGCCTTAGACATTTATTGGTCTAGCATTTTCCTACCCAATACCCCATTATGCCTCTAGTCAACCTAAATATTTCCTAGGGTCAGTTTCGGTAACTAAAATTTTCTTACAAGTTAATTTTATATATTTAGCTCCATTTCAAACAAAATTACTTAAATAATATAAAATTCATGTTTTATTTCTTATGTTGCACTTGTTATGGCTACTAGGCATCCTCCCTATCTTAGATGTCATCTCCTCACCATGGTTACTCTCTAGTCTTGAACTATGTCTCTTGGAGTAATATTTTCTCAAAATAGTCAAATAACAAATGAATTGATTTTCCCACTATTTATATTTACTATTGAAAATTATTTACATGTCAAATGTTTACCACTAGATTCTATCTTTTACCCATATCTTTGTTTCTAACAAATCTTTTTCCAATCTAAAAGATGTTATGGGATCCTAACATTGTAGAGAATCTTTTCATGTATTACATGTAATTTTTGCAAATATTTTGATTTTTTTTCTAAATTCTATACGTTCGCTTAATTATCCATACATTGGACACCTTTACATTTCTTTCACTTCATTTCTTATCTACAACACTAAGGTAAGTAAAGGTATATATTTTTCAATTCTTTCATTTCATTTATCTTTCTTGGTTTTTAATACAATTTAATTAGCTTCAACATTGTGTGTTTCTAGGTTCTTTTTTCAAAGCACCATTTCATGTTTCACCTTCTTGACATGCTAACTTCGAGTGGGGCATATGTATGCATAATATTTTTAAACATTATCAATTACTATTATTTTATCTCTTGCAGGAACCCATCGAGTCTTAATTTATCTGAGTGCATGTCTTAAAGGGTGCACTAAGAAAGGGGTGGGCAAACTATTGGTGCTTCAAAATATTTTTGTCCCTTATACTACCACTTATTATTGTCACTTGGATTTTCACCCTTTGAGGAGATGTCTCAACTCTCCTCATCCAAGTGGCATAATTGAAACACTCTAGACTTGTGGGTAGCCTATGAATGAGGTGGATCTCTAGATAGGGCTAGCTCCCTTGATGTACCACTTATAAAACATTACTGCACCTAAACTTGTGACAGAAAAGGGAGAGAAAAAATTGAAATCAAACTATCCTAAAAGAGGTGACACACCAAAATAGTTTATGACTACCAACTAGTTGTATGTTACACATTAGAATAAGGGACTAACCAAACATACACTTCTCAAATTTGAATCTCCTTACATCAGTATTTTATTATGAGGTTTTGGTAAATGCCTAGGCTAGGAGGATAAGATATGAGGTCTAGAATGACACTATTGAATATGATAACTCATTCAACCTTGACATTTCCTAGAAAATTTCACATGACCTATAAGAAGAAGTTGGAAATAGGTAAGAGAATGAGACAACATGCCAAGGAAATCATAGTTATCACTAAACAAGATCCATCATTCAAGTAAACACACTATGAATAGTTATCGAAGAGGTAAGAATTAGTATTATTATTGATCAAATGGTATGCAAATGATCAGGGCTTCACCATACTCAGGTGGAACATAGTCTACAAAAGCCAAAATGGCTAGTTCTTATAGAACTTGAGAGAGAGAGAGGAGAAGAGAGAAGTTCAAGGTCACAAGAACACTTGTCAAGCTGAGAAAAGGAGTTACATGTTTATGGGAAGATGTGAAATGGACCATGTAAGGTTAGAAGAGATAAGTGGCTTCCCAAGTCATGAAACTCATGAAAAGTGGCGTAGGAGTTCTCATTATGGCTCATAAAATTGCCTTCATGATTTTGCTCTGTTTGAACATCCCAAAATTGACTAAGGATAGGTCCAATGATTGAAATTAGAGGGAAGAATTTTAGAAATGCCTTTCCATGCATTGGTTGTATTCTTAATCATCTAGAATCTTCCCAAAATGAGCTATCACCATCTATAATCAAAATAACTCTTCTTTCCCACACTTTGCGCACTTGGCTTCCAAAAAGGCACCAATTTTACATGAAAATTCATTAAATGGAGTGTATGACACTTTAAAATACCTTCCATGGCCTTAGAGGCATCAAGCACACCTTAAAAAGACTCCCACTTGAAGTTTTCACCATTTTCACCACCATATTCACTATGCCCATTTTGACTGGCTGAGATGAAGTAGCTAGTAGGAACACTTAGGAGTTTTTTAAAGGAATTAAATAGACATTATGAGTTATATTAAGACCCATTATTCTTTCCAAAGTTGATTTCAACTCTTGAAACCTCCTAGAACCTGTACAATGCATAAAATAGTCAAAAACACCCTATTTTGTACTCTATTCGTAAAATTCTGTATAATAAAAAATCATGGGGAGTATCCTAAGAGAGTATTTTACAAAATATAATCACTTTCATGGTCAAAATGGGCCATTATAGTAGCTTCCCATCCTCATTTCTCCAATCGGGTCCTTGTAAGGGTTTAACAAGGGTTTATGCCTATTTTACCCTGTTAAGGTTTGTTCATGAAAATTTGACATTTAAATTCCAATCCAATGACAATTTTTTTTAGGAGCCTATCCATCTCAAAAAAGCTCCCTGAGTCTCCATGAAAATCATCAAAAGAGATATGATCTTCCAAACCTCTCCTATCGAGCTTATTTTCTCTCTTTATTATAGGTTTGCACTGTTTCAGGGCTCAAAAATGAATTCCTCATGTTTCATTTTCAAAATGAAAGATTTAACACACCTGAATTAACCCTAAAAACATTCCAAAATGCATTAGGATGCTTATAATATGTTATAATTGAAGATGAATTCTCATTTGGGTATTAGGCCTAACCATGCCTAATAGCTTGTTTACACCTTAAAGCTCACAATGACTTTTGATGGTTTTCCTTGCATCCCAATAGCTTATATAAATTTTTTGTGATCCCATACACATGATCCAATCCATTATAAATTTCACCCCATAATATAACTGAAATTGGTTCTCCATTTGGCTTTAGGCCAAGACTATGCTTGACAGGCTTGATTATATACTTGAGGGTCTAGGATACCCTGTTGAGCTTCACCATTTATTTATTGATTTTTCATGTTTTCATATGTTTATACAACTTCATTCAACTCATTTTAAGGTTAATATAACTCATGTTCCACCTTCTCATCCTTTCTTACCAAGACTACATGGTTTGCAACCTAGGGAAGTACCCTCTGTCTGAGACAAAAAATGGTACTTACCTTGTTTACACAAACCATTTAGATGTTTTATAGGGTTATCCAAGTGTTAAAATTTATTTCTACCAAATTTTATACCTTTATATTTACAAAACCCAAGACAAACTATGCAAAAGGGGGACTGTGCACAGGATTTGGAGTATAAGTTGTATATTGCATCACTTGTTTTGCATTATATGAGGGTGTATAAATTCCATAAAAAACTTAACCAAGGTTTTCAAATCCAATTCATCACCTTAATCCTCTACATTCCTTCTTATACCCCCTTGATTGGTCAAGACTGTGCGCAAGATTTGACTGTGTTTTGTATTTTTCTCCTTCAAAGATGATGCCTGTAGGTTACCTTTCATGAATTAAGCTTGAAATAATGTTTAAAACACTTTATATTTACTTGGAGTCACTTGGTACTTGTTTTTACTATGCCAAAGGCTTATAATAGTTATCAACCAAGTCACTGTTAGCTACAATTGATTGTCGCTGACTGTGTACCACAGAGCAAGGGATTTTATGAATAAGACCTCACATTGTAACATTTAAAACATGTCGTATGATCCATATTATGTATTTTTGAGTCATTTTAAAACATATTTCATGAACAAATTATGTATCTCCATGCCCAAGCCTCTCTCATGGAAGGTATAGGAATTAAAGTATATTGTAGGTGTATGTTTTTGCTTGATAGAACACCTATAGGTGATAATAGGGATTAAAACATATTATATCAGACTCTTTTGATTATCTGTTGAAGATTTATCATCATCCTTAATTCATTAAAACCACTCTAACCTAGATATATTCCTAGTATGGTTTTTTGGGGGTGCAATATCACTTAAGGATTCAAATCCTATAGATGTTGCTGCCTGAGTTTAGTGCTTAGAAAGGCATCTTTGAGGTTTCTAACAACAAAACTCCATCAACCCTCTTCCCTCAAAACTTTTCCAAGTCATTATTCTATATGGAGGATTCAAGATAAGGTAATAAAGATGCATAAAAGGTATTTGTAACCATATTATGAGATATTAACAAAACCTTAAGGTACTTTGTTTTCATCTTTTAGGGACAACTGGCCTAAATTTCAGTTATCTTTTTGAAGTGACCCTCAACCTTGTCTATCAATATATAAACTCAAATAAGTCTTCTATTATGTTTTCAACCTACTATGACCTCAATAAGGGTTCAAAATTTTCCAATCTTCTTTGTATAAGTGCCTTCATGGCTCTGCTAATGCCACTTTTAGGTGGATCCTACAATATACAATCAGTGGAGAATATTTCAAATAGTGAACATTGTATGGTTTATAACCTATCTTAGCCTTTCTATAAGTTATATGAATGGATTATAATCATCTTGGAGGGTTTGAAACCTATTTCCTTACTCCCACTATAATAATGTCATTCCTTGTTGAAACACTTGTAGGTGCATTCTCATGTACAGGTAGTAAGATAGGATTGTAGGCAGTCTAAGATGTGATATCTTGTGGTCAGTTTTAGGCCATTACCAAGTTTTCAAATACACTCTTATCACTCTAAATGATTTAACCACTTATCAGAACTTGCAATCCACCATGAAGTAATCTCAAGAGGCTCTTGTAGATGAGTATAATAGTAGAAGGCTGTGAATGACTGTGTTGACTGGCGACCACAGTCCCTCATTATGCCAAGTGGAGGTTATTATTTTATTCTCTTGATATTAAAACATGTTAAATATCATGAGATATTTTTTACAATTCCATGAATCATGTTAAATAGGTCCACACACGTGATTCCCTATGACTGTAAGTAAGAATGAGCAAGAAGTTGACTGTGAGAAAGGCAAGACTGAATATTTGCTCAAAGCATGGTGTGATGAAACCAAGCATGAAATGAGGTGATAATATGGCCTTGAGACATGGGAAACATAACATCAAATTCCTATGCGACATTTTTAGAATACCAACATTCTGTAATAAGGAAGAACTTGATTGAAGCTACACAATGGTGACACCTTCCTGCAACATTAGACATCTTGCCCATCAAAACACCATAAAACATGAAAATAAATATAGAAATAATCTGATAAGAGAGTTAAAATCCTCTAGATCCAACATCACCAACTAGTTTATACGAACTTGTCCAAAATGGAGCAAAACTTATAAAGTGCAGGAAATAGTGAGCAAAAAAACATAGTCAACTTGTAAAGGATGGTTCATAAAGCATGGTTGACCAATATTAAAAATATTATTATATAAATGGATCTATATGAGTTTAATACCACCTACCAAAATTATTTGACATAAAACCTCTTCAATTTTCTGTACCAAACACAAACCCACTGATCACTTTTATGTGTTTAGAAAGACACAGAAAGAGTAGAATGGTTTTAGATCAAAAATAGAACTTCCAGAGTATGTCAAGCATGGAAATGAACTTTAGGAAGATGAATAGATGTTCCATGACCTTTTCCCATGTTTCATCTTCCCTCATGGGTCGTACAAATGCCAAACTCCCCTTTTTCAATTGATAACTTGATCTTCAGTTAGATAACCTACAAGTTTTAGATGAGACTAATATTCTTGATAGAGAATCTGACTTCTTGGATGTTTTAAAGTTAATAAGGACACTTGGGAACCTTTAAAACCATGCCACTTACATTTATGACCCCTAAATGCCTATTAAATGACTCAAAATGACAAATAACTAATTGGATCATGACCAAGGATAATAAGTCATTAAATGACATCAAATAAAATATAATACACCTTATGACTTAATATTGAACCCCATATAAACCTATAAAAATCAAGTTTTCTCCTATAGGGGTTCCAATTTGATATGTAGGGTCAAATTTGGTCAACAAATTGGTGACTCATAGGGGTAGTATACTTGTTATACTAAAGATCAATATCCTTATCAGTCCATTGGCCTTAGGGAGTCATCTAAAGTTTGAGACAAATAAAAAGACCTGACACTTGATAGCATTGATTTGATCAAGACAAGACAACTAATTGACTACCTCAACCACACAAAACAAAAGACACACACAAAGAAAAGCAAATAAACTAAAAAGACACACTTTTGCTCAAGGCACTTAAGGAAATAAAAAAAACAAACTACTATGCACAACTAACAACTAAGCATACCTCCTTTCTAAGATCAAAAGGAAAGTTTCTGGAATCATCTTCTTGATAAGATGAATCATAGTGCCAAGCATGTTGTTCCTTAGATTGGATGCTTTGTAGATCAGACCTATTCCTTGACACTTCACTTGATATGCTCTCTAGTATATTATCTTTAAATAGGTCTCCAATGTAGATATATTCCTCTTGGCCTTGTACACATACCTCATATTTCTGCCCACTCTTCATCTCATAATCAACTTGCAGCATCTTTGTAGGCATGATTTCAAGAGGATTAGTTTCATGTTCTTTAAAATATTGAGGTCAATAGGATCTTGTTCCATACTTCAAGAGCTGATGTTTTCCCCCTAACTAGTTGAGAGGATGATATCCCATTTTGGTGATTTCAAACATATCATCATGGAATGCATGTGCCTCTTGAAATGACAAACTTAAAAAGTTAATTTTTATTTGCATACTCACTTGAGTGTCAAGGCTGCCTTCTCCATCTTTGAATATATCATAGCCTCCTTGAAGAGGATTATATCATGCTCTAATGAATACAAAAAAGTCATCTAAAGGCTGATTAGAGACCATTTTTTCTTGCCCATATATGATGTCTTGGATAGTGATGGAAGCACAAATGGTGATTTCTTCTTCTTTGGAAAAAGGAGAACATTATTTCATATCAACCCAATCAAAAGTTTCAACACAAGAAACCACCTTTTCTTCAAAATTTATGACCTCTTGAGGACTCTCAAGTTGCATCTCAACTGTCATAGCATGACTTTGGTTCTCAAGGGCTGCAAGGTTCTCAATCTCCTTCTCCTTCTAGGTGATTCCAATGCTAGGCATTTTGTAATCCACTGACTTAATCCAATGAGGGTGCCAAGGAGCTATGTCTTCTTTAAGCAAGAGTTATGAATTTTTATCAATCAAGTACTGCTCTTTAGGTTACCATACCACAGGTCCATCAAGGAAAAGGGTGATGGGGTGAGGACAAGATGAAATAGTTGTTGGAGGTAGCACATACAACTCAACATCATATTTTGGGAGTTTTTGAGGAAGGGAAGGAAGACCTTGGGATAAAATAGCTTGGTTTTCTTTCTTCCATTTGATAATTACTTCATTTACATCTCATTCAACTTGAACACTATCTTAAGGAAGGTTAGATGGGGTGTGTTTAGGTATAGGATATTCTTTTGGGTCTAAACCTTCCATCACACCTTGACTAAACAATTTCATCCTTGACTCTAACTTTTCAATTTGCTTGGCTAGGTTCTCTTGGAAAAGTCTATCTTGAAGTTGATAGGAATCATCATGAGGATAAGGGGTAAAAGAGGGTTGTATGGAAGATAAGGAGCCTCTTGAGGAAGGGTGGGAGGGGCTTGCATAGGATTAAGTTCTTTCTCAAATTCACACTCTTTATCAAGACTTCTATCCTCTTTCTTTCCTTATGATTCCACTACCTTATTATAACTTAGGGTGTTAAGATGGGGAGTCTCTTCTTAAGGTAGTGATGCACTTTGAGGAGTGGATGAAGTGTTCAAGAAACTTGGGATCTCCTTAGGCATGTATTCTCCACCTTGTCTCCAACTTGGGATCTCATATCTAAAGGTCTCTTCTTGAAGTGGGGATGCAATTAGAGAGGGAAATGAGGCCTTAAATTTTAATTATTTTTTAGATGATATGGAATATTACATATTCCTATTGGATAACTCAATCTGCCTATCAAGATTTACTTCAAAAACCAAATTTGTCTTTCCAACTCTCTCTTCCAGCTGATTGGGGAAAAGATGACTTTGATAAGTTTAATTGGGCTCATGAATAGGGGTCAAGTAGGACTGATAGAAATATTTAGGAGGATTATATGAGGGATGATAGGTTTGGTGAGGATGTTCTTCATAAACTCCTAGCCTATCTTCTAAAGATGTAATCAAGCCACGTACATCTAGCTATTTCCAACTATTTTTTGCTTGTTTACATTCAGAAGGAAGAAGAAACTAAAGTAATGGTCAGGGGTTAGATGATACCCAGATGAAGTTTGTGCACTATATCCAGACGATAGAAAGAACTCCTCTTTGGCTGTGGAGGATGACACCTGTAAATAAAAAAGGCTTAAACAAAGAAAATGTTAGATAGATATATGGTGGACTGCCAAGCAAAGCTCGGTCCTAGAAGTGCAAAGACTTTCTTGAGGGATGACAGTCCACTAGTTGATAAAAAAAATGTCAAATGAAGAGAAATACTGAAAGACTAAGCAAAAGAAATAGAGATAATGTGTACCTGTATTTTGTTTTCGGTCTTCCACAGTCACTGACGTCGGTTAGCCTACTAGCGTCGGTAGGGGCAATGGACTTTGGATGGGTCTGAGGGTCTTGTCTGTGGTCAACAGAATGGTCTGTGGTAGTTTGAGAGTCTGTGCAGGGATCCAGGACAATGAATGTGGTCTGGGAAAGGGGTCAGGTAGAGGACAGACTGTCAAAAAGGGTAAGGATATGGAGAAGGCCTCTCAGCCTCTCCAAGAAGAAAGTCAGGTCTGGTCTGGTTGATAGCCGAGTCTGGTTGATAATATTATTTAGAAGCAATGAATAGAAAATTGATTGCTGATATAGTCTAAATAATTGAAATAAAATAGAAGAAAAATACTTAGCTCTACTTGGGGGAGATCTAGAGGTGTAGAAGACTTGTTGCTGATGCGACTGATGTAGAAGACTTCCTGTAATGTTTCAATCAAGTGTGGAGTGATTGATGCAAAATTTTTATAGCATGTGATGCTTGGTGTACGTCTAAGAGAGAGAGAGAGAAAGAGGTCGAATTATGAGAGCAAGAGAATTAGCATTCGGGGGGAAAACCAACGTCTGGATTTGATTTTATGCAACTGATGTCGGTGATACCACCAGCGTCGATCGACTGTTGACCGATGTCAACGGCTAGAGGACGAGTAAAAAGGCTATTTTAAGCCTTTTACTCGTTCTTCCATCTGCCGAGTTCAGTGGTCGTGGTTAAACGATCGAAGGCGAGTTTAATAGGCATGAAGATTAGTGGGAGAGTTGGAATGACTAGTCATAGGGTGATAAATGAGGGTATCCAAGGGCAAGAAATCCAAGGTGAGGTGTCATGGGTGAGGTGCCAATGGTGGTGTTATTAATTTAAAATAGGTATTTTAATTTAAATTAATAAGTGTGTGGGTTAGGAATGTGTAGAAGTGGACCAAGGAGACTAAAGGGGAGTCGACCAAGGAGTGGACACAATTTTAGTGTCTATATTTGTCCATTTTTGTCTTGTTGGTTGTTCTGACGAATTGCAAGACAAAAATAGGAGTAAGTTATCCCAGATATGGGATGAGGTCATTTTTGTCATGTTGGTTGTTCTAATGTACTGCAAGACAAAAATAAGACTTGATTGCCCCGAGGTATGGGATGAGGTATTTCCCCTCAAAGCGGGAGTCAAGGGAAGGGAACCTGAAATCAGGGGCCAATTTGATAGATAGTGGATGAGATATAGTGAAGTTTGAGTGTGAATGCTACAAAAGTTGAGATTATGCGTATGCCACTTCACGTGATGGTCAAGTCAAATTGTCGCAAGTCAAGGTCGAGAGTGCTAAAATTGAAATAACAGGTCCCCAGCATTTAGTCATAGCTGATTGGGTTAAACGATCCAAGCTATAGCTCTAATGGTCGTCGTGTTTCAAGTATTTTGGGCTCAAGAAGTGCTCCTAAAAAACATGAAAATGTCACAAGTAGTGGGAATCAACTTGTTTGCGATCCAATACTTGTGAGGGTCGTAGACAATTTGCTAACTAGTCGTGAGGTAGCATATGCAATTAAAACAACCAAGGCATAATTGTCTCAAAAGTGGTCGTGGTCTAAGGAGATAGTTGCGATCTCTAAGGTCATTGGTCGAGTCGAGTCGAGATATAAGTGATCTCAAGTGTGCCCCATGAGGAGTCTATGATCACTTCTACAGTGTCAGCGTTGGTTGTTTGGTCATGATTTTGGGTTGGTATAAATAGTTGGTCTATTAGATGGACAGACGAAGGAATGGATGGTCGACATCATTAGGGAGACGAATGGGCGAGTGGATGGACGAAGGAATGGCCGAGTTAACGTTAGAAGACTCCATGTCAATTGAGTGCTACCTACATAGCCCCTGTTTTAAGGGCTTCAGGCCAATGTAGTTCTCCCAAAAGGGAGGAAGGGTCAAAGAGGTTGATAGGTTGGTTTGGTCATGTGAATGGTTTAGCACTTCCCATATGTCTGATGGTACATGCTTGAAATGATGAAAGGTATGATGATGTTACAGCCTTTTCCATATTATGTGATGGTGTATTCTGTAACATTGGTTATATGGTCTTTCATTCCTACCAATTTCTATATTGGTGATGGTGTATGCTAAAAATGAATTGAGGATGTTTATGCTTCAGCAAGTAATGGTTTATGCTTAACATAAATTGTGTGGTCGATAGTTTTCATGTGTATTGGTTTCCATAGAAACTATTGTGAATATGATGATGTTAATGGTCTGAAAAAGGTTTGGTTGGTTTGGTTTGGTTTAGAAGAAAATGATTTGGTTGTATATGACAAAAGTGTGAAGAAGTAAAAGGTGTGTTGCTCTTTTATTGAAAAGGACTATAATGATAGCATAAATAAGGCTTGTGGAAACAAAAGCCCCGTTCATGCATTATGTCATTGACCATTATTTGTGTTAGAGAAGTATTCAAATCACTTGATGTTAAGTGAGCTCAAAGTCTCTTGAGTATGCTGGGGTAATAGGTTTGATTATGTAAGATGGGAGGATAGCGTAACCCTTTTTAGCAAGGATAACTTTGCCCCTTTTATAGGTGACCCTGAGAACGACTATAGGCAAGTACATGACTTAATAGTTTGTCAGTCAATTTTTTTTTGGTAGACTGATTGATGCGAAAAGTCTACGTTGGGATGTTATTTTGTTTTGTGGTCATATGTGAAGCTGATCGATGCGGGAAGCTTCTGAGAGAATGCTATTTGTAGCAAGATTTAGGTATAACCATCCTTTGAGAGATTGGTCTATATTTTGCTTTGTATAGTTGAATATCTTTGAATAACTGTCCTTCAAGGGAGCAGTCTATCGATTACAGCAATTATGCAGCTGTCCTTCGAGGGAGTAGTCTATATTTATAGTTTTATGACCTTTGAATAGGCATCCCTGTTTTAATATGTTTTTGTTTTGGACTGGATTTTTGGTCATGGACTTGACTATAGAGGTTTAAGGGCTCTCTTTTATTAGGACAAAGCATTCATGCTTGACAAAAGGGTTGACTAGTGTTTGTAGGGTTAAGGGTTGAGAGGAATAAGAATGACGATGATGGAGATTGCTTAAGGGACGAGCTCAAGTTAAATATCAAGTAAATGAGTACTTGATTAACAGTAGAATGGTCGCAGATGCAAGACATTAAGGGGCTCAGATTCTAGCTGGCCTTCAAGAGAAGACATGCGATAAGTCTTTGATCCATACTTGTGTGTTATGATGTAAGGTCCGAGCCAAATAGGAGCAAACTTGCCTTGTTTACTTTTTTTCATATTGGTCACGTGTTGGTCGATGCTTGGTTGGTTGATGTTTGATTGATGCTTGGTTGGTTGATGTTTAGTCGATGCTTGGTCGATGCTTGGTTGGTTGATATTTGGTCGATGCTCGGTCGTTTGTGATAGTCAGTATAAAGTTGAATTCCCTCAGTTATTTTTATGACAGGGACAATGTTTGACACCCATTGCAGATAATCAATGGGTTGGATAAATGAGATGGAGAGAAGACGATGAGGTTCTTTTTTGACAAGGAGTGCGATGTGAGGATGAATCTTGCAAAGCTTTTCCCTGATAGGCTTAGTTTAAGAGTGTGAGATCCTAATCTTTCAGGTTGGAGTTTGGAATCTCAGAATTAGGGACGGTGATGGAGGCAATGGTTGGTAATGTTTTGATTAAAGAAGCTAGTGGTTGGAGGTCTTCAGGTTGGACATCCACTATCTGTAAAGCTTTGATTAAAGATTGGTGATGTTATGGAGAGCTTTGAATGAGGTCATACAAAGATGTCTTCACAAGGGTTTGATGAAGTTGTTTCACCATGGGGTCAGAAAGTGGCTGCAAAGATGTTGGATGGGATGTGCCCAAGATTAAAATCTTGGGTTTTGATGGTTGAGAAGACTTGATGAATAGATATGTTTGAGGGAGAGAAACATTCTCTTTCCCTTTATCCGTCATGGTTTGTGACCTGTTGGCCACATTGATGGTGTTGATTTCAAATAATGGGGTTGAAGGTGGTAGAGAGACCATAGTCTGATGATGGGATCTCGATTTAGGTGAAGATATTTGAGAGATATAGGATGGTATTGATGGCTTGGTTAAATGGTGGTCAAGAGGATCCTTAATGAAAAAAGTGTCTTTTTTTAGGTGTTGACGAATGATAGTTTTAAGAGCACAGCAACGCTCAGTGTCATGTCCAGGTGTGTGATGATACACACAAAATTTAGTGTCGTCGAATCAAGATGGTTTTGATCCGAGAGTTGATGAGTGTGAAGGTGAAGAGGTTTGGGAGACATTAGATGATGTTGGAGATTTGGTGACAGCATCCTCAATAAAAAAAGTGTCTTTCTCGAAGTATTAGCGAATAACAATCTTAAGGGCACAATAATTTCCAGTGTCATGTCCAGGTGTGCGATGATATAGGCAGATTTTAGTGTCATCGAACCAGGACGGTTTTGGTCCGAGAGGTTGAAATGGTTTAATAGGTGGGAGAGTGATGCTAAAAGTTTTCAAAAGTCGGCGTAGTATCAAAGCATATGAACCCGCTAATGGGTCTACGCTTGTTGATGTATTAGGTGTTGATGACTTTTGTTTTGGAGTTGTTGAGAGAGATTTTCGTTCCACCTTTTGGGTCGGTGGTGGGGCCACTCGTGTAGATGACACTTTCTTTGTGAGGGGTGCTGAATTTTTTAGAAGAGGTATGTTTTTGATTGGTAAAGGGAGTAATGGAGGCAACTTGTTTTTGTTAGGTGTCGGAGTAGGGAGCATTCCTATTAAAGTAGAAGGATGAGGGCCCAAAATGGAGGGCAATGATGATGGTGGGAGAGGAGTTCTTCGACGTGCTTTAGTAGCCTTCTTTGATACGGTATAAAGACCACTATTATGGGGGGCGAGATTCAAATTGACCTTCACTTGTGGGTGAGTGAGGTTTAATATAGGGCAAACACCAATGGATTTAACCGACTTTGAAATAGTAAAATTTTGTGAGGGTTTAGGCTCGGATGTGAATGGTTGAGCTTCTAAAGGTTTGGAAGTAGAAGCTTGCTCCTCGTTGGAGACTTTGGGAGATTTTGTTGAAGGAGGGTTAATAGTATGAGATGGAGCGAGATGTGTAAGATAAGGAGCTTTAAGTCACTCCCACAATGCCTCATGTTTTAAGTTTCTCGAATGGAGAAATCCTAAGTTTTCAGCCCATCGAGAGAATGGTTTGGAAGATGTTGGATGAGGATTTAGTTTTTTAGAAGATGTGGGTGGTTGTGAGAGTGGGAATGTGTTAGATGCGGCGATCTCAGGCTAAAGATGAGAGAGAGCCATCACTGGATATTTTTCAGTCGAAGTAGGTGAAGAGACAAGTTCTTCTCTTGGTGGAGAAGGAATTGGAGAAAGTGACTCCTCAAGAGGATAGAGGGCAGGGATGATTGTGCCTTCTACTTGAAGTTGAGGAGTAGGAAAGGTAGGGTCTTCTATTGGTAGTAAGAAAGATGAAGGTGGGGCTAGCGGCGTTGGTATGGTCAAAGTGTCCTCTAATATAAGAGAGGTCGATGGAGAACTATTAGGGGAGGATGGCTCTTCCACCTGTGGAGGAGAGATAGGAGAAGAAGGCTCTTCTACCTGTGATGGACAAATAGGAGAAGAATGCTCTTCTACCTATGATGGAAAGATAGGAGAAGGAGACTCTTCTACCTGTGATAGATAAATATGAGAATGAGACTCTTCTACTGTGATGGACAAATATGAGAAGGAGACTCTTCTA
The DNA here is from genome assembly GCA_037957365.1 of Torreya grandis. Classification (NCBI taxonomy): domain Eukaryota; kingdom Viridiplantae; phylum Streptophyta; class Pinopsida; order Cupressales; family Taxaceae; genus Torreya; species Torreya grandis. Next base: position 2,533,226 of record JARHVA010002112.1, read on the forward strand.
CCTGTGATGGAAAAATAGATTGACTAACCTCTTCATATTGTGAGAGAGATTGGTTAGGTATGAAAAGAGAGACCGTGTTGACCATGCGTATATTACGCTCTTGAGAGTCATCGGCCATGGTCTGCAAGTTGTTTTGGCTAGGGGGATGGCTAGAAAAAAGTTGTCTAAAGATGTCTATGTTTTGGTTAGGTAGCGCATTCGGGTTATCCAAGATAAGATCACCTTTATCTAACATGTCTTGAATGACGTTCTTGAGGGTTTTACAATTGTCTGTGTCATGAACTTTGACATGGTGATAATTACAGAAGTCATTCTCCCTATACCATGCGGAGATGGCTTGTGAGAGATCAAATTAAAAGGGTGGTCGAATTTGGGGGAGATTGATGACTCCATGTTTGACAAGTTTATCCAACACAGATGCATATGATTCTCTTATAGGAGTATACTGACGCTGTATATATCATTGTTGGAATTGTCATGTAATACTTTGAGACGTGGAAGGTTTGGATTGATTAGTTGTGCTCGATGATGATGATCTAAGTACCACAACATTTGCTGATCCCTTAGATTTGGAATTAGAGGAAGAAGATTTGGATGAAGGGTCATTTGATTTTGCATTGGAGTTTTTACTACATAATTTGACTTTATTTTCTTTGACAACACAGAGTTCAAGCTTTTTAGCCATGGTGAAAGCTTTGTCAAATGTGTGAAATGTTTGGACCCGCAAAGTAGATGAGATGTGTTTAGCACAGGTTCTAGAGAAGAGTTCAATGAGCTCTGGTTGAGGTAAAAAAAAGAGAGTTGGTTGATTAAGCCTCTCCAACGAGCAAAAAAATCAGCTATTGATTCATCATCAAATTGTCTGATAGAGTATAGGTCCGTGATGGAGACCTTGGTGATGTTAATTGAAAAGTGGTCAAGGAAAAGTTGAGCTAGTTGAGTGAATGTGAAAAGAGTGACTGGTAATAGAACTATACCAATTGAGGGTAGTGCCAAAAAGCGACATGGGAAATGTGCGTAGTAATAATGCATCATCATGTGCTATAAGGTAACAAGCGTGTCTAAACACTCATAGATGTTGTGGGTCTTCCTTACTCTAGAAGTGAGTAAACTTGAGAAGTTTCTATTGACTAGGATATGGTCGGATTGGGACTGAAACATGAATAGGTTCATTATAGATTTGTTCATATGAGAGAACATTTTTTGAACTCGAAATAGATGTCTCAAGATTAGACATCTTATCCATCAACATCTTGATTAGATCTGTAGACACCGAAATCGTGTCTATCCCTTGGTCCCCTTGGTCCATTCTAACACAAGTCCTAACCCACTCAATTATTAAATTAAAATAATCAAATATTTTAATTTAATTGCCCCCTTGCCACTTCACCCATGCCACCTCACTCCTCCTCGGATTCCTCTCCTTGGATGCCCCCACCCCATGCCAAGCCTTAATTGCCTAAATCCCATCTTAACCCTTCCTCTCACGCTCATTTAAGCCCTTCTCGACTGTTTTCTAACGACAATTTGACCCTGGTAGCTTGTAAGAATGGCAGAGGGATAAAATTAGCCTCTGTCCCCATTCTTCAATCGCTGACATCAGTCATTATGCAGCTAACATCGATGGTTATGTCAGCGTCAGTTACCTTTAAAACCAATTTTTTGCTTCTGTTCTGCCCCCCCACGAAATAGAATTCTCTTGCTCTTGCTTCCCAGCGTTCTTACTTTTTGACTTCTTGTAGGTATCAGTGTTTTGACAACACTTTCCAGGCATAGAGGATCAACACCAATCATCCCACATAGGGTTGAGGATTGCATGACATTTCCATCACCAACCACAACAGAAACACAGCTCCTGCTCCTCTGCCAACTCCATACACAGCTAAGTATTTGCATTAGTTTCATTTTACTATCTTTTTAAATACATTAACATTCTGTCCACTGTCTATTCTCAACCATTCTAGACACAACTCAGTCTGTCTTTTCCAGAGACGCTGAAAGGCCTTCTCTCACCCTTGTCTTCCCCTTTTGCCCCTGACATTCCTTTGGTCCCTTTTCAGACCATACTCTCTATTTTGTTGACCCAACACATGCCATCAGACTCCCATAGACCTCCCCAAAACTATTATGATTGACCAGACATACCTGAAATTTGTCCTAGGCCATTGCCCCGACCGACTCTGACTATTGCCTCTACCGACGTCGGTAGACTAACCGGCATTGGCGACCTTGACCTATCGACGCCGGTAGAACCACTGACATCGGTGACTGTGGAAGACAGAGTGCTACTTACAGGTATGCATTTGCTTTCATTTCTTTTATTCAGTCTTTATCATTTCTATTTTTGGCAATATTTTACTTTTTAACAATCAGTGGGCTGTCATCTCCCAAGAAGTCTTTGCACTTCTAGGACCAAGCTTTCACTCGGCAGTCCACTTTTTAGCTATCTAACAACCTCTGTGTCTGAGTCTCTTTCTTCTATAGGTGTCATCCTCCACAACCAAAGAGGAGTTCCTTCAGTCGTCTGAATTTGGTGCGCAAGACTTCATTTGGGTACATACAAACCCTTGACCATCTTATCTTAGTTTCTTTTTTCTTTTGAATATGAAAAGCGAAAACTTGTTTGAAAACATTCTGGCACACCCGGTGGGACCCTAGGGTCTTCCTTGAGTTCATTTTCTTACTTTTCATATAGGTGCATTAGGTTTCTCCTTACATCTCTTTCTTCTATCTCTTCCAAAAGACACCATTAGCAAGGTTTAAAAAGGACCCTTCTTTCTTTCTTGCATCTTAAACTAGTCAAAATCATATTCTTCAACCCTTTCTCACATTGTTTGCATATGAACGCACACTTCAATTTGAGCTTAAAATACATTGCATCTCATTTCTTCCTGAATGCATGTTTAGTCCACACATCTAGTAATTAAAACTGCATCATGAATAAAGCATAGGCCACTTATGTTACACATCCAAACCACTTGCACAAATCAAACATCTTAACTTATCTGAGACAAGGTTTGACTAAGATTTTATCACCTAGCGGATACCTTATCCGTCCCAACAATTCCACTTGGACTTCACTACCAAGGGGAAAGCCCACTCTGTTCTCTGGCAGAGGATAATCTCTAGGGGAAGTATATACTAGCTAAGCGAGACCAGCTTGTCACTGGGCTCGTGAAGTGAGGGGAGCTTGCTCCTTAGCACCAGGCCACGTACGGAACCTAACACAGACTCTTGATCACCGAAACTAACTTGAAACCATCTTTAGACTGCTTCTTCTAGGACCCGATCTACAAGCCAACCTCCCAAACACATTCTAAGGCATAAACCAACATGATTCTAAAAGTTTATTTTTAGGATTTAACGCTTAGAGACTGCCTGTCTCCATCTATTTTTCTGCTTCTATCTAATTTTTTGAGCTAGTGAGGACATTTTTTTCTTTCCAAGAACTTTCAAATTCTAAGTTTTTGCAAAACACAGTTACCGACATTGGTTTTTCCACCGACGTCGATAATTTATTCACCGGCATCAGTCATCTGACTGACATCGACAGCCTGTCTCATCGACATCAATTTTTATACCGACGTTGGTCACTGTCTAAAATTCTTCTCCTTAAACAGCAAGCTTAAAACTCGACTTTCTTGCTATCCAACATCCATCTAGGTTTTTTAAAACTAAAAAACACAGTTTCAAGACCTGAACCTTTTTACTTTGAATGGTTTTGACACGTAGTCAAACCAAAACTCTTCTTGACCACGCAAGGCATCAGCCGCTTCTGCCTTCACCGTCCATAACCAGTCCTCTAATAGAGTTTTATTCAGACAATAAACATACTCATGTCCAACCGACCCCGACTCAGCCTCCCATTGTCCCTGAAGGGGACCAAGATTTCGAAAGATTCTTTGACCTCAATGTCAAAGCCCTTCAACATTATCTCACGTGAAGCTGAATGTGAGACTCCTTAAGCAACCCAATTTATGGAATGCCAACCTCATTAGTCGAGACAACAGCCATATCAACAGCGTCCACAATTCAACTTATAGACAATCAAGCCAACACCTCGACTAATAACCCGATCGTGTCCTATCTTCAAAATTTAGCCTCTCCTTCTAGACCTACCTCCATGGGGGTTTCAACACCCCCTCAACCTCAAACTACTCAATCAAATTCTACACCTTTCCAAAATCTAGTGGTCTCTATCCCTCCTACTCTTGCACCTATCAACACAAGAGCAACCGCCTACCCTTCAACAAGTGTGGCCACCCCTCAACCACCTTTGACGGCCCCTATCCAATTTGTGCCCACCAACCCCAAAGCACAAGTGCCCTTAGCTTCAACATCTACCCCGATAACTAGCTACCCATATGTTGCGCCTACACAAGCGCAACCAACCACGTCATACGCTCCTCTCAATACTTTTCAAGTGCCTTACAACCTAGGGGGTGCTCCACCCGTCAATCCGTCAGCTGACCTAATCAAAATGTTGATGGACAAAATGTCTAGTCTCGAGACCTCTATTTTTGGTTCACGTAATGCCCTTTCATATGAGCAAATTTGTAATGAATCCATCCATCTCTCTGTCTCAATCAGGTCGTATCCCAGTCAGTGGGAGCTTTCTAAGTTTACTCGTTTCTAGAGTAAGGAAGACCCTCAGTAGCATCTACGAGCATTCAGACATGCTTGTTACTTGATATCCCATGACGATGCGCTATTGTTATGCACATTTCCCATGTCGCTTGTTGGTGCTGCTCTCAATTGGTACAACTCTCTCTCCAGTCACTCTTTTCACATTCACCCAACTAGCCCAACTCTTTTTCAACCACTTTTCGATCAATATCACCAAAAAGGTCTCAATCATAGATCTATATTCTATCTGATAGTTTGATGACGAATCCATAGATAATTTTGTTGCTCGTTGGAGAGGCTTAATTAATCAACTCTCTTTTTATCTACCCCAACCCGAGCTCATCAAACTTTTTCTCAGGCGTGTGCCAAACATATTTCCTCTACTTTGCGGGTTCAGACATTCCGCACCTTTGATGAAGCTTTTACGATGGCTCAAAAGCTTGAATTACATGCCATCGAGGAAAACAAAATCAAGTTGCGGAGTAAAAACCCCAATACCAAGTCCAATGACTCTTCCTCTAAACCTTCTTCATCTAATCTCAAATCTAAGACATCAGCAAATGCTGTAGTCGTCAGACCATCATCCTCTTCAACAACCAACCAGCCCGAACTGTCTACATCCTAAAGTATCACTTGGCAATTCCAGTAAAGATATGTGCAGCGACAGTTTACTCCACTAAGAGAGTCATACGCATCTGTGCTGGACAAACTTGTCAAATAGGGGTTTTTAATCTCTCCCAAATCTGACCACCTCCACAATTTGATCCCTCACGTGCCATCCTTGCGTGGTATAAAGAGAACGACTTCTGTAATTATCACCGTGTTAAAGGCCATGACATGGGCAACTGCAAGTCTCTCAAAAACATCATTCAAGACATGCTAGATAAGGGTGACCTCGTCTTGGACGATCTAAATGCACCACCCAACCAAAGCATAGACATCTTCAAATAACCCTTTTCTAATCATCTGCCTACCCAAAATAATGTGCAGACCATGACTGATGATAGTCAAGAGCATAACATATGCACAGTCAATATGGTCTCGTCTCTCATCCCTGACCAACCTCTCTCACAATCTCAAGAGGTTAGTCAACCCATTAGTCCATCACACGAGGACGAACCTTCTTCTCTTATTAGTTCTCCATCGACTTTCCTTATATTTGAGGATGCCTCGACCATACCGGCACCACTAGCCCCACCGTCCTCCTTCTTGCTACCTATGGAGGACCCTACCCTTCTTACTCCTCAACCACATGTGGAGGGTGCAATTATCCCTGCCCTCTACCCTCTTGAGGAGCTACATTCTCCAGTTCCTTCTTCACCAAGGGAAGAACCTGTCTCTCTGTCTTCTTCAATCAAAGACGAACCTGTTATGACTTCATCATGTCTTGGGTTTGAAATTACTACACCTATCTCATTTTTGGCCCCACAACCATCCACATCTTTTGAAGGACCAAAGCCTCATCCAATACCTTCCCAACCATTCTCTCGATTGGTGGAAAAACTAGGACTTCTCCATTTGAAGAAAGTGGAACATCAAGCATTATGGGAGTTACTCAAAGCTCTCTAGCTTGCCCATCTCATCTCATATCGTCGACCCACCCGTGGCAAAATCTCTCAAAACTTCTAATAAAGACTAGACTTCTACCTCTAAACTTTCAAAATCTCAACCATCCACATCAAAACCAGAACCCTCATTCGCCACATCAAAACCAATCAAGACACTCGGCGTTCACCCCGTCCCTAACCTCACTCACCCGCAAGTGAAGGTAGACTTGGACCACGCCTCGACCAATAGTAGTCCTCAAACCAAATCAAAAAAGACTGCTAAACCACGGTGGCTAACTCCTCCTCAACCGTCAATATTTCCCTCCATTTTGGGCCCTCACCCTTTGACCCTAATAGGAGTACTTCTTACTCCAACCCTTAACCAAAACAAGTTGCCTCCACTACTTCCTTTGCCTACCAGAAGCCTACCCTCTCTAAAAAATTTAGCACCTCTCATGAAGAAAGTTTCATCTTTGCATGTGGTCGTACCATCAACTCAAAAAATGGTACGAAAGCCTCCTTCAACACCTCTTAAGAAAAAGTCAACAACATCTCACGCATCAACAAGCACGGACCCTTTTGTGGGTTCATATGCCTTGATCTTGCACTGACTTTTATAGACCTCTAGCATAACCCTTCCGCTTATCAAACCATTCCAACCTCTCGGGTCAAAACCCTCATGGTTCGATGATACTAAGATTTGCCTATATCATCGTACGCCAGGACATGACACCGAGAATTGTTGTGCCCTCAAGGTCGTCATTCACCGCCACATGGAGAAAGACACCCTTCTCCTTGAGGACACTGACGACAAACCTCTGACACCTTCCCATATCCCTCAAACCTCTTCATTGACATCGACATCTCATCAACAGACCATGACCCCTTCATCTCCTTCACCTCTTCTCTTTGAAATTAATGCCATCCACATAACCACTAGGTCACAAAAAGATAAGGCAAAAAAAAAAGCTACTATTCCTTGGACCTATCCCTTTGTCAAGCCACTTCAACTACCAAAACCCAAAATCTCTATCTTGGGTGCATCTCAACCCTCTTCTTTAGAGGCAATCCATGACTCTATGTTAAAATAGCTTCACTAGACGCTTGTGAAGATGACCTTATATGACCTCATTCAAAGCTCACCCCAGCACCGTCAAGCTCTAATCAGAGCCTTACAGGCAGTGGAGGTCCAACTCGAGGACCCCCAACCACTAGCTGCCTTGGTCCACTCATTACCCCCCATTGCCTCTATCACCTTTAGCGATTCTAAAATTTTTACATCTACCTCGGAAGATCAGGACGCTGCTCTCTTCATCACCGCCTATGTTGATCAAACCCGCATTAAGCAAGTTATGATTGACGGAGGTGCTAGCATTAACATCATCTCTACTCATGCCTTTGATCAATTTGCCCTCCCTAAGAATTGCGTATAAAAAACTAACGCAATCCTTCAATCTTTTAATGACACCACTCCCACAACCATTGGCACCCTCATCCTCCATATTCACGTTGGCCCGCGGACTGTCCCAAAGCTCTTCTACATCATCGAAGGAGAGTTTCAATATAACATGCTATTAGGCTGACCCTAGATTCGTGTCATGGCTTGTGTTCCCTCTACACTGCACCATTGTGTCAAGTTCAAACACGACGGACAAATCCACACCATTCCTACTGACCCATCACCTTTCAAAACTTGTAACATGACCTATCGACCAAATGATGTTCTCATTCCTCTCAAGACATTAACCCAGATGCTGCCTCCATCCGCAAAAGCTTCAACCAGTTCACAAATGGTTGTCGCCCTCACACCACCTCTTCAAGCGACAGCCAAGGACCCCATGGAAGATATCTTCTAATGACTTTCACTTGGAGAATATCGCTTGCTTACCTTAAACATGTTTCAAACTCCGCAAGAGTATGGACAGCTTCATCACAGCCTGAGTTATGACCATCAGATCAAAATGGTCGTTCCTTATGGTCTTCCTCACCTCTGAATCAATCTCATCTATGGGGGGCTAGATCGAGCTCCCACTTATGGGAACCCTCTCTCCTCACCTCAACCCTTCACATCTAACTTCTCATTTCTTGGCAACTCTGCCTTTGCTCACACCTACCTTTATAGGTGTGCATGGAAGGGTTTTGGCTTTGGGCGCTATGAGCAAGGCTCCCATCAGCCCATCAAATCTCTTAATGACGACAATGCCAAGAAATAATATGGTCTAGGCTTCCAAGAACCTACTGCAGCTTTTGCAGACCCTTGTCCCGAACCCACCATCGACCAATCTCCTCCAAACTCGCCTATTCCTCCCTCTTCACCTATGGAGTCGGTGGTTTCCATCCCTCCTAGCTTTTTCAATACCTAAACGCTATTCGCTTGGGATCCCTGACCTATCAACCAAGGGGGTACCCAGGTCTCTCATTCTCGTCTTCTCTCCATCTCATTTATCTAACCCATTAATCATCTGCATTAGGTGTTAGACATTCTTCCTACCACAAAATGACTTGGGAGAGTTCGAATTTATACCAACTATCCTAACCTCGACCAAACATTGACCAAGCATCGACCAAACCTCGACCAAGCATCGACCAGACATCAACCAACCAAGCACCTATCATGACCTCAACCAAGCATCGACCAACTTCTTAATCATCTTCACATCCAAACATCGATCAGCATATGACTAATATGGAGCGAAGTAAACGAGGCAAGTTTTTCCCTAATTGGCTTGGACCTTTCATCATCACGCACAAATATGGGTCAGGGACTTATCATTTATCCTCTCTCGATGGACGCCCAGACCCTGAGCCTCTTAATGCCTTGCATCTACGACCATTCTACTGTTAGTCGAGTACTCATCCACTTGATATTTAACTTGAGCTTGTCCCTTGAGCAACCTTGTCCTCTAAATCCTCATTCCTTTCAACCATATTCCCCTAAATAAATCTTATATACCCTTTTTATAAAGTATGGATGCTTTGTCCTAATAAAAAGGAGCCCTTCAACTTCTATAGTCTTGTCAATGACTCAAAATTTTATCAAAAATAAATATTGATATCAAAATATCCAAGGTCACGAAATCAAAAGACAGACTGCTTCCTCGAAGGACAACTGTACTATCATTGCTGTAGCTAATAGACTGCTCCCTCGAAGGACAACTATTCAAAGACCTCAAAAATATATAAAAGCAAAAATATAGACCACTCCCTCAAAAGATGGCTATGACTAAATCTTGCTATAAACAACACTCTTTTAGAAGCTTCCCACATCGATCAGCTTCACAAATGACCACAAAGCAAAATGACATCCCTTGTAGACTTCCCGCCTCGATCAGTTTCTAAAAAAAAAGGGGTCATGGACTTAGCTTGTAGTCGTCTCAGGGTCTCCTATCTAAAGGGGCAAAGTTATCCCTACTCAAAAAGAGTTACCCTATCCTCTCATATCACATCACCTACTCAAAGGATTTCGAGCTCATTTTAATGTCAAAGTGATTCGATTACTTCTCTAACACAACCCATGGTCAACGACGTAATACATGAATGGGGCTCTCAGTTATAACAACCCCTATCTATGTTATCATTCTGGTCCTTGTCAATGAAAAGACAAATATGCCTTTCACTTTCTGCCCATACACTTTGGTCACATTCAACCACATCATTTGCCAAACCAAACCAACCAAACCTTTTTCAGACCACAAAATATTTTCATAACCTATTCACACTAGTTTCTATGGAAACCAATACACATGGAAATTATTGACCACCTAATTTATGTCAAGCATAAACCATTACTTACTGAGGCATAAATAGACTCCTTTCATTTTTAGCATACATCCATCGCCCAATATGGACAATTGCTAGGGATGAAAAACCTCGACCAATGTTACAGAATACACCATCACCTCATATGGAAAATGCTGTAACATCATCTTATCCTCATCATTTCAACACATGACCAAAACCAATCATTGACCACTTTGACTCTTCACCTGAACTACATTGGTCTGAGGCCCTAACAACGAGGGCTATGTAGGTAGCACTCAATCGACATGATGTCTTCTGGGGTTAGCTCAACCACATCCATTTGTTCGTCTACCTGACGGACAAACTATCTTACCTTTGACCATGACTTAACTTAGTCCGACCCCGCATCCACAACCACCCCTCTTCCTCCCTTTTGGGGAGAACTACATTGGCCTGAGGCCCTTAAGACAGGGGCTATGTAGGCAGCGCTCAGTTGACATGAGGTCTTCTGAGGTTAGCGCGGCCATTCCTTTCGTCACATTCTTTCGTCACCTGCCAATCACATCACAACTAATCACATATTTCTACAATCATTAACATAATCATTTGCATTATTTACATCATCATATAATCATTTACATCCTAATCATTACATATCATCACTAGCATCATCATACACATCATATCTCAGCATACATCATTAAAACATATGAAAAATGCTACAAACATCTAACACCCAAAACATTTTTATAACACATCAATGGTCAAAATCTCATCATATATATCATCAATGTTTTACAAAAGTACATCTGTCTCTCTCTCTCTCACAAAATCAAATACATCTCACATCAATGGCTCGCAGGCCGGTATATACATCATATCAAAATCTACCCTCAAGATTGTGGCTATGGTGGTGGTGGCAGTGGTCGTGAAGATGCTGTATCATCCCCACCCTCTGCTCATCGCCGTCTATGGGAACTCGAGGTAGTCACATGGGACATCGATCTCTGATGGCTCTGCTCCACTCTAATATCTGAGTATCACTGTATATAAAGAAACTCCATAATAACACCCTCATAATAAGCAATCTCCTCCAAAGCAGTCTTGTACTTAGATATAGGCACAGTCTGCAGTGGACCCATCAATCTTGATGCTGCACCCTGAACTGACCTCTGTGGCTGTGGCTGGGCTGGCTGCACTGATGCTGACTGTGCTGGCTGCTGAGGTGGATGCTGAATCAGACCCTATCCTACCAATGCCTATGCTTGGGCTACGACCAACTGACCCTAAAAAATAGTGACTTATCCTGTCAAAGCAGCCACTCAACCTGTCAATCCTGCCATCTGCCCCTGTAGTCCTGTGACCTGGCTCTCCAAAATGGTCACCCATCCTCATGCTACATCCCTCTCCTAAATGGCAGCATCTCTCTCCTGTCGAGCTGCATCTCGCTCTCTGATCATTGCCTATGGATCAAGCTTTGGTCCTGCCTCTATCCCTGTATACTGCCCTACCCACCATGCCGAGTAAACCTCTGTGCATCCTAGATCTGCTATCCCAGGGCCTGCTGGTAGCTCCTTAAAATCGAGCCCCTCAGTCTCCTCTGGTAGTGGGAGTGGCGCCTCTATATCGTCCCATCTATATAGTGGGAAGGCGAGTGACACATCCTAAAGCAGCCCAAACTAGCACCGCACTCTCTCCATTGGCACTCTCTCAAGCTCGCCGACTCACTTGCCCTTGACCCATCTAATGCTCTGCACCCCAACAAGCTGCTCTCCCTAGTCTTTAAAAGCTGGATATACTGATTATGGTCTCCAGATGATATCTACTGAGATCATGGCCTCAAGTACCCCTCTGTAGTAGTCGATATCTCTGACTACCCTATCTGCTCGCATCTACGCCATCACCTCACGTCATCGCCTAAATTTGACCCTGAATTTAGCCTGAATCACCACTGGGAGGCTAAGAGGTCAGGTGACCACAATATGCTCATATGCCTAGCAGTGCAGGAGGTAGCTTACACACAAGCTGTATCATTACTGCTGACTGATGCCCCATAACTCTCTGTATACTTGGGCCAAAAAGACAGGAACTCAAGCAAACACTGTCTGCTGCTCCAACATCTCAGTCAAAACTTTGGTCATAGCAACCAAAAACCTTCTTCCCTCTACATCTAGCAACACATAAACCGTGATGCCGATTATCATCAGAATGACCAACCAATGCACATCCTCATCTACCGCATACAATAGCTCATACGCAAAACTGACTGAGTGGTAACTCACCTCAGCTGCATGCTCACCAAACAATGTCACCATGTGTATATCATGTGCCTCTCTCGAGCACGCATATAGGTCTACTCCATGTACCGACAGCCACAAAATTTGGTACACATCCTCAACCATCACAATCATCTCTCCTGTCGACAAGTGGAAGGTGTTGGTGGAATGATCCCATCGCTCGATCAAAGCCACCATCAGGCTCGCGTCCCTCACCACTCGATAGTATCGCCGTAGCCTGCCAAGTCCCACTACGCTCATATGAGCCCACTCCTCCCCGATGATGTCTAGATGCATCTGCATCAACAATGTCAGCAGCCGATCTCGCAACATTAGTGTCTGTCTCGCCTGCATCTAACAGCTAAACTCATGTCAATGTGACTACCAATCTCCATGACTCTTTCCCTTTAGAGACCTAACTCACCTATTTTCCCTTTCATCTATCTACTTGACCTTCTACCTGACCATTTATGGCTATCTTGACACTCGAGAATCCCTTGGCATAGCTTCGACCCCTTGACTTGGCAATTTTCTAACTCTTTTAGACCAGGTAACCACCGACATCAGTTCGCATATTGACGACGGCACTTACCTAATTAACGTCAGTTATGTGACCGACATCGACAGGAAAGTGATCTACCGACGTCGATGAATCTATCGACACTGGCGATGCGAGTCCTAAAATTAGGGCTTCCCTCAATAGCTCCCCATTTACCTCTAAAATGCTCCTAAATCAACCTAAACTGACCTACTTACCCTTTCCACCCTCCTAACTACCCTTCCCCCTCGATTTTTAGCTAAAAACATGCAAAATTTCAAAACAAAAACAAAATTCAAAAACAAACCAAACAAGCTCACAACACCTCCTACCTCGTCTCGTCGTCGCTTCTATGGTGGCATAATAAGTGCCGCTAGTGGTGGACCTCCCGCGGGTCCTCCTCCACCCTCTGCCATCTCCTCTATCTCAATTTGTTTGCGAGCTCCTCCTAGCCTACCACCACCTCTGCAACCTCTAATTCCCATCCAAATTGCTCCCTCTCTTCGCCAATCTCCCTCTGCCACCTCACCCTGCTCAACTGATCACTTCAAGTCACTTTCACCCATTACAAATCCAGAGCTCCTTTTTTGACTCTACAACAATCACAAATGACTTTTGGTAGGCTGGCAATCCAGTTTTGTCAGCTTTGGCACGCCGCTGACGTCGACATTATTGTGCCCTAAACTATCGATGCCAGTTGATTTCTACTGATGTCAGTCTCTTTTCACATCAACATCAATTTTATAACCTACGTCAGCAGACTTCAACCCTCCAATTTCTTCACAATGCCTAGAATCATGCCCCCAATCAACCCGCCTTCATAGTAGAAGTCATCTTAGTCTCCTGGAGCACCATTAAGATCACTTTTGCCTTTGTCTAACTCGACCACAACCTTGGAGATCACACATATCTCCTCTAACCACTTTTGAGACACCTCTGCCTTGGTTGTTTCAATTGCCTTTGCTACTTCATGCCTAGTTTACAAGTTGTCACCGACCCTCACAAGTATTAGATCGCGCGCAAGTTGATCCCTACTGCTTGTGACTTTTTTTGTGTTTTCTAGAAGCACTTCTTGAGCCCTGGATACCTTGAACACGATGACCCATTAGAGCTATAGCTTGGATTGAATAACCAAAATAGCTACGACTAAACGTTGGGGACCGGTTATTTTAATTTTGGCACTCTTTGACCCTTGACCATGACAATTTGACCTACCTATTGTGTGGTGTGGTATACGTGCAATCCCACCCTTTACAACATTCACACTCACTCTTCACCCTCTCTATCTATCTCTCTGTCAAATCGACACTTGATCTCAAGTTCCCTTCCCTCGACTCCCACTTTGAGGGGGAAACATCTCATCCCATACTTGGGACAACTTACTCCTATTTTTGTCTTGTAGTTCGTTAAGAACAACCAAAAAAACAAAAAAAAAGAAAATGTAGACACCGAAATCATGTCTATCCCTTGGTCATCCTCTCCCCTTAGTCCCCTTGGTCCATTCTAACACAAGTCCTAACCCACTCAATTATTAAATTAAAATAATCAAATATTTTAATTTAATTGCCCCCTTGCCACTTCACCCATGCCACCTCACTCCTCCTCAGATTCCTCTCCTTGGATGCCCCCACCCCATGCCATGCCTTAATTGCCTAAATCCCATCTTAACCCTTCCTCTCGCGCTCATTTAAGTCCCTCTCGACTATTTTCTAACGACAATTTGACCCTGGCAGCTTGTAAGAATGACAGAAGGCTAAAATTAGCCTCTATCTTCATTTTTCAACGGCTGATGTCGATCATTATGCGATCGACGTCGGTGGTTATAACAGCATCAGTTACCTTTAAAACTAGTTTTTTGTTTTTGTTCTGCCCCCCTCGCAAAATAGAATTCTCTTGCTCTTGCTTTCTAGTGTTCTTGCTTCTTGACTTCTTGCAGGTATCAACGTTTTGACAACACTTTCTAGACATAGAGGATCAGCACCAGTCATCCCACACAGGGTTGAGGATTGCATGACATCTCCATCACTACCCACAACAGAAACACAGCTTCTGCTCCTTTGCCAACTCTGTACACAGTTAAGTATTTGTATTAGTTTCATTTTACTATCTTTTTAAATACATTAGCATTCTGTCCACTATCTATTTCCAACCATTCTGGACACAACCCAGTCTGTCTTTTTCAGAGGCTGAAAGGCCTTCTCTCATCCTTGTCTTCTCCTTTTGCCTCTGACATTCCTCTGGTCCCTTTTCAGACCATACTCTCTATTTTGTTGACCCAACACATGCCATCAGACTCCCACAGACCTCTCGAAAACCATTTTGATTGACCAGACATACCTGAAACTTGTCTCAGGCCATTGCCCCGATCGACTCTGACCATTGCTTCTACCGACGTCGACAGACTAATCGATGTTGGTGACCTTGACCTACCGATGCCGGTAGAACCACCGACGTCGGTGACTGTGGAAGACAGATTGTTGCTTATAGGTATGCATTTGCTTTCATTTCTTTTATTCAGTCTTTATCATTTCTATTTCTAGCAATATTCTATTTTTTAACAATCAGTGGGCTGTCATCCCCCAAAAAGTCTTTGCACTTCTAGGACCAAGCTTTCGCTTGGTAGTCCGCTTTCTAGCTATCTAACAACCTCTGTGTCTGAGTCTCTTTCTTCTACAAGTGTCATCCTCCACAACCAAAGAGGAGTTCTTTCAGTCGTCTGAATTTGGTGCGCAATATTTCATTCGGGTACGTACAAACCCTTGACCATTTTATCTTAGTTTCTCATTTTATTTTGAATGTGAAAAGTGAAAACCTATTTGAAAACAAGATCAGTTGATAGATTTGCAGGTGGGGCGCTTCCTAGGTTGTAAGGCATTTGGAAGGTGTTAGGAGGGGCATATGATGTAGTTGGTTGCACTTGTATAGGCACAACATATTGGTAACTAGTTATAGGGATGGATGTTGAAGTCAAAGGTGGTTGCGTCATAAAGCTAGGAGGCATAATTTGACTTGGTGTCAATCAAAGTGGTTGGATGGTGGTAACACTAGCCGAAGGGTAGGTAGCCACCCTTGTGTTGATGGGTGAAAGAGTAGGTGGGATGGAGACAATTAAGTTCTGCAATGGTGTAAAATTTTGTTGAGTGGTTTGTGGTTGAGGGGGTACAGAAACCCCAATAGAGGTAGGTCTAGAAACAGAAGGAGAGGCCACACTTTGAAGATTGGTCATGGTCGGGTTGTTAGTTGAGATAATGGCTTGGGTGTCTATGGGTTGAATTATGGACGCTGTTGATATGACTGTCGTTTCAATTAAGGAAGTTGGCATCTCATAAATTGGGTTGCCTAAAGAGTTTCACGTTTGACTTCTCACGAGATAGTGTTGAAGGGCCTTGACATTGAAGTCAAGGAACTTTTTAAAGTCTTGGTCTCCTTCGAGAAAAATAGGGGGTTGAGTTGGGGTTGGTTGGACAGGAGTACGCTCAGTGTCTGAATGATACTCCATTAGAGGACTTGTTATGGAGGGCCAAGGCAGGAGTGGTTGTTGCCTTGCATGGTCAATAAGAGTTTTGGTTTGACTACGTGTTAAAACCATCCAAGGCAAGATAATGCGTCTTTATTAGCTTTAAAAACCAGATAAAAATAGAAAAATAGATGAAGGCAAGCAGATCCTAAACGTTAAATTCTTAAGAATAAATTTTAGAGTCATGTTGGCTTATGCCTTAGAAGAGTGTTTGAGAAGTTGGATTTTAAAATGGGTCTTAGAAGAAGCAGTCTAAGGTTGGTTTCAAGTTAAGTTTTGGTGCTTAAGATCTATATTAAGTTCTGTACGTGGCCTGGTGCTAGAAGCTAGCTCTCCTCACTTCACGAGCCTAGAGACAAGCTAGGTCGCTTAGCTAATATATACTTTCCCTAGAGTTTATACTCTGCCAAAGAACAGAGTGGGTTCTCCCCTTAGTAGTGAAGTCCAAGTGGGATCGCCAGAAAGGGTAAGGTATCCGCTAGGTGATGAAATCTTAGTCGGACCTTGTCTCAGGTATGTTTAGATATTTGATTCTGAAAGTGGTCTGGATGTGTAACATAAGCGCACTACGATTTAATCATAATGCTTTTTAAGTTACTAGATGAGTGGACTAAACATGCATTCAAGAAGAAATGAAATGCAAAAGATTTTTAAGCCCAAATTGAAATGTGTGTTCGGATGCAGACAAGTGGAGAAAACGTTAAGAGTATAAATTTCACTACTCTAAAAATGCAGGAAGAAGGTGACAAGAAAAAAATATGTTCTTTTTAACTTGTGCTTATGGTTTTGTTTCAAAATAAAGAGATAGAAGGAAATGATGCAAGAAGAGATCTAATGCACCTATATAAAACATTTGCTTTTAGAAGAAAAAGTATGAACCCAAGGAAAACTCCAGAGTCCCACTGGGCGTGCCAGAATGTTTCCAACTCTTTTTCACTTGTTTACGTTCAAAAGGAAGAAAAAACTAAAGTAATGGTCAGGGGTTAGATGATACCCAGATGAGGTTTGTGCACTGTATCCAGACGATAGAAGGAACTCCTCTTTGGCTGTGGAGGATGACATATGTAGATAAAAAAGGCTTAAACAAAGAAAATGTTAGATAGATATATGGTGGACTGCCAAGCAAAGTTCGATCCTAGAAGTACAAAGACTTTCTTGAGGGATGACAGTCCACTAATTGATAAAAAAATATTGAATGAAGAGAAATTCTAAAAGACTAAGAAAAAGAAATAGAGATAGTGTATACCTGTATTCTGCTGTTGGTCTTCCACAGTCACTGACGTTGGTTAGTCTGCCGCCTTCAGTTGGTCAGGTCGCCATCGTCAGTTAGTCTGCTGGCGTCGGTAGGGGCAATGGACTTTGGACGGGTCTGAGGGTCTTGTCTGTGGTCAACAGAATGGTTTATGGTAGTCTGAGAGTCTATGCAGGGATGCAGGATAATGAATGTGGTCTGAGAAAGGGGTTAGATAGAGGATAGGCTGTCAAAAAAGGTAAGGATATGGGGAAGGCCTCTCAGCCTCTCCAAGAAAAAAGTCAGGTCTAGTCTGGTTGATAGTCGAGTTTGGTTGATAATATTATTTAGAAGCAATGAATAGAAAATTGATTGCTGATATAGTCTAAATAATTGAAATGAAACAAAAAAAATACTTAGCTCTACCTGAGGGAGATCTAGAAGTGTAAAAGACTTGTTGCTGATACGGCTAATTTAGAAGACTTCCTACAATGTTTCAATCAGGTGTGGAGTGACTGATGTAGAGTTCCTGTAGCCTGTGATGCTTGGTGTACATCCAGGAGAGAGAGAGGTCAAATATCGAGAGCAAGAGAATTAGCATTCGGGAGGGAGAACTAACATCTGGATTTAGTTTTATACAACCAACGTCGGTGATACCACTAGCATCGGTCGACTGTTGACTGACGTCTGCAGCTAGAGGATGGATAAAAAGACTATTTTTAGCCTTTTACCCGTTCCTCCATCTGCCAAGTTTAGTGGTCATGGTTAAACGGTTGAAGACAGATTTAATAGGTATGAGGATTAGTGGGAGAGTTGGAATGACTAGTCATAGGGTGATAAATGAGGGTATCCAAGGGCAAGGAATCCAAGGTGAGGTGTCATGGGTGATGTGTCAAGGGTGGTGTTATTAATTTAAAATAGGCATTTTATTTTAAATTAATAAGTGTGTGGGTTAAAAATGTTTAGAAGTGGATTAAGGGGACCAAGGGGGAGTCGACCAAGGAGTAGACACAATTTTGGTGTCTACATTTGCCCCTTTTTATCTTGTTAGTTTTTTTTACGAACTGCAAGACAAAAACATGAGTAAGTTGCCCCAAAAATGAGATGAGGGCATTTTTGTTCTGTTGATTGTTCTGATATACTGCAAGACAAAATAAGAGTTGATTGCCTTGAGGTATGGGATGAGGTATTCCCCTTCAAAGCGGGAGTCGAGGGAAGGGATCTTGAAATCAGGGGTCGATTTGATAGATAGTGGATGAGATATGGTGAAGTTTGAGTGTGAACACTACAAAAGTTGAGATTTCACGTATGCCACTTCACGTGATGGTCAGATCAAATTGTTGCAAGTCAAGGTCGATGAGTGCTAAAATTAAAATAACTAGTCTCCAACATTTAGTCATAGCTAATTGGGTTAAACGATCCAAGCTGTAGCTCTAATGGTCGTCATGTTCTAAGTATCTTGAGCTCAGAAAGTGCTCTTGAAAAACATAAAAAATGTCACAAGTAGTGGATATCAACTTGCTCGCGATTCAATACTTGTGAGGGTCGTAGACAATTTGCTAACTAGTCGTGAGGTAGCAGATGCAATCAAAACAACCAAGGCATAGTTGTCTCAAAAGTGGTCATGGTCTGAGAAGATAGTTGCGATCTCCAAAGTCGTTGGTTGAGTCAGGTCGAAGTATAAGTGATCTCAAGTGTGCCCCATGAGGAGTCTAAGATCACTTCTACAGTTTCAAGGCTAATTGTTTGGTCATGATTTTGGGTTGGTATAGATAGTTGGTCCATTAGATGGACGGATGAAAGAATGGATGGCCGACGTCATTAGGGAGATGAACAGGCGAGTAGATGGATGAAGGAATAGCCGAGCTAATCTCAGAAGACCCCATGTCAACTGAGTGTTGCCTACATAGCCCCTGTTTGAAAGGCCTCAGGCTAATGTAGTTCTCCTAAAAGGGAGGAAGGGTCAAAGAGGTTGATAGGTTGGTTTGGTCATGTGAATGGTTTAGCACTTCTCATATTTCTGATGCTACATGCTTGAAATGATGAAGGATATGATGATGTTAGAGCCTTTTCCATATTATGTGATGGTATATTCTGTAACATTAGTTATATGGTCTTTCATTTCTAGCAATTTTTATATTAGTGATGGTGTATGCTAAAAATGAATTGAAGATGTTTATGCTTCAGCAAGTAATGGTTTATGCTTGACATAAATTGTGTGGTTGATAGTTTCCATGTGTATTAGTTTTCATAGAAACTAGTGTGAATATGATGATGTTAGTGGTCTGAAAACGGTTTGGTTGGTTTGGTTTGGTTTAGAAGAAAATGATTTGGTTGTATATGACCAAAGTGTGAAGAAGTGAAAGGTACATTACTCTTTCATTGACAAGGACTATAATGATATCATAGATAAAGCTTGTGGAAACAAAATGTTGGGGATCAACCAACAATAGATTACACTTATGAAAGCAATAAACGCGAAATTAAATTAGATAGATAAGTAACTAGAATCAGATAATAGCAAGAACAAGAAATACAAGAAACCACCTTAAAAACTTGTATTAAACTCTTTACAAAAATAATACAATTGAAGAAACTTCTTTCTTCCACACCTCTCTCAGATGTATAGATCTCTCACTAGATCTTTATTCCTCAAGAGCTCTCTCTCTCAAGAACAATCAACTCCAACAACTTGGATTGATTCAACTCTGTACTGTTCTTCAACATTCATTCACAATAATGAACTACTACTACAATAAGCTAAGAAGATCTAATTTTACATATAGAATTAGGAGACTTGAGCATGCACTTAAAACCAACAGTTAAGCCTCTTGAACAAGGGATCTAAAAACAATCTTACTAATAATAGAGACGCAAACTTAAGACTAAGACTTAAATTCATCATGCAAACACTCGATTCTGTCCTCAGAAATAACATTTTAGACGCATAGATAATCGACGTCGGTTCCTGCCTCATTGCCTGTGACCGATGTCGGCCGATCCACTGCCGACGCCGGCATCTCTTCAACTGCACCTGACCGACGTCGATCGCTCCTGACCGACGTCGATCGCTCCTGACCGGCGCCGATGACTATGTAGACCCGAAACTATCAAATGCGCTCATATGTGAAGCTTTTAGGCTCCACACCTTAACAATCTTTCACTTGAAGATAAATAGCTGCACAAGTACCTATACAACAACATCTTCTAGATCCTCCATCTTCAACTCAATCATGAAGACCAACAGAAGTTGAATGAAGATTCAACTTCTCTTTTGTAACCGGCTTGGTTAACATATCAACATGATTCCTATCTGTATGGATCTTCTCCAGCTTTAACTCACCATCTTCTAATACCTGTCGTATGAAGTGATACCTTAGCTGTATGTGCTTGGTTCTTGAGTGAAAGGCTGAATTCTTAGCCAAATAGATTGCACTCTGACTGTCACTATACAATTTGCAACTCTCAAGCTCCCTTTCAAGCTCATCCATGAACTGTGTCATCCATATCATCTCTTTGCTTGCCTCTGTGATTGCAATATACTCTGCTTCTGTAGTTGACAAGGCAACAACCTTCTGCAACTTAGATATCCAGCTAACCGCCGTTCCACCTATAGTGAAAACATATCTTGTAGTGATCCTCCTGCCATCCAAATCACCTGCCATATCTGAATCTACATAACCATGTAGAGAAGTATCTGAACCTCCATAGCACAAGTGCCTACTACTGGTTCCTCTCAGATATCTAAGGATCCACTGAACTGCTTTCCAATGTTCCTTACCTAGATTGGCCATATACTTACTTACCACTCTCACTGCTTAGGCAATATCCGGTCTAGTATACACCATTGCATACATCAAACTCCCTACTGCGAAATAATATGGAACTTTACTCATGTAATCTACCTCATCATGTGAATTAGGACATTGTTCTTTACTCAATTTAAAATGTCCAGTCAAAGGTGTGCTTACTAGTTTAACATCCTACATATTGAACCGTTTCAACACCTTGTCCACATAATCCTCTTGAGACAATATCAACATGTGATTTTTTCTGTCTCTCTTAATGTTCATGCCAAGAATTTTCTTTACTGCTCCCAAATCCTTCATAGCAAACGTTTGAGCTAATTTCACCTTAAGCTCAGAGATATCCTGTATATGTGATCCTACAACCAGCATATCATCTACATACAACAATAAAATAATATATCTACCGTTATCCAATCTTTTAAAATACACACAATGGTCAAATTGACACCTACTGTAGCCATGCTTAGTCATAAACCTGTCAAATTTTAAATACCATTGCCTAGGAGCTTGCTTGAGGCCATACAAGCTTTTCTTCAATCTGCACACTAACTTCTCCTTACCCTTGACCTCAAATCCTTTCAGTTGTTTCATATAAATTTTTTCATCCAAATCTCCATGAAGAAACACTGTCTTAACATCTAGCTGCTCAAGACGCAAATTCTCAATAGCAACCAAAGACAGTACAATCCATATAGAACTCATTTTAACAACAAGAGAAAAAATCTCACCAAAATCAATACCTGATTTTTGTGCAAATCTTTTTACTAATAATCTAGCCTTATATCTCATCTGTCTATTCTCACATTCTTTCAACCTGTAGGTCCATCTGTTCTTTAATGTCCTCTTACCAGCTGGCAACTCAACCAAATCCCATGTTTGGTTCTCTCTTAAGGACTCCATCTCCTCAACCATGCCACGCTCTCACTGACTCTTGGACTCCACCTGTATTGCTTCTTCAAAACTCTCTGGTTCTCCACCATCAGTTAGCAATAGATAAAATAATGAAAGAGAATATCGAATTGGAGGCTTACTTACTCTTTTTAACCTCCTGATGGGTGTCTGAGACTCGTTCACAACACGCTGTCCACCCAAATTCTCTGACAGTGACTGACCTCGGTCACCTCCAGACCTGTTACTGATCGACGCCAGTTTTGCCTAATCGACGTCGGTTCCTGTCCTATCGACATCGGTCTCTGTATGGCCGACGCCGGTCTCTGTCCTGTCGACGCTAGTTCCTACCCTACCGACGTCGGTCTCTATGTTTTCCTGCAAGTGATTATTTTTTTTTTTGCGAGCTCATTTTGGACCGTCACCTCGTCTAATTCTCCATTGCTCTACCCAAATTGATTCAGCTTCCTCAGCTGATCACTATACATCACTCTTTCATTGAAAATAACATCACGATTCCTAATTATCTTGTTAGTTTCTAGATTCCAAAATCTGAAACCAAAATCATCTGAGCCATAGCCAATAAATGTGCACCTCATAGACTTAGCATCCAGCTTTTTTCTATTTTTTTTTATCAATATGCACAAAGGCTTCACAATCAAAAACTTTGAGATATGAGAGATCTACCTTTTTACCTGTCCATGCCTCTTCTAAAATTTCATCATCCAGAGCTGTAGAGGGTCTTTTGTTAATCAGGTACACTGTAGTGTCAACAGCTTGTGCCCAAAACTGTAAGGGTAAACCAACATGCAATCTCATACACCTTACACGCTCCATTATTGTCCTCTTCATCTTTTCAGCAATTCCATTCTACTGAGGTGTCCTTGGAATCGTCTTTTGCCTGCAGATTCTATGCATATAACAATAATCTCTGAACTTAAAACTACAGAACTCACCGCCATTGTCAGATCTCAGGCACTTCAATCTTTTGCCTGTTTCATTCTCAACCATAGCTTTCCCTAATCTTAAAAGTCTCAAATACATCAAATTTCTTCCTAATACAATAGACCCATACGTTTCTTGTAGCATCATCTATGAATGAAACATAGTACTGTGATCTTCCAATGAAAGCACCTTGAGTCGGTCCTCACACGTCTGTATGAACAAGCTACAATTTATGCTTCTTCCTAGTTGACCCAGTCTTGAGAAAACTAACCCTTTTTTGTTTTCCAAATACACAGTGCTCACAAAACTCTAGATCTATGCCTTTTAAATCTGAAAACATACTTTTAGACTTAAGAATTGACATCCTCTTCTCACTCATGTGGCTAAGCCTTGAGTGCCACAATTTAACATCTATATCTGAAGTAGATAATACAAAAGAAGAATTGTTAGTAACACAATTACACAAATAGAGAGTACCTACTCTCTTACCTCTGGCCATAACAAGTGCACCCTTGGTCACCTTCCAAAATTTTGCTGTGAGAGTTATTGTACAACCCTCATCCCCTAACTTTCCTGCAGAAATCAAATTTCTCTTCAAGCTAGGAACATGCATAACATCTCTCAACGCCCATGTGTTGCTATTTTGCATTTTCAGCTGCACTTTACCTTTGCCAATTATTTTACAAGGCTCATCATCCCCTAAATACACTATTCCAAAATCTCCATGGATATAGTCACTAAAATATTCCCTTTTAGGGGTAGCATGAAAAGATGCACCAAAATCTAACACCTAAGATTCTATATTATTATGCATAAAAAATATTAAAGCATCTTGTGCAATACCTGCAACTTTTGCTTCTTCTTTTTCTTCGTGCTGATTGTCCTCCTTAGGCTTTGACCAGCAATATCTGCTTATGTGCCCAATCTTTTCACAATTCTAGCATTGTAGCTTCCTGCCGTTTCTGGATTTGAATCTTCCTCTCACCTTAGACTTAGATCTTGATCTCCTCTTGCTCTTATCTTTTTGCCTCCCCCTGCTCTCAAAACTTAAAGCATTCTCAAATGTTTTCTCTATGCTTTTCCTGTGAATTTCTTCATTCAAGATAACACTAACAACATCCTCTACTTTCAAAATATTTGATGCAGATACAGTATTGCTAACTGCCATTACTAAGCTATGCCAGCTTTCAGGCAAATAACATAATATTAAAAGAGCTTTTATTTCATCATCAAATACAATATTGACTGAACTTAATTGATTCACAATTCCATTGAAATCATTCAGATGAGTAGACACAGATCCACCTTCATTCATATGCAAATTAAATAACTGCTTCATAAGATATACCTTATTAGAAGCTGAGGGTTTTTCATACAAATTTGCTAAAGTAGTCATCAACTCTATCGTAGACTTTGCCTGTGATAAATTAGATATCACAGTAGATGCTAGACTCAGTTTTATAGACTCCAGAGCCTTTCTATCAAGAATTTCCCATTCTTCATCATCCATGTCTTTGGGCTTCTTTGCAACCCCACCTAACGGTAAATAGAGATCTTTCTGATACAGATAATCCTCTATCTGCATTCTCTAATGTTGATAATTTTTGCCATTAAACTTTTTCATTCTCAGTTTACTTTCATCTGCCATTGCTTCTCTCACTCAAATAGAAATCTCTGCAGAAACTCCTGTGAGAACCTATAATCAATACACACTACACAGATCTGAACCACATGTTAGTGAACCTGAGCTTTGATACCACTTGTTGGGGATCAACCAACAATAGATTACACTTATGAAAGCAATAAACGCAAAATTAAATCAGATAGATAAGTAACTAAAATCAGATAATAGCAAGAAAAAGAAATACAAGAAACCACCTTAAAAACTTGTATTAAACTCTTTACAGAAAGAATACAATTGAAGAAACTTTTTTCTTCCACACCTCTCTCAGATGTATAGATCTCTCACTAGATCTCTATCCCTCAAGAGCTCTCTCTCTCAAGAACAATCAACTCCAACAACCTAGATTGATTCAACTCTATACTGTTCTTCAACATTCATTCACAATAATGAACTACTACTACAATAAGCTAATAAGATCTAATTCTACATATAGAATTAGGAGACTTGAGCATGCACTTACAACCAACAATTAAGCCTCTTGAACAAGGACTCTAAAAATAATCTTACTAATAATAGAGACGCAAACTTAAGACTAAGACTTAAACTCATCATGCAAACACTCGGTTCTATCCTCGGAAATAGCATTCTGGACGCACAGGTAACCAACGCCGATTCCTGCCTGCTTGCTTGTGACCGACGTCGGTCGATCCACTACCGATGTCAGCGTCTCTTCAATTGCACCTAACCGACGTCGATCGCTCTTGATCGATGTCGATGACTGTGTAGACCCAAAACTGTCAAATGCACTCATATGTGAAGCTTTTAGGCTCCACACCTTAACACAAAAGCCCCGTTCATGCATTACATCATTGCCTATTGTTTGTGTTAGAGAAGTATTTAAATCACTTGATGTTAAGTGAGCTCAAAGTCCCTTGAGTATGCTAGGGTAATAAGTTTGATTATGTAAGATGGGAGGATTAGGTAATAAGCTGATTGATGTAGAAAGCTTCTGACAGAGTGCGTTTTGTAGCAAGATTTAGGCATAGCCATCTTTCGAGAGATTGGTCTATATTTTGCTTTGTATAGTTGAATGTTTTTGAATAGCTGTCCTTCAAGGGAGCAGTCTATCGATTACAACAATTATGCAGCTGTCTTTCGAGGGAGCAATCTACATTTATAATTTTATGACCTTTGAATAGGCATCTCTATTTTAATATGTTTTTGTTTTGGACTGAATTTTTGGTCATGGACTTGACTATAGAGGTTTAAGGGCTCCCTTTTATTAAGACAAAGCATTCATTCTTGACAAAAGAATTGACTAGTGTTTGTAGGGTTAAGGGTTGAGAGGAATAAGAATGATGATGATGGGGATTGCTCAAGGAACGAGCTCAAGTTAAATATCAAGTGAATGAGCACTTGATTAACAGTAGAATGGTCACAGATGCAAGGCATTAAGGGGCTCAGATTCTGGCTGGCCTTCAAGAGAAGATAGGTGATAAGTCCTTGATCCATACTTATGCGTTATGATGTAAGGTTCGAGCCAAATAGGTTCAAACTTGCCTTGTTTACTTCTTTTCATATTGGTCACGTGTTGGTCGATGCTTGGTTGGTTGATATTTGGTTGATGCTTGGTTGGTTGGTGTTTGGTCGATGCTTGGTCGGTTGATGCTTGGTCAATGTTTGGTTGGTTGATATTTGATCGATGCTTAGTCAGTTGTGATAGTCAGTATAAAGTTGAATTCCCCCAGTTATTTTTATGACAGGGATAATGTTTGACACCCATTGCAGATAATCAATGGGTTGGATAAATGAGATGGAGAGAAGACGATGAAGTTCTTCTTTGACAAGGAGTGCAACGCGAGGATGAATCTTGTAAAGCTTTTACCTGATAGGCTTAGTTTAAGAGTGTGAGATCTTGATCTTCCAGGTTGGAGTTTGGAATCTCAGAATTATGGACGGTGATGGAGGCAATGGTTGGTAATGTTTTGATTAAAGAAGCTAGTGGTTGGGGGTCTTCAGGTTGGACCTCCACTGTCTATAAAGCTTTGATTAAAGATTGGTGATGTTATGGAGAGCTTTGAATGAGGTCATACAAATATGTCTTCATAGGGGTTTAGTGAAGTTGTTTCACCATGGGGTCAGGAAGTGGCTACAAAGATGTTGGATGGGATGTGCCCAAGATTGAAATCTTGGGTTTTGATGGTTGAGAAGACTTGACGAATAGATATGTTTGAGGGAGAGAAACCTTCTCTTTTCTTTTATCCTTCATGGTTTGTGACCTGTTGGCCATATTGATGGTGTTGATTTCAAATAATGGGGTTGAAGGTGGTAGAGAGACCATAGTCTGATGATAGGATCTCGATTTAGATGAAGATGTTTGAGAGGTATGGGATGGTGCTGATGGCTTGGTTAAATGGTGTTCAAGAGGATCCTTAATGAAAAAAGTGTCTTTTTTTAGGTGTTGATGAATGATAACTTTAAGAGCACAACAACGCTCAGTGTCATGTCCAGGTGTGTGATGATACGCACAAAATTTAGTGTCGTCAAACCAAGATGGTTTTGATCTAAGAGTTGATGAGTGTGAAAGAGAAGAGGTTTGGGAGACATTAGACGGTGTTGGAGATTTGGTGACAGTATCCTCAATAAAAAGGGTGTCTTTCTCGAAGTATTGACGAATAAAAATCTTACGGGCACAATAATTTTTAGTGTCATGTCCAGGTGTGCGATGATATAGGCAGATTTTAGTGTCATCAAACTAGGACAATTTTGGTCTGAGAGGTTGAAATGGTTTAATAAGTGGGAGAGTGATGCTATAAGTCTACAAAAGTCAGTGTAGTATCAAAGCATATGAACCTGCTAATGAGTCTACGCTTGTTGATGTACTAGGTGTTGATGACTTTTATTTTAGAGTTGTTGAGGGAGATTTTCGTTCCACCTTTTGAATTGGTGGTGGGGCCACTCGTGTAGATGACACTTTCTTTGTGAGGGGTGCCAAATTTTTTAGAAGAGGTATGTTTTTGATTGGTAAAGGGAGTAATGGAGGCAACTTCTTTTTGTTAGGTGTCAGAGTAGGGAGCATTCTTATTAAGGTAGAAGGATGAGGGCCCAAAATAGAGGGCAATGATGATGGTGGGGGAGGAGTTCTCCGATGTGCTCTAGTAGCCTTCTTTGATATGATATGAAGACCACTATTATGGGGGGCGAGATTCAAATTTACCTTCACTTGTGGTTGAGCGAGGTTTGATATGAGGCGAACATGAAGAGATTTAACCGGTTTCAAAATAGTGGAGGTTTGTGAGGGTTTAGGCTTGGATGTGGATGGTTGAGCTTCTGAAGGTTTGGAAGCAGAAACCTGGTCCTCGTTGGAGACTTTGGGAGATTTTGTCAAAGGAGGGTTAATAGTATGAGATAGAGTGGGATGTGTAAGATAAGGAGCTTTAAGTCACTCCCACAATGCTTCATGTTTTAAGTTCTTCGAATGGAGAAATCTTAAGTTTTCAGCCAATCGAGAGAATGGTTTGGAAGATGTTGGATGAGGCTTTAGTTTTTTAGAAGATGTGGGTGGTTGTAAGAGTGGGAATGTGTTAGATGTGGTGATCTCAGGCCAAAGGCGAGAGAGAGCTATCACTGGATCGTCTTCAGTCAAAGTAGGTGAAGAGACAAATTATTCTCTTAGTGGAGAAAGAATTGGAGAAAGTGACTTCTCAAGAGGATAGAGGGCAGGGATGATTGTGCCTTCTACTTAAAGTTGAGGAGTAGAAAAGGTAGGGTCCTCCATTGGTAGTAGGAAGGATGAAGGTGGGGCTAGCGACGTTGGTATAGTCAAAGCATCCTCCAATATAGGAGAAGTTGATGGACAACTATTAGGGGAAGACAACTCTTCCACCTATGTAGGAGAGATAGGAGAAGAAGGCTCTTCTACCTGTGATGGAAAAATAGGAGAAGAAGGCTCTTCTACCTGTGATGGACAGATAGGAGAAAGAGACTCTTCTACCTATGATGGACAAATAGGAGAAGGAGACTCTTCTACCTATGATGGACAAATAGGTTGACTAATCTCTTCATATTGTGAGAGAGGTTGGTTAGGCATGAAATGAGAGACCGTGTTGACCGTGCGTATATTACGCTCTTGGGAGTCATCGGTCATGGTCTGCACGTTGTTTTGGCTAGAGAGATGGCTAGAAAAAAGTTGTCTAAAGATGTAAATATTTTGGTTAGACGGCGCGCTTGGGTTATCCAAGACAAGATCACCTTTATCTAACATGTTCTGAAAGACATTCTTGAGGGTTTTACAATTATCTGTGTCATGGCCTTTGACACGGTGATAATTATAGAAGTCATTCTCCCTATACCATGCGGGGATGGCTTATGAGGGATCAAATTGAGGGGGTGGTCAAATTTGAAAGAGATTGAAGACTCTTTGTTTGACAAGTTTATCCAACACGGACGCGTATGATTCTCCTATAGGAGTATATCGACACTGTATGTATCGTTGTTGGAATTGTCGTGTAATGCTTTGAGACGTGGAAGGTTCAAATTGGTTAGTTGTGGTTGATGATGATGATCTAAGTACCACAGTATTTGTTGATCTCTTAGATTTGGAATTAGAGGAAATTTTTTTTGATGAAGGGTCATTTGATTTTGCATTAGGGTTTGTACTACACAATTTGACTTTATTTTCTTTGACAACACAGAGTTCAAATCGTGGTTAAATGGTCAAAAGCGGGTTTAATAGGCGTGAGGATTAGTGGGAGAGTTGGAATGACCTAGTCATAAGGTGATAAATGAAGGTATCCAAGGGCAAGGAATCCAAGGTGAGGTGTCATAGGTGATGTGTCATGGGTGAGGTGTCAAAGGTGGTGTTATTAATTTAAAATAGGTATTTTATTTTAAATTAATAAGTGTATGGGTTAGGAATGTTTAGAAGTGGACCAAGGGGACCAAGGGGGAGTCGACCAAGGAGTAGACACAATTTTGGTGTCTACATTTACCCTTTTTTATCTTGTTGGTTGTTCTGACGAACTGCAAGATAAAAATAGGAGTAAGTTGCCTCAGATATGGGATGAGGTCATTTTTGTCTTGTTGGTTGTTCTGATGTACTACAAGACAAAAATAAGAGTTGATTGCCTCGAGATATGGGATGAGGTATTCTCTCTCAAAGCGGGAGTCGAGGGAAGGGAACCTGAAATTGGGTGTCGATTTGATAGATAGTGGATGAGATATGGTGAAGTTTGAGTGTGAACGCTATAAAAGTTGAGATTGTGGGTATGCCACTTCACGTGATGGTCAGGTCAAATTGTCGCAAGTCAAGGTCGAAGAGTGCTAAAATTGAAATAATTGGTCCCCAACATTTAGTCGTAGCTGATTGAGTTAAACGATCCAAGCTGTAGCTCCAATGGTCATCATGTTCCAAGTATTTTGGGCTCAAGAAGTGCTCTTGAAAAACATAAAAATGTCACAAGTAGTGGGGATCAACTTGCTCACGATCCAATACTTTTGAGGGTCATAGACAATTTGCTAACTAGTCATGAGGTAGCAGATGAAATCAAAACAACCAAGGCATTGTTGTTTCAAAAGTGGTTGTGGTCTGAGGAGATAGTTGCGATCTCCAAGGTCGTTGGTCGAGTTGGGTCGAGGTATAAGTGATCTCAAGTGTGCCCCATGAGGAGTCTAAGATCACTTCTACAGTATCAGGGCTGGTTGTTTGGTCATGATTTTGGGTTGGTATAGATAGTTGGTCCATTAGATGGACGGATGAAGGAATGGATGGCCGACGTCATTAGGGAGATGAACGGGCGAGTGGATGGACGAAAGAATGGCTGAGCTAACCTCAAAAGACCCCATGTCAACTGAGTGCTACCTACATAGCCCCTGTTTGAAGGGCCTCAGGCTAATGTAGTTCTCTCCAAAGAGGAGGAAGGGTCAAAATGGTTGATAGGTTGGTTTGGTCATGTGAATGGTTTAACACTTCCCATATGTGTGATGGTATGTGCTTGAAATGATGAGGATAAGATGATGATGTTATAGTATTTTCTATGTGATGGTGTATTTTGTAACATTGATTACGTGATTTTTCATCTCTAGCAATTTTTCATATTGGTGATGGATGTAGGCTAAAAATGAAATGAGGATGTTTATGCTTCAGCAAGTAATGATTTATGCTTGACATAAATTATGTAGTTGATAGTTTCCATGTGTATTATTTTTCATAGAAACTAGTGTGAATATGATAATGTTAGTGGTCTGAAAAAGGTTTGGTTGGTTTGGAAAATGGTTTGGTTGTATGTGACCAAAGTGTGAAGAAGTGAAAGGCGCGTTGCTCTTTCATTGACAAGGACTATATTGATTGCATAGATAAGGTTTTTTGAAAATAAAAGCCCCATTCATGCATTACGTCGTTGACCACTGTTTGTGTTAGAGAAGTATTCGAATCACTTGACATTAAGTGAGCTCAGAATCCCTTGAGTATGTTAGGGTAATAGGTTTGATTATGTAAGATGGGAGGATAGCGTAACCCTTTTTAGCAAGGATAACTTTGCCTCTTTTATAGGTGACCCTGAGAACAACTATAGACAAATCCATGATTTAATAGTTTGTCAGTCAATGCTTTTTTTTTGGGTAGACTGATCGATGCGGGAAGTCTACACGGGATGTTGTTTTGTTTTGTGGTCATATGTGAAGCTGATCGATGCGGAAAGCTTCTGAGAGAGTGTTGTTTGTAGCAAGATTTGGGCATAGCCATCCTTCGAGGGATTGGTCTATATTTTGCTTTGAATAGTTGAATGCCTGTGAATAGCTGTCCTTCAAGGGAGTAGTCTATCAATTACAGTAAATTATGCAGATGTCCTTCGAGGGAGCAGTCTACATTTATAGTTTTATGACCTTTGAATAGGCATCCCAGTTTTATATGTTTTTTTTTAATTTTGGACTGGACCTTGGTCATGGACTTGACTATAGAGGTTTAAGGGTTTCCCTTTTATTAGGACAAAGCATTCATGCTTGACAAAAATGGTTAACTAATGTTTGTAGAGTTGAGGGTTGAGAGGAATAGGAATGACGATGATGGGGATTGCTCAAGGGATGAGCTCAAGTTAAATGTCAAGTGAATAATTACTTGACTAACAATAAAATGGTCGAAGACGTAAGGCATTAAGAGGCTCAGGTTTTGGTTAGCCTTCAAGAGAAGACAGATGATAAGTCTCTGATCCATACTTGTGTGTTATGATGTAAGGCCCAAACCAAATAGGAGTAAACTTGCCTCGTTTACTTCTTTTCATATTGGTCACGTGTTGGTCGATGCTTGGTTGGTTGATGTTTGGTCAATGCTTGGTTTAGGTTGATATTTGGTCAATGCTTAGTTGGTTGATGTTTGGTCAAGGTCATGATAGTCAGAATAAAGTCAAATTCCCCCAGTTGCTTTTGTGACAGGTAGAATGTTTGAGAAATAGTTGGATAAGATGGAGAGAAGACATTGAAGCTTCTCTTTGACAAGGGGTGCAATGTGAGGATGTATCTTGTGAAGTTTTTGCCTGATAGACTTAGTTTAAGAGAGTGAGATCCTGATCTTCCAAGTTAGAGTTTGGAATCTCAAAATTAGGGACGGTGATGGAGGCAATGGTTGGTAATATTTTGATTAAAGAAGCTAGTGGTTGGGGGTCTTTAGGTTGGACCTCCACTGTCTATAAAACTTTGATTAAAGATTGGTGATGTTGTGGAGAGATTTGAATGAGGTCATACAAAGATGTCTTCATAGGAGTTTGGTGAAGTTATTTCACCATGAGGTCATGAAGTGGCTACAAAGATGTTGGATGGGATGTGCCCAAGATTGAAATCTTGGGTTTTGATGGTTGAAGAGACTTGATGAATGGATATGTTGGGGGAGAGAAACATTCTCTTTCCTTTTATCCTTCATGGTTTGTGACTTATTGGCCATATTGATGGTGTTGATTTCAAAAAATGAGGTTGAAGGTGGTAGAGAGACCATAGTCTGATAATGAGATCTCGATTTAGGTGAAGATGTTTGAGAGGTATGGGATGGTGTCGATGGCTTGGTTAAAGGGTGGTCAAGAGGATCTTTAATGAAAAGAGTGTCCTTTTTTAGGTGCTAACGAATGACAACTTTAAGAGCACAATAACGCTCAGTGTCATGTCCAGGTGTGCAATGATACGCACAAAATTTAGTGTCGTCGAACTAAGATGGTTTTGATCAAAGAGTTGATGAGTGTGAAGGCGAAGAGGTTTGGGAGACATGAGACAGTGTTGGAGATTTGTTGACAGTATCCTCAATAAGAAGGGTGTCTTTCTCAAAGTATTGATGAATAACAATCTTAAGGTCACAACAATTTTCAGTGTCATGTCCAAGTGTGCGATGATATAGGCAGATTTTAGTGTCATCGAACCAGGACAGTTTTGGTCTGAGAGGTTGAAATGGTTTAATAGGTAGGAGAGTGATGCTAAAAGTTTTCAAAAGTTGGCGTAGTATCAAAGCATATGAACCCGCTAATGGGTCTATGCTTGTTGATGTACTAGGTGTTGATGACTTTTGTTTTGGAGTTGTTGAGGGAGATTTCTGTTCCACCTTTTGGGTTGGTGGTGGGGCCACTTGTGTAGATGACACTTTCTTTGTGAGGGGTGCCAAATTTTTTAGAGGAGGTATATTTTTGATTGGTAAAGGGAGTAATGGAGGCAACTTGTTTTTTTTAGGTGTCGGAGTAGGGAGCATTCCTATTAAGGTAGAAGGATGAGGGCCCAAAATGGAGGGCAATGATGATGGTGGGGGAGGAGTTCTTCGATGTGTTTTAGTAGCCTTCTTTGATATGGTATGAGGACCACTATTATGGGGGGTGAGATTCAAATTGACCTTCACTTGTGGATGAGTGAGGTTCGATATGGGGTGAACACCAAGGGATTTAATCAGTTTCAGAATAGTGGAAATTTGTGAGGGTTTAGGCTCGGATGTGGATGGTTGAGTTTCTGAAGGTTTGGAAGCAGAAGCCTGGTCCTCGTTGGAGACTTTGGGAGATTTTTTTGGAGGGTTAATAGTATGAGATGGAGTGGGATGTGTAAGATAAAGAGCTTTAAGTCACTCCCACAACACCTCATGTTTTAAGTTTTTCGAATGGAGAAATCCTAAGTTTTCAGCCAATCGAGAGAATGGTTTGAAAGATGTTGGACGAGGCTTTGGTTTTTTAGAAGATGTGGGTGGTTGTGAGAGTGAAAATGTGTTAGATGCAGTGATCTCAGGCCAAAGGCGAGAGAGAGCCATCACTGGATTGTCTTCAGTCAAAGTAGTTGAAGAGACAAGTTCTTCTCTTGGTGGAGAAGGAATTAGAGAATGTGACTCCTCAAGAAGATAGAGGGCATGGATGATTGTGCCTTCTACTTGAGGTTGAGGAGCAGGAAAGGTAGGGTCCTCCATTGGTAGTAGGAAGGATGAAGGTGGGGCTAGCGGTATTGGTATGGTCAAATCATCCTCCAATATAAGAGAGGTCGATGGAGAACTATTAGGGGAAGATGGCTCTTCCACCTATGGAGGAGAAATAGGAGAAGAAGGCTCTTCTACCTGTGATGGACAAATAGGAGAAGAAGGCTCTTCTTCATGAACAAATAGGTTGGCTAACCTCTTCAGACTATGGGAGAGGTTGGTTAGGCATAAGAAGAGAGACCGTGTTGACCGTGTGTATATTACGCTCTTGGGAGTCATCGGCCATGGTCTGAATGTTATTTTAACTAGGAGAATAGTTAGGGAAAGGTTGTCTAAAGATGTCTATGTTTTGGTTAGGTGGTGCATTTAGGTTATCCAAGATAAGATCACCTTTATCTAGCATGTCCTGAATGACATTTTTGAAGATTTTACAATTCTCTGTGTCATGGCCTTTGACACGGTGATAATTACAGAAGTCATTCTCCCTATACCATGCAGGGATGGCTTGCGAGGGATCAAATTGAGGGGGTGGTCAAATTTAGGGGAGATTGAGGACTCCCTATTTGACAAGTTTATCCAACATAGACGCGTATAATTCTCCTATAGGAGTATATCGACGTTGTATGTATCGTTGTTGGAATTGTCGTGTAATGCTTTGAGACGTGGAGGGTTCGGATTAGTTAGTTGTGGTCGATGATGATGATCTAAGTACCACAGCATTTGATGATCCCTTAGACTTGGAATTAGAAGAATATTTAGATGAAGGGTCATTTGATTTTGTGTTGGGGTTTGTATTGCGCAATTTGACTTTATTTTCTTCAACAACATAGAGTTCAAGATTTCTAGTCATGGTGAAAGCTTTATCAAATATGCAGAATGTCTGGACCCGTAAAGTAGATGAGATATGTTTAGTACACGCTCTTGAGAAGAGCTTGATGAGCTTAGGTTGAGGTAAAGAAAAGGAGAGTTGGGTGATTAGGCCTCTCCAATGAGCAACGAAATCAGCTATTGATTCGTCATCGAATTGTCTGATGGATTATAGGTCCGTGATGGAGACTTTTTTGGTGATGTTGATTTAAAAGTGGTCAAGGAAAAGTTGAGCTAGTTGAGTGAATGTAAAAAGAGAGTGACTGGTAATAGAACTATACCAATCGAGGGCAGTGCCAGAAAGTGACATGGGAAATGTGCGTAGCAATAACGCATCATCATGGGCTATAAGGTAACAAGCGTGTCTAAACGCTCGTAGATGTTGCTGTGGGTCTTCTTTACTCTAGAAGTGAGTAAATTTGGGAAGTTCCCATTTACTAGGATATGGTCGGATTGAGACTGAAGGATGAATAGGTTCATTACAAATTTGTTCATATGAGAGAACATTTCTTGAACCTGAAACGGATGTCTCAAGATTAAACATCTTATCCATCAACATCTTGATTAGATCGGTTGATGGATTTGCAAGTGGGGTGCCACCTAGGTTGTAAGGCATTTGGAAGGTGTTAGGAGGGGCGTATGACGTAGTTGGTTGCGCTTGTATAGGTGCAACATATTGGTAACTAGTCATAGGGATGGATGTTAAAGTCAAGGGTGGTTGCGTCATAAAGCTAGGAGGCAAAATTTGACTTGGTGTCGCTAAAAGTGGTTGGATGGTGGTAACACTAGCCGAAGGGTAGGTAGCCACCCTTGTGTTGATGGGTGAAAGAGTAGGTGGGATGGAGACAATTAAGTTCTGAAATGGTGTAAGACTTTGTTGAGTGGTTTATGGTTGAGGGGGTACAAAAACCTCAATGGAGGTAGGTCCAAAAATAGAAAGAGAGGCCACACTTTGAAGATTGGTCATGGTCGGGTTGTTAGTTGAGGTAATGGCCTGGGTGTCTATAGGTTGAATTACGGACGCTGTTGATATGACTGCCATTTCAACTAAGGAAGTTGGCATCCCATAAATTGGGTTGCCTAAAGAGTCTCATGTTTGACTTCTTGCGAGATAGTGTTGAAGGGCCTTGACATTGAGGTCAAGGAACCTTTCAAAGTCTTGGTTCCCTTTGGGAACAATAAGGGGTTGAGTTGGGGTTGGTTGGACAGGAGTACGCTCAGTGTCTGCATGATACTCCATTAAAGGACTTGTTATGGAGGGCGAAGGCGAGAGTGGTTGTTGCCTTACGTGGTCAACAAGAGTTTTGGTTTGACTACATGTCAAAACCATCCAAGGTAAGATAATGCGTCCTTACTAGCTCAAAAAACTAGATAAAAATAGAAAAGTAGATGAAGGCAAGCAGACCCTAAATGATAAATTCCTAAGAATAAATTTTAGAGTCATGTTGGCTTATGCCTTAGAAGAGTGTGTTTGGGAAGTTGGCTTTTAAAACGGGTCCTAGAAGAAGCAGTCTAAGGTTGGTTTCAGGTTAAGTTTTGGTGCTCAAGATCTGTATTAGGTTCTGTATGTGGCCTGGTGCTAGGAGCTAGCTCCCCTCACTTCACGAGCTCAGAGACAAGCTGGGTCGCTTAGAGTTTATACTCTACCAAAGAACAGAGTGGGTTCTCCCCTTGGTAGTGAAGTCCAAGTGGGATCGCCAGGAAGGGTAAGGTATCCGCTAGGTGATGAAACCCTAGTCGGACCTTGTCTCATGTATGTTTAGATGTTTGATTGTGAAAGTGGTCTAGATGTGTAACATAATTGCACTACGATTTATTCATAATGCTTTTTAAGTTACTAGATGAGTGGACTAAACATGCATTCAAGCAGAAATGAAATGCAAAAGATTTTTAAGCTCAAATTGAAATGTGTGTTCGGATGCAGACAAGTGAAAAGGTTAAGAGTATGAATTTAACTACTCTAAAATGTAGGAAGAAGGTGACAAGAAAAAAGATGTTCTTTTTAACTTGTGCTTATGGTTTTGTTTCAAAATAAAGAGATAGAAGGAAAGGATGCAAGAAGAGATCTAATGCACCTATATGAAAATTTTGCTTTTAGAAGAAAAATATGAACCCAAGGAAAACTCCAGGGTCCCACCAGGCGTGCCAGAATGTTTCCAACTATTTTTTGCTTGTTTACATTCAGAAGGAAGAAAAAACTAAAGTAATGGTCAGAGGTTAGATGATACCCAAATGAAGTTTGTGCACCGTATCCAGACGATAGAAGGAACTCCTCTTTGGCTATGGAGGATGACACCTATAGATAAAAAAGGCTTAAACAAAGAAAATGTTAGATAGATATATGGTGGATTGCCAAGCAAAGCTTGGTCCTAGAAGTGCAAGGACTTTCTTGAGGGATGACAGTCCACTAGTTGATAAAAAGAATGTTGAATGAAGAGAAATACTGAAATACTAAGCAAAAGAAATAGAGATAATGTGTACTTATATTTTGCTGTCAGTCTTCCACAGTCACTGACATCAGTTAGTCTATCAGCATCAGTCGATTGTCGACGTCGATTAGTCTACTGTCGTCGATTGGTCAGGTCACCGTCATCGATTAGTCTGCCAGCATCGGTAGGGGCAATGGACTTTGGATGGGTCTGAAGGTCTTGTCTGTGGTCAACAGAATGGTCTGTGGTAGTCTGAGAGTCTATGCAGGGATACATGACAATGAATGTGGTCTGGGAAAGGGGTCAGGTAGAGGATAGGCTGTCAAAAAGGGTAAGGATATGGGAAAGGCCTCTCAGCCTCTCCAAAAATAAAGTCAGGTTTGGTCTGGTTGATAACCGAGTCTAGTTGATAATATTATTTAGAAGCAATGAATAGAAAATTGATTGCTAATATAGTCTAAATAATTGAAATGAAACAGAAGAAAAATACTTAGCTCTACCTGGGGGAGATCCAGAGGTGTAGAAGACTTGTTGCTGATGCGATTGATGTAGAAGACTTCCTGCAATGTTTCAATCAGGGGTGGAGTGATTGATGCAGAGTTCCTGTAGCCTGTGATGCTTGGTGTATGTCTAGGGGGAGAGAGAGAGAGAGAGAGAGAGAGAGAGAGAGAGAGAGAGAGAGAGAGAGAGAGAGAGAGAGAGAGAGAGAGAGAGAGAGAGAGAGAGAGGTCAAATTCTGAGAGCAAGAGAATTAGCATTCAGGGGGGAGAACTAGCGTCTGGATTTGGTTTTATGCAACTGACGTCGGTGATACCGCTGACGTCATTCAACTGTTGATCGACATCGGCAGCTAGAGGATGGGTAAAAAGGCTATTTTTAGCCTTTTACCCATTCCTCCATCTGTCGAGTTTAGTGGTCATGGTTAAATGGCTGAAGGCGGGTTTAATAGGTGTGAGGATTAGTGGGAGAGTTGGAATGACTAGTCATAGGGTGATAAATGAGGGTATCCAAGGGCAAGGAATCCAAGGTGAGGTGTCATGGGTGATGTGTCATGGGTGAGGTGTCAAGGGTGGTGTTATTAATTTAAAATAGGTAATTTATTTTAAATTAATAAGTGTGTGGGTGAGGAATGTTTAGAAGTGGACCAAGGAGACCAAGGGGGAGTCGACCAAGGAGTAGACACAATTTTGGTGTCTACACTAGCATCTCACTTGTGAGCCTTTTCTAATTGGCTTTCTCAACAAGTACCCACTCTATTTTAACAAGCTCCAAATAATTTCTCACATTATGAATAAGATGACTAGGAACATCTTGACCATGTCCTCTTAGTGTGTCAAGCTCTATCATGTACTTCTCATATCCCTTGAGAGTTTTTTTGAAGGTAGAAATGGACTGACTTGAGAAGTGACTAGGCTGACTAAGAGGAGCAAGATATTGAGAAGGCTAGTTATAGGACTGATACAACTCATGATCGGGTTGATAAGGATCATGTTGGAGTTGATAGGGATCATAAAAAGGATGGTAAGAACCACACAAAGGCTGATAGGGAATGCCATAAGCTTGATAAACCTCACCAACTTATCTAAAAACATACTCAATACCAAAATTAGCCATGAAACTTTATTAGGAATCAAGAACACAAAAAAATACTACCAACTATATTTAAAGGAAAACCTAGGCTATTTGAGCAACTGATATAACTTTGAAGTCATCATTGATGCTTGTATAGATGCCTTCAAAAGTTGATGTGTTGAAAGATAACACCAAAAATATTTCAACTTCGTGGACTAAGAATCCCATCAGGCATGCCAAAAACTATTATCACTTATATTTACACTATTTGAGGAGATGTCTCAGCTCTCCTTATCCAAGCAGCACAATTGAAACACCTCTAGGCTAGTGGGTAGCCTATGAATGAGGTGAATCTCCAGATAGGGCTAGCTCCCTTGATGTACCACTTATAGAACACTATTAAACCTAAATTTATGATATAAAAAATAGAGATAAACCTAAAATCAAACTATCATAAATGAGTTGATACACAAAAATAGTTGATAACTACCAACCAGTTGCATGTTACACATGAGAACAAGGGACTAACCAAACATGCACTTCTTCAATTTGAATCTCCTCACATTAGTATTTCATTATGAGGTTATGGTAGATGCCTAAGCTAAGAGGAATAAATAAGAGGTTTAGAATGAAACTATTGAATAGGCTAACTCACTCAACCTTGACATTTCCTAGAACCTACAAGAAGAAGTTGTAAATAGGTGAGAGACTGAGACAACATACCAAGAAAATCATAGTTATCACTAAACAAGATCCATCATTCATGTAAACACACTCTGAATAGTTATGGAAGAGGTAAGAATTAGTAGTCTAATTGATCAAAAGGTATGCAAATGAGAAGGGCTTCACCAAACTTAGGTAGAGCATAGTCTATAAAGGCCAAAATGGCTAGTTCTTATAGAACTTGAGAGAGAGAGGAGAAGAGAGAAGTCCAAAGGTCATAATGACACTTATAAAGCTAAGAAAAGGACTTAAATGTGCATGGGAAGAGGATGTAAAATTAAAAATGCAAGGTTAGAAGAGACAAGTGGCTTCCCAAGTCATAAAACTCATGAAAAGTGGCATAGGAGTTTTCATTCTGGCTTAAAAAAATGCCTTTATGATTTAGTCCTATTTAAACATCCTAAATCTGACTAAGGATAAGTCTGATTAATATAATGAGAGGGAAGGATTTTATATATGCCTCTCCATGCATTGGTTGTATTCATAATCATATGGAATCTTCCCAAAATGAGCTATCATCATCTACAATCAAAATAATTCTTCTTTTCCACACCTTGCATAATTGGATTCCAAAAAGGCATAAATTTTCCATGAAAATTTGTACAAGGGAGTGGATGGTACTTAGAAAGACCCTCCATGGCCTTATAGGTATTAGGCACACATTAAAAATAATCCCACTTAAATTTTTCACCATTTTCACCACCATGTTCACTATGCCAATTTTGACTGGCTGAGATGAAATAGCTAGTAGGAACACTTAGGAGTTTTTTCAAGGCATGAAATGGACATGTGGAGTTATATTAAGTCCTAATATTAATTTTTATGAGCCCCATAAATTTCTTATTATTGTTTCCATCTATTGAACTCATCCTGCTTGTTTATCATGCTTTTGAACACTTTTCCATGTAGTTTCTTACTTTCATGAACCATATTGCATTATGTTTTCAAAGTCTTTTAGATAGTTGAAATTATGTATTGAAATTAATATATGATGGTTATATATTTATTTAGGATGATTTTTTCTATGAATGTGTTTTGAAGATGTTTTTGAGAAATAGGTATATAGCATGAGGCATCCTGCAGTAAAGGAATTTCATTTTACAAACCATCCTACACCGATTATGTGACCAAAACCATGGA
Organism: Torreya grandis; assembly: GCA_037957365.1. Lineage (NCBI taxonomy): Eukaryota > Viridiplantae > Streptophyta > Pinopsida > Cupressales > Taxaceae > Torreya > Torreya grandis. Next base: position 2,574,123 of record JARHVA010002112.1, read on the forward strand.
TGAACAGATTTTTATTCTCTTCTAACCAACTCATATAAAAAACTCTAACCTCCACAAATCTCAAAAAGGAAGTGGTTGAAGAACATAACAACATTGTTTATCTTGCAACAAAGTCACTAGATTCATATGAAGGACATACTTAGCAAAGGGAACCAATTTTGGTTAACCCAATTTGAATGTATCTTATAATAAAATGTATATATTATTTTTCATAAAATAATATCCTCTATAGTTTATAAATATGTAACAACAAAGTTGAGATATAAAAAAGTAGTATATGATGGAATAGAGATTGTCAATAGTACATTATGTTAAGCAATTATGATTATAACTTCATGTAGTAATTTATTGATGTACTTTTGATTAATATGAGTGAGAAATTATGAGTTCAATATAGTTTTGTAAGAGGAAGGGTTGAAGCTAGAGTTGGAAGGAGGAAGGGCCCCCTTTGGAAGGCTGCAACAACAATCTAACCCATCTAGTTAGTTAAACATGTTATTTGATTTCTTTAAGCATTATGTGTTTCATTTTTGAATTGTGTGAGTTACATTCTTGTTTAAGATCTATTTTAGGAAGTTTTCCATGCATAAGCATTTATTTTACTATACCTTTTTTATGTTTCAATTCAAGCCTTTCATTTACTACACTTTAGCATCTTAGATACAATTAGCAGAATGCCAAATTAGAGATTAAGTGTGAACATACAGTGAAGTCATACTATCAAGTCTACATCCCTGAGTTGATAATTAAATGAGGTAGAAGATAAAAATCCATGGTTACTATCCTTATTCATTTTTATCAAGATAAGTATATCTAATTGTGAATCACTTTCTATTCATTTATGGCACCGTTCCTAGGGAAGGGTACCACACACTTATAATCTTCAATCTTGATAGTAATTGTTTCTGGATGTTTATTAATTTTTTTAAAGTTTGTTGTTTTTCTAGATTAAATATTTCTTAATTTAATAGTTTAAAATTCCCTTTTTGTAATTAGGATAGTGAAAATTTTCAAAAACCCTCATATTACTAACCCTATGCAAGTAGGGTTAGCAAAAAGTAAAAAAAAAGTGGATGATGTATGCAAAGCAAAGGGGACTATATAATAATATTTTTGCCTAAATCATCAAAGATTGATGCAAGGTCAAATATTCAACCTAAAGAAATTGAGAAACATAATGTAATTCCTGAAGATCATTCATAGTTGTCAATAGAAGAGGTTGAGAAAGAAGAATTTTTGGCTAGATTGGTAGCACAAGTTGGAGATCTTGAAGAGGTTCATACCTTTGGAAGAGATCCACATGCACCACCTCTAAGAATTCCCACCTTATTACCTCATACTCAGGAATATGATGTTCACTTCCCTCCATCACATAAATTTCTTGCTAAGGAGGCATTCAAAGCAATTCTTGCCCCTAGGAGAAACACTAGGCCATTATAATCTTCTAATTTAGAGAGACTCTTTGCTAAGACACTAGTTGAATATTCTGAAACCTCCATACCATCCCCATTGTATAAAAAACCATACATTCCTAAGAAAAAATATAAAGTCCCCATTTTCTACACCCCAAGAAATAAAATAATTGATAGGAATTTTGAGCATTGGATAGAAACAACCTCTCATCTCCCAACACAAAGAGTATTCATGGGGGATCACCAGGAAGACCAAGAAGAAAACATTACCAATGAGTCTGTTACTTTCAAATTTCCTAACTTTACTCCTAATCGAATTGCACTCAAGAATAATATACCTCACTCTTCTCTCCCTACCTTTAGAGGAAAAGCGTTTGACTATCCAGATACATTTCTTTTTGAGTTTGACATCTTATGCTATAGCTATGATTGTAATCAAGACACTCAGAAACTCAAAATATTTCCAGTAACACTTAAAGATGCAACACTTAGATGGTTCATGGGACTTGGAAAGGATGCCATTTCTACTTAGGAAAAAATTAAGGAGGAGTTTGTGATGAAATACCAAGATTATTATAAGGGAAAAAACTACAAGGGAGATGACTTTTTCTTAATGACACAAGCTAATGATGAGTCACTAAAGGAATATATGGAAAGTTTTTTGTTCATCTTGAAAAAATACAAGAAAACCACAATGGACAAGGAATCTATCAAGCTAATATTCCTAAAAGGGATTTGAGATGATTGTCTAGAGGCATTAGATCTAATTTCTGGTGGTGATGTTTCTACACCACCATCTGATGAACTAACAATTCTATGTACGAACTACTCCAGATCAACCATGAAAAAAATTAGGGATAGAACCCTTCCCAAAAAATATACTACAGGACTATCTAAAGGTGAAGTTATCAACCTACTCTAGGAAATGAATCGGGACATCATCAGTCACCTGGCTACTCAGATTGATACATTACATAGATAGAGAAAGCAAGAAGAAACTAAAAAAGCCTTAATCACCTATTGCCTTGAATACATAAAGAATAAGATAGATCGCACATGCCATTCCATGAAGGCTCAGGTAGCCAATATCATCGAGGAAAATATTGAGACAATAGAGTTCCATGTCATAAGAGAAGATGAGAACCAAGTGTTTTTTATGGCATAATAAAAACCATGGGTACAAATACCAGGTATGCCATCAAACTCTATGTTTGCAAATTCTTAATTCTCAAATAATCCTCAATACGATTCTTAGATGAATATACCCAATCCAAATTGGTCCAAATAAATTGGTAGCTACCCCAGAATTAGTTATGGATGCAACATAATGGACAATAACCTCAATAGGGATAATTCCAAAACCAACAATAGTTTTATCCCTCTAATCCATAACAATGACAATGGAGAGGAAATAAAGGATATCCCCAACAAATGCAAAAACCATAATAATAGGCCATAATGCCAAACACTTAGTAACCTATTTGAACCACTCAATTACCTACCCAACCCATCCCCAATCTTGACAAGTTGGCTTAACTAACACAATCCACTAAAATAATACAATATCTAACATACACTTTGGATATTAATCAAGTTCAACTTCACTCAGGTCATGTTCTTCCACAAACCACCTCACCCATAACCATAGAACACTTTGAATTAGTTCCAATCCATACTAATCCACATCTACCCATAGCCAACCCTAAGTCAAGTCCATCAAAAAACAAAAAAGAAACTGACAATCTTCCTTTTTCGGAGAGATTGAGCATATCATGTCCTAAAAAAGAACCTAAATTTGATATCTTAAGACAACTCAAGAATGTGTGCATCAAAATAACACTCTTTCAAGTAATAAAGGATGTTCTTATCTAAAATAAAATTTTTCTAGAGATATTTTTGAAAAAATTAAGAAGAAAGAAGAAGGATCCTAAAACAGTCCAGGTCATTGCCCAATTAGCAGATATTATGTTGGAAAACATAGTTCTCCCAAAAAATTCTGATCCAAAAAATCTTGTAGTTAATGTTAGCATCCACGACCAACCCATTTATAATACTTTAATTGAATTAGGTGCAGCCATTAATGTGTGACCATGGAGACCATGTAGTAACCAAAGCTTATCACTCTCCATCTAACACCTACTATCCTCTAGATGGATGACATATCAACTGTTAAGCCTGAAGGAATTATTGAGGGCCTTATTATCACTATGGATTCTTGGAAATATCTAAAAAAATTTATTATCATATAGCCAAAGACTAATTTGAGGGGTTATCCTCTCATCCTTGGTCACCTATGATTGGCTACCGCTAATGCCTTTATTGGTTGCAGGTTAGGAAAAATAATAATTTCCAATGGAAATGACACCAAGAAATTGGTGATGTATCTACCAGCTCAACCTTCCCCAAATGATGGACCAATCCCTTATATTGATGACCTTGAAGAAGCTATCTCTTTATATACTGTCTACACAATTGACTGGAGTCTAGTTTTGCAGGCCCAAAAAGAAGACACTGTCATTACTGGTATCTTGTAAAACACCTATTCATAAGATCTTGTAGCAACCAACCTGTTGAAATATACACCATGCCCTCTTCAGAATACTTTTCCTGAGAATGATTTTACTAAAATTTTAAGAGACATTTGGGCATTCCATCAATTACTTCCCCATCAATGTAGTTATGCTCCTTTAATTGCCAATGTAGAGACCATGCTTTCTTTAACAAAGCAAGTAAACATCCTACCAAACAAACCTCCCAACATCAACACTTATTTAACACCCCAACAAGAAAATTAGTTACTTAAAATGCTGAGAAGGCACACAATAGCATTTTCCTGAGATTATCATGACATGAGAGGAATATCCCCAAATTTATGTACACATCACATTTATATTAAATAAGAATGCAAACCTATTCACCAACCCCAAAAATAAATGAATCCTTTAGTCAAAGACATTGTCAAAATTGAGTTATAAAAACTCTTGAATGCAATATTTGTTTATCCTATCTTGGATAGCTAGTGTGTCTCTCCCCTGGTCATTATCCATAAGAAAGGAGGAAAATGGCATATCTGTGTTGACTACAAAGAGTTGAATGCTTCTACTAGGAAGGATCACTTTCCTCTTCCATTTATTTATCAAGTATTGGATACATTAGTAGGGAAGAGGTAATTTTATTTCCTAAATGGATATAGCGGTTATAATTAAATATAAATTACCCCACAAGCCCAAGATAAAACCACTTTTACTTGCCCTTGGGGAACCTATGCCTATGTCATCTTAGCATTTTGTCTTTGCAATGCCGCTGTTACTTTTCAAAGAGATACGTTTAGCATATTTTTTGATCTCTTCCATGATTGTGTTGAAATATACATAGATGATTTAATTGTCTATAGGTAGACATTCAAAGAAACATTGACCAACTTGGAGAAAGTTCTTCAACATTGCCAAGACCATCAATTAGCTTTGAGCAATGAAAAGTGTTACATGCTTATGACTGGAGGGATTATGTTAGGACATCATATATGTCTTTTTGGAATTCAAGTTGATCCAAAAAAAAAAAGTATCATCAAGGATCTCCCCACACTAAATAAGTAGAAATATGTTAGAAGTTTTTTAGGACATGCTAGTTATTATAGACAATTCATCAAATATGTTAATAAAATTACCACCCCATTGTTTGGAATGCTTATTAAATATGATGAATTTATATGGATTAATGATTGTCAAACTACCTTTTAGTAACTCAAATCCCTGCTTATAATAAATCTTGTTTTGAGAGGGCCTAACTGGAAGAATCCTTTTCACATTCATATAGATGCATCTGACACCGCTCTAGGAGCTATCCTTGGCCAAAAAGATGAATCTTTGAGTTATGCAATTTATTTTATCAACACGAATATTCAAGGGGATAAACTGAATTACACTGTAATAGAAAAGGAATTTATCACCGTCATCTATGCCATAAATTTTTTTTGACACTACATTACAAGTTACCAAGTATTCATCCAGACCAATCATTCAACAATAAGGTATTTAATAAACAAACCTGCTGTAATAGGCATGATAATTCTTTTGTTAATTTTACTATAGGAATTTGATATTACCATTGTGGACAGACTTGGTAAAGATAATGTAGTAGGGATTTTATATCTCAATTTCAAAATGATGAACATAGTACTATTTTTGATGATTCTTTTCTGGATGAACATTTATTTACTATAACAATTCAATCTCCTTGGTTCACATATATTACTATCTTGCTGCAGGATCACTACCATAACATTTCTCACCTAGGGATAAACAAAACCTAATCCAAAAGAGCAAACATTATGATTGGATTGTATGATATTTATTTATCATTGAACCAGACTCAGTTATGCAAAGATGTATTTAAGAATATGAAGCTTATGACATTCTCAGAGCCTACAATGATGAGCCCTATGGGGGTCATTTTTATACCAAATAGACTGCCATGAAAATACTCACTATTGGATATTATTATCCTTATTTTCATAAGGATGTCATGATGTACACCCATAGATGTGATCAATGCTAGCATATGGGAAAACCCACTCACTCTGATGAAATGCCATTACACCCACAACTAGTTCTGGAACCCTTTGACAAATGGGGATTAGATTTTGTAGGTTCTATTGATTCTAAATCCAATAATAAGGAATACATACTAGTGTGGATTGATTATGTCACTAAATGGGTATGGGTAAAAGCCTTAACCCATGCCCAAGATGACAAGGCAGCTGAGTTCCTCTATGAAGAAATTTTCACCTGCTATAGAGTTCCAAGATAGATCATCATAGACCAAGGTCCATAATTCACATTAGGCATCATAACTGCCTTGGTAAAAAAATATGAAATCAAACACAAAAAATATACCCCCTACCATCTTCAATCAAATGGTCAAGTGGAAATGACAAACCATGAATTGGAAAATATCCTCACTAAGACTATTAGCTTGCATAGAAAGGATTGGTTAACTCATCTTCTAGAAGCAGTTTGGGCTTATAAAATCAACTATAAAATCATAACTAGTCTCATTCCATATGAACTAGTTTATGGTAAAAAGTCTACTCTACCCATTAAGTTTGAACATAAGACATTAATGACAACACTTTATTTGGGCTTAGATCTTTCTCAAGCTTAACATGATAGGATCATGAAACTAAATGCACTTGATGAATTAAGAAAGGAATCACTTAATCATACTGAAATAGTGCATAGACAACGTATATGATGGTATGACAGAAACACCAAGACTAAAAATTTCCAATCAGGAGATTAGGAACTCTTTTTTAACTCTAAATATAAGGATCATAAAGGAAAGCTGCAGTCTAGATGGCTTGGGCCCTATGAGATCAAATGAGTTTTTGATAATAGATTTGTAAAGCTCATGACCATTGACTCTGTTCAATTCCAACTACTTGTTAATGGTCATAGAATCACGATATACAAAAAAACATTCTCTAAAGAAACTCTCACTTGCCAACTTCTTGAATAACAACATCCATCTCTTCTTCATGAAGTAAATCAACCTATTCCTGTAGGCTAAGGGTATTTTTATCAACCCTTCTCTAATATTTTCCAAGAGTAATAAAGCTTCCCACAGTGAAGAACAAGTCATTCCAAATGGCTTGGTTTAGGATGAATAAAATCCTACCCTCTAGATTCTTGTGATTTTAGCTGGTTTGGACTAGAATATATATATATATATATAATTTAGAAATGAAAACCTTTGGGCATTGATGAGGGATGTTGTTGTAAAAAACTAGGTCACTGACTGATTGCCATTCATTAAAAAAAAGAAAAATAAAAGGTAATACTACAATAAAAATGTTTTATTTTTCCTTGTTTTTGCTTGCAGATTCACTCCCTTTAGAGCAAAAATACATTTTTCTTCATGCTACAGGATGGAAAACTTATCGCTACAGGTGAAAAACTTGCTACTTTAGGATAAAACTAGTGGTTGCAAGATAAAACTTGTTACTTTAGGACACATATTTTGCTACAGGATGTCTTCCTACATTCCATCCTATATCAAACATTTTATCCCACTCAAATGCTAACATATGCATGATTTCCACTTAACATCATCATTTTCATATTTATGAAAGATATTTGTATAGATAATAAGGTAATTATTCTATATTTATTTCTTGTCATACATTTTAATTATTTTTAAAGATGATGAGACTTAATGCTATCAATGCATCATCGTATCCTCTCCTTATCACACCCACTTATCATCTCTATCATTCTTGAAGTGACCATTAAGCTACAACCACCCCTTACTCTTCCCATGAGTTTTTTGTGCACGTCGGCCTTCGCCCCTTGAGGATAAATAATAGATTAAGTTGGGGGGAGATTTTTCATTAATTCAAAAGGATTATTTTAGCTCTCAATTCAAAAGTCATAAATCATTCTACCATTGCCCAAAACCCTTGCTACAAGTACCCAAACCTACAACTCACATAATATAGGAGGTGATTTATTGAAACATGAACCACTAGATATTACTCCCTTGACCAACAACCCAAAAATCTTGGTCTTGTTCTGGCATGTAGGATTGGCAAAGTATTTAAAGAAAATATAGTCCCTAGATGAAGGAATTGTGGAGGAATTTGTTGGTACATTGTATAATAGTTTGGCCATGGTAAAAGGGATAGATGTAAATCTAATGAAAATAACCATTAGTAGAGTAACAAGGATATGAAGAACAGGGGAAGAATGGTAAGATAAATATGATGCTAAGGTTAAGAGATGAAGGTTTAGTAGAGTAAATGAATGCTTGGAAGCCTCAAAGTAGGGCACTGTAATGCTATTTCTACCAGGAAGATGGACTAAGGTTGCTAAGTTTATTTCCAGATATTTCATTTGTGAAGGAAGGTATTCTATATTTTATGGCATATACTTCAAGTTATTGAATCATTTGCGGCATGGAGTGGAGATAAACATTACCAAATTTTTATTTCACATGATCACCAAAATGTTGAAGGCTTTTCAAAAAGGTAATTTTAAATCTCTCTCCCACCATTGTCTCATCTAGTTACTTATTAAAGACTGTTTGAAAAGAACTAGACGCAACATCAATTAGGAGAAATTTCTCTAAATACCAGGGAATGAAGTGAGTGATATATAAAGAAATGAAGAGAGTGATAGAGATGAACTAGAATAAGAATTGGAGGTTCAATAACAAAAATCAAAAGAAACTCTCCCTACATAACCATAAGAACCTATAGTAGAAAACCTTCTTATAGCCACACAAGAACTTGTGGAAGAAGGTATTCCTAAAGCAATAAAAGAACCTGTAGCAAGGTCTGAGAGAAAGAAAAAGAGGAAACTCATTCTTCATCTTGACATAGATGAGTCTGAAGAGGAATTCCCATCTCTTCCAAAGCAACCCCTACTCCTTGTAGATCTCATAGATTAAAGAGAAAAATGAGAACCAAGCCTTCTTCCATTATTTAAATAAATGAAGAATCTATATAAGAATGGAATAATATTAGAAATGAATATATTGAGACTGAAATAGATAGGGAAGAATGTTCTCCAGTATTCCATCAGAAAAAATCAGAACAAATTCAACAGAGTCTTGAAGAAATACATGAAAAAGAAGAGCAAGTGGAACAAAATTTTGAAGAAATGCATGAGGAAGAAGAACAAGTTGAACATGGTTTTGAATAATTATATAAGGAACCAATACAAGAAGAATTAGAATTAGAGTTGCATGAGGAACCAATACAGGAAGAAGCTGAACAATTGGAATAACCTGTAGTAGTGCAAGTAGAATTTTCCACTCTTGAGAAAGCCTTGCAAGAAATTGAGAAACTAAGGAAGTAAATACAAGATCAATCTGGTGGAGGTCTAGATGCACTTGCTATAGCATCTTGTCAGTTGTATCCCTCAGCAAAAGATCATCTTAAAACTAACATTCCAAAACCTTCTATGGAGTTCAATCAATAAGAGAAACCTAAATCTACACTTGAGTTTAGGTATCACTCCTATTTTGTAATATCTTCTAAGCTATTGAATTGGATGGATAATTAATTTGAATCTTTGAAGGAGCTAAGAAAAGACAATAGGAAATTGAAAGAGGAAAACAAGTTGAAGGAAGAGAGAATCACTAAATTGAAACAAAAATTTAAGGACATGGCTGGTATAACACAATAACTCCTTGATTACAGGCCTCTTGAAGAAGTTTATTTAGTTTATCTTGGAGAACAATGGCATAAGTTCAAGTTTGTGAGAATTTATTGTGATATGTCCCATGAAGTTATTGATCCCCTTTCCTTATTTTCCATTTATAAAGTAAGTTCACAGGAAGAACAAGTAAAATTATGTGAGTTCTACTTGCACAATTATGTTGTTCCATATAATAGAGAGTGGAATCTCAATCTATATATTGGAGATGTCCAATTTCAATCATCTTCATATTTTTTGAATGAATTAAAAAGAGGAAGATAAATAGTAGAATAAAGGAAAAAGGAGAATGAGAGTTAGTTGCTCATCAGGAGTGAATCAATGACACCTAATGTTGTTCTAGCAATATGGGATGATATCATATTGAAACATGAAGTAAGAACTTAGTTTGGTGAGAATTATGATAAAGTTCAAGATTTTTATTTAGGATTGATAAATTTTGCTGGTCCTACTATAAGAGAATCATGTAACAAATGCTAGAATGAGCTCACCTATGCATTGAGGAAGAGGGAGCCCTATTCCAATTTTAATTTAAATGCATCATTTACCAGGACCACCAAATACATTCTTATTACAGGTGACACGAGATCAAAATTACTGAATCTAAAGTTCTAACCACCCCTATTTTGGTAACCTATTCTAGAATAACATGAAAAAACCCTAGTGGATAAAGTTAGAGAGGCCAAAATTTGGTAACTATTTAAATAGAGGCATGGATTCTATGATCATCTTTCCAGTGGTGCTATCGATCATGTGGATTTTATATTTCTTTGTGAATTGGGAATGAACAAGTATGGTGCTTGAGGTCAAGTAAGAGTTTAAGTTGGGGGTGTGATGAGCCCCATAAATGTCTTATTATTGTGTCCATCTATTGAACTCATCCTGCCTGTTTACCATGCTTTTGAACACTTTCACATATAATTTCCTACTTTGATAAACCATATAGCATTAAGTTTTCAAACTCTTTTAAATAGTTGAAATTATGTATTGAAATTAATATATGATGGTTATCTATTGCTTTAGGATTATTTTTCCATGAATTTTTTTTGAAAATGTTTTTTAGAAATAGGTATATAGCATGAGGCATCTTGCAGCAAAGGAATTTCATTATATAGACCATCTTGCAGCCATTGCATGACCAAAGTCGTGGATGGACAGATTTTGATTCTCTTGTAACCAACTGATAGAGAGAATTATAACCTCCATGGATCTCAATAAGGAAGTGGTTGAATAATGAAATGGCCTTATTTATCTTGCAATAAAGTCATAAGATTCACATGGACGTATTTAGCAAAATAAACTGATTTTAGTTATTTTAATTTGAATGTATCTTAGAATAGAATGTATATATTAATTTGAATAAAAAAATCTCCTCTATGGTATATAAATACGTAGAAATAAATTTGAGATATATATAAAATAGTAAAGGTTGAATAGAGATTGTTATAAAATACATTATGTTAAGCAATTGTGATTATAACTTCATGTAACAATTCATTATTGCAATTTTGATTAATATGAGTGAGCAATTTATGAGTTCAATATAGTGTTATAAGAGGAAGGGTTGAATCTAGAGTTGGAAGGAGGAAGGGCCCCCTTTGGAAGGTTGCATCAATAATCTAATCCATCTAGTTAGTTAAGCATGTTATTTGATTTCCTTAAGCATTGTGTGTTTCATTTCTAAATTGTGTGAGTTACATTCTTGTTTAAGATATATTTTACGAAGCTTCCCATGCATAATCATTTATTTTACTATACTTTTTTTATTTTTAAATTCAAACATTTCATTTACTACACTTTAACATCTTAGATACAATTATTAGAATGTCAAATTAGAGATTGAGTTTGCACATATAGTGAAGTCATCCTATCAAGTCTACTTCCCTGAGTTGACAATTAAATGAGGTAGAAGATACAAATACATGGTTACTCTCATTTTTTTTATCAAGATAAGTATATCCGATTGTGAATCAACTACTGGTCACCTTCCAAAGATGATTTCATCTCTTGAAACCTCCTAGAACCTGTACAATGCATAAAATAGTAATAAATACCCTATTTTGTACACCATTCATACAATTATGTACAATACAAAAGCATGGGAAATAGCTTGAGATAGTCTTATAAAACATAAAATCACTTTAACATGGTCAAATTATGCCATTAGTGTAGCTTCCCATCCCCATTTCTCCAAGAAGGTCCTTGTAAGGGTTTAGCAAGGGTTTAGGACTATTTTACCCTCTTAAAGTTTGTTCATGCAAAATTGAACTTGAAATTCCAATACAGTGACAAAAAAAGTTTTTTTTTAGGACCCTATACATCTCACCCAAGATTATTTAGTCTCCATGCAAAGCATCAAAAGAGATATGAGCTTTCAAATCTCTCATATCAAGCTTATTTTCTCCCTTTCTTGCAAGTTTAGATTGTTTCTAAGCTCAAAAATAAATTCCTCATGTTTTCTTTACAAATTAAAATCTTGAACACACCTATATTGATCCTAAAAACATGTCACAATCCATTTGGATTCTTATATTATGTTATAATTGAATATGACTTCTCATTTGGGCACTCGGCCTAACCATGCCTAATAGCCTATCTACACCTTAAAGCTCAAAATGACTTCTGATGGTTTTCCTTGCATCCCAATAGCTTAGATACCTATATTATGACCCAATATACATTTTACAATCCATTATAAATTTCACCCCATACTAGAAGTGAAAGTGGTTCTCCATTTGGCTTTAGGCTAAGACTATGCTTGATAGGTTTGCTTCCATACTTGAGGGTCTAGGATACCCTATTGAGATTCACACTTTATTTCTTGGATTCATGTTTAGATAGGTGTTATCCATCTTCCTACACATCCTTTCAAGGTTAAAATAACTCCTGGTCTACCCTCTCATCCTTTCTTGCCAAGACTATAGGGTTTGTAATCTAGGGAAGTACCCTCTGTCTGAGACAAAAAAATGGCACTTAACCTATTTAATTAGACCATTTAGATGTTTTAGAGGGTTTTAAAAGTGGTAAATATTATTTATAACAAATTTTATCCCTTAATATTATCAATAGACCTCCCAACTTGAACAAACCCAAGACAGACTATGCAAAAGGGGGACTATACACAGGATTTGGTGTAAAGTTGTATATTGCATCATAGGGTCCTTTCTATGAAAATTTTGTGTTATGTGAGGGTTTATAAGTTCCATAAAAACATTAATTTTTTTTTCTAATCTAATTAATAACCTTAATCCTCTATATTCCTCTTTATACCCCCTTGACTGGTCAAGACTGTGTATAGGATTTGAGTGTGTTTTGCATTTTTCTCCCTCAAGGATGACCCTTGTAGGTTAAATTTAATGAATTAATCTTGAAATCATGTTTAAATAACCATTTATATTTCCTTAGAGTCACTTGGTACTTATTTTTCCTATGCCAAAGACTTACAATAGTTATTAACTAAGTCACTGTCAGCTATAATTGACTGTAGCTGACTGTTTACGGCAGACCAGGGGCTTTTATGAATAAGACCTCACATTATAACATTTAAAACAGGTATTATGATCCATATTATATCTTTTTAAGTAATTTGAAAACATCTTTCATGAACAGACTATGTATCTCCATGCCTAAGCCTCTCTTATGGAAGGTATAGGAATTAAAGTTTGTTGTAGGTGTATGTTTCTGCATGATAGAATGTCTGTAGGTGCCAATAGGGCTTAAAAATAGTATATAAAAATATTTTGATGATACTTTCAAGATTTATCATCCTAATTACCTCATTAGGACCATTCCAATATTGATATGTGCCTCATATGGTATTTTTTGGGTGCAAGATCACTTAAGGATTCAAATCCTGTAGATGTTATTGCATGAGTTTAGTGCTTAGAAAGGCATCTTTGAGGTTTATAACAATCAAAATTAATCAACCCTCTACTCCCCAAACTTTTCCAAGTCCTTGTCCTATATGGAGGATTAAAGAAAAGGCCATCAAGATGCATAAAAGGTCTTTTTTACCTTATTATGAGATATCAACAAAACCTCAAGGTACTCTGTTTTCAACTTTTAGGGACAAGGGGCCTAAATTTCAATCATCATCTTTTTGAAGTGACCCTCAACCTTGTCTATAAATATATCAATTAAAATAATTCTACCATGATGTTTTCAACCTATTGTGACCTCAAGAAGGGTTCAATTTTTTTTGATCTTCTTCGTACAAGTAACTTCATGGCCATGTTAATGCCACATGTAGGTGGATCCTACAATATACAGTCAGTGGGGTGTATTTCAAATAGTGATCATTAAATGGTTTATAACCTATCTTAGCCTTTATAAAAGTTCTCAAATGGATTATCATCATCTTGGAGGGTTTGAAACCTATTTCCTTACTCCCACTATAATATGTTCATTCCTTATTGAAACCCCTATAGGTGCATTCTCATGTACAGGTAGTAAGGTAAGATTATAGGTAGTCTATAAGATGTGAGCTCTTGTGGTCAGTTTTAGATGCTTACCAAGTTGTCAAATACACTCTTAGTACTCTAAATGATTGAACCACTTATCAAAACATGCATTCCACCATGAAGTCATCTCAAGAGGCTCCTGTAGAAGAGTATAATAATAGAAGGTTATGAATGATTATGTTGACTAACTACCACAGTCCCTTCTTATGCCAAGTGGAGGTTCTTATTTGATTCTCTTGATATGAAAACATGTTAAATATCATGAGATATTTTTTACAATTCCATGAATCATGTTAAATAGGTCCATGCACATGATTCCCTATGACTGTAAGTAAGAATGAGCAAGGAGTTGACTATGAGAAAGGCAAGACTAAATATTTGCTCAAATCATGGTGTGATGAAACCAAGCATGAAATGAGGTGATCATATGGCCTTGATACATGGGAAACATCACATCACATTTCTATGAGACATATGTAGAAGACCAACATTCTGTAACAAGGAAGAACTTGACTGAAGCTACACAATAGTGAAACCTTCCTCAAGCATGAGACAACTTTCCCATAAAAACACCATGAAACATGAAAATAAACATGGATATAATCTAAGAATATATCCAAAATACTATGGAGTCAACATCACCAACTAGTTTGTATGGACTTATAGAAAATTGAACAAAACCTATAGGGTATAGGAAACAATGAGCAAAAAAATGCGGTCATCTTAGAAATGATAGTTCATAAATCATGGTTGAAAAATCTTGAAAATATTATTATGGAAATGGATCTCTCTGAGTTTACTACCACTTCCCAAAGACATTTGATCTTAAGAATCTTCAATTGTCTATACCAAACACAAACCTGTTGATCACTTCTATGTGTTTAGAAAGGCAAAGAAGGAGTATAATAGTTTTAGCTCAGAATTGGCACTTTCAGAGCATGTCAAGCATGGAAATGAACCTAAATAATATTAATAGACATTCCATGACCTTCTCCTATGTGAGACCTTCCCTTATGGGTCGTACAAGTGCCAAACTCCCCTTTTTCAGTTGATTACTTGATCTTCAATTAGATAACCTACAAGTTTCAGATGAAACTAACATTCCTAATAGGGAATATAACTTCTTGTATATTTGAGTGAAAATAAGGACACTTTTTCACCTTGATAATCATGCCACTTACATTTATGATCCCTAATGCCTATATAATGACATATTAACTAATTGGATCATGACCAAGGCTAATAAGGTATTAAATGACATAAAATGACATATAACACACCCTATTACATAACATTAAAACCCATATAAACCTATAAAGATCAAATTTTCTCTCATAGGGGTTCTAGTTTGACCTGTAGGGTCAAATTTGGTCAACACTTACTATTTACATAACCTTCTCCTATGTACTTCCCTGTGCCTTGCCTCCTCTTTTGCACACTACAAGCATTTCACCACCTTCATTACCATCTAAATAAGCCTAAAACCCTTTTTTTATATTTGACATTACATAACATTAAAACCCATATAAACCTATAAAGATCAAATTTTCTCTCATAGGGGTTCTAGTTTGACCTGTAGGGTCAAATTTGGTCAACACTTACTATTTACATAACCTTCTCCTATGTACTTCACTGTGCCTTGCCTCCTCTTTTGCACACTACAAGCATTTCACCACCTTCATTACCATCTAAATAAGCCTAAAACCCTTTTTTTATATTTGACATTACACTATCAACCTAGGCCAACCCTCTATTCAAATTGTTAAAAGCACGTTATAGGTTTAGGTCCACTTTGGCTGACCTAGACCAAGACCTAAATTATTTTTACAAAATAATGATACAAAGTTTATTAAGTTGACCCTTTCAGATAAAATTTTGGAAAGGTTTAGGTTTAGATTCAACTATATATACACATCCATTTACATCATTTCTAGAATAAGAGAAGAAGAAGAATATTATACTATACATCTGCTTGTCCACCATTCTAATTGAGGATCATAGCTTAGGGTTTCAATAATTTATTTGGAGATACAAATATTTTCTTGTGGAGAATTATTTTGGATGCATAGATAAGTTATATATCCTAAAGCTTATTTATCCTTTCTATCCTTAATTTCCACAATAACCTCTTGAAAAGTACTTTGGCCTAGGGAGATTGAGGCTTGACGAGTTTGTCTCCAAAGGTACGTATTCCTAACTTTGTTACTCCTTTGTAAGAGTAGATATATTATCATTTATACTTCTCTCCCATGCATTAGGATTTCCTATACATTTATGTTAAGATATATATTTTATGCATGCTTTCTTTTTTATGTTTATTACCCCCACATTGTGCCACAAGCTTTGGTGAGCACTATATTAGATTTTACTTTGATTTGCATATACTTTGTGAATATGAAAACATAGGACCTAGCTAGGGTTATTACATAGTGTTACTTGACTAGAGGATTTATAACCCTATCTAATTATGCTATTGTGGTAATATAACCCGTGGTTAGGTTTAGCGATTCCATCCTGATCATCACCTTGAATATTTATTGTATCAACAATCAAATCTGTAAGTAGGTTTTATCTTATCTGAACTAGGATTGATTAATAAATCAATTGCATTTCCATTTGTATATAGTTAGGGTATAAGAATTTTATCTCTCATCTTATTATTTTTGGTTGTAAAGCACATATGTACATTTGAAAGAAGACGAGGAAAAATTTGGATGAAAAATCCTTGGAATGTATATTTTTTGGGTATAATAAAGATTCAAAGGCTTACTAACTCATAAATATTAAGACAAATAAGATGTACATTAGTAGATATGTTATACTTTATGAGAAGGTTGAATCTAATCCACCCTCAACATAGTCACCTGATATAAATATTAGTACACTAAACATTTTTAATGTTTATAAATATAGTGGTAATGATGATGAGGATAATGGTGAATGTTATCTAAGTCTTCCATCTATACCATCCACAAATATTGTTCAACCTATGCCCAAGTGGTATAATATTACTATTTGAAGTGAAAAATTATATGGAGTGCCAAACACTTCCACATCATGACACATGACTTATAGCATGGCTTGTGAAAAGGTGTATTTCTACTTTATGACCATAGTTGCATAATATTTTAAGTCCTTAATGGATCATGATTCGCAAGACTCAAAACCTTAGAAAGAAGCCATGGATTTTAAATATAAATCACTAATGAATAACAATAGATAGTAGATTATTCATCTTCTAATAGGGAACAAGCCTATTATTTACAATTGTATCTTTAAAATTGACTACAAAACATATGGTAACATTAAAAAGTACAAAGAAAGACTTGTAGAAAAGGGATATTCATAGAAAGAATGCATTGACTATGATTATAATTTTTATCACACATCTAAGATAAATAATATAAGAATTATCTTTGCAATACTTACTTTGGATATAAAATCCATCAAATGGATGTGTAAAGTGCCTTCCTGAATGGATATTTTCAAGAGGAACTATACATGACCCAACTAGAAGGATTGGTCACACCAGGTCAATATAAAAAGTTGTTTAGACTTATCAAGTATTTGTATGATCTTAAATAGGCTCATCGAGATTGGGACATTAATATTGATGAGCATCTCATACAACATGGGTTATAATTGGTTCCATATGATCTAAACCTATACCTTAAGGAGAAAGAGTAGAGATTGTGATTCTCGTAGTATATGTCAATTATATGGTCATCATTAGTATCGCAGTGAAGATGATTGATACAACAAATAATGACCTCAAGTGATTGTTCCACATGACAAGTCTCAAGCTTCTACATTACTATCTTAGTTTGGAGGTATGAATAAAAGGGACATCACATACTTATGTCTCAATTGAAATATTATAACACTATGATCTATAGATTTTGCATGATGGATTTCAAAACTATTATAACACACATGGAGATTTTGTGAATGTTTCAAATTTTCATGAATCAACACATTATGTAAGCTACTATGCAAGATGATGCATAGGGGAACTGTGTAAATAGGTATGGTTGCACATTGTTGTGTGAATATTATCTTTGACATTTACACAAGGTTTTAATGTGAAAATGGCGTTGCATAGTGGTAGGTTCTTAGTAGGGTGTTGTGAGGAGTTGTAAAACATGTTGAGTTGTGAAAGGTTATTTTAAGGTGAACTCATACTTATCTTAATGAAGCTACTAGACTAAAGAGGTATTAATAACTTCCTTATGTTGCTATGATCCAGACTTATTGATGAGTGTTACACTTTCATCACTTGATAAAATGGTGGATACATGTAGGATTTAATGGAATTCAAGGTGTTACAAGTGAATAAAACTGTTGGTTATAAACACATGTATTATCATGAAGATGAGAGAGTTGACGTAGAAGATCAAATTAGAGTTTCAATGTATATGTGTAACAAAGGTTGTTACATGTAAAATACACTCAATAAAGTGTGTGCATGTGTACTATATAATAAGGCATTGTATGAAGGTTGAAAAAACTTATAGCTTGTATTTGCATTGTAAGATGTTTCTATTTGTGAAAATAACAACTAGGTTTTTGTGTTATGATTTTTACCTAAAAAGGTTTCCCAACGATAAATTTGTTTGTGTGTCTATATGTATGATTGTCATTTTATTATTATGTTGATGATCCTCAAATTTTTTAATTAACCCCTTATATAAATGAGTGTTGTGTATAAGTTAAACCTAGTAATTGGTATTAGAGCTTAGTTATAAGCTTTTTAGAAGTTGGCATAGATTATGGCACTCAGTTTATTGAAGTGGGAGTTGTGTAGATAATCTTGAGATCAATGACTAGAATTAACAGGATAAAAATTAAAAATTTCAATGG
Organism: Torreya grandis; assembly: GCA_037957365.1. NCBI lineage: Eukaryota > Viridiplantae > Streptophyta > Pinopsida > Cupressales > Taxaceae > Torreya > Torreya grandis. The sequence continues at coordinate 2,593,071 of JARHVA010002112.1, forward strand.
TCATAACTTTGTACTATGGAAACTCAAGATGGAGGATCTCTTTATTGATATAGATCAATAGGTTGTCATATTATATTTTTACCTATGGGTATGAATAGGAAGAGTCAGACAAGATTGATAATAAATCTCAAAGCTCTACTAGATTGTGTCTATTTGATTCAACTTTATTAAATATATTAGAAGAAAAGACTATGAAGCTTCTATGGGATGAATGGGGAATTTGTACTAGGTAAAAGCATTGGTGAATGATATTTTATTGTGAAATAATCTATATTCATTGTGAATTAATAAGGGTGGATTAGTTGTAGAGCACTTAAATGCCTTTAAGATTGTGTTTATCTAATTGAAATCCATCAAAGTAAATATAATTTGAAAATATAGCTATATCACATTGTTGTGCTATTCTATAGATCCGTAAGATAATTCAATGATGGCTATCACTAGTAATACATTAGGGCTCAAGTTGGATGATGTAATCTTATCTCCATTATCAGATGAGATATGTTGAAATTCTATGGATAGTTATCAAAATAATGATGCATTGATGGTGAAAGATCACTCGTAAGAGTAAGGAGAGTGAAATAATGAAGGAAAACACCTGAAGTCAAAAAAATCAAAGAATTCAGACAAGTATAATAAGAAGTGTTAGATCTGTGGCAAGTCAAGGCACTTTAATAAGGACCATAAAACAAATAATGTGGATAACACCAAACCGTTTAACTCCACACAATCCTCAAATAGCTCTATAAATGAAGATGAAGATACATATCTATAATATTCAAGCTCAAACACATGTAATGATGCATGATTGGTTGTCTCTTTCACCACATTTCATATGAAACCTAAAAATAAGTGGATATATAAATGCAAAGAGTATGATGATGGTGATGTATTTCTGAGAGACAAATCAACTTACCAAGTGGTGGAAAAAGGTAGAATGGAGTTGACATTCAGAGATGGGAGGAACAAGAATCTCACATGAGTCTTGCATATTCATATCCTTACGAGGAATTTAATCTTTATAAACAAAATGAGTGGTTCTATTATCCAAGTCTTATTCAATATAGATATTTTATAGATGGTGAATGGAGCCAAGGTGTTGGCAAGGGGTGCACATAATGGTACTTTATTTTATATTTATGTAAGTAAGATCAATCATATATTTAACTTTTCTCTTGTTCCTAAAATTAAGGTTGAATAAGGAATGTTTTCATTGTCTCTAAAAAATGAGACAATGCTAAGGCATTAAAGACTAGGTCATATTAGATTGAAGGGTTTACACATACTATTAAAAAAAGACATGGTGGAAGGGAAGGATAACTATCTCTTTAAATTTGAATTATAAGAACACTCTATATATGGATAGTATAGTGAGATAAAGTTCCCCAAAGGTGATGCATGGATAAGTGGAATGTTTCAAGTGAATCATAGTGATGTGTTCAAATCGATTGAGGTTCCATCACTTTTGTCTACTATGTGACCTTCATGGATAAACTCAAAATACATGGGTATAATTCATTATGAAGAAATATGAATTTATCAAGAATTTAAGGGAGTTTAAGTCCCTCTTAGAGAATCAAATAGAGAAGAAGATTAAGGCACTATGCATGGAAAATAAGGGTGAATATAGCTCAAAGGATTTCAATATATTCTGTAAGCTAAGTGGTATTGAAAGAAGGAAGATGACTCCATATACTTCATGGCATAATAGAGTAATAGATTAGATGAATAGGATGTTGTTGTAAAAATATCAAAGCATTATTAGTGGTGCACATTTGGAGTAAATTTTTTGGGCTGAAGTAATGAAAATTACTTGTTAATTATCCAACTGATCCCCAACATAAACTTTAGCTGACAAGACTCTAAAAGAAGTGTGGACTAATAAGAAGCCATGTTTGAAATATCTATGCATTTTTTGTTGCGATGCATAATCTCAAATCATAAAGGAAAAGAGGTCAAATTTTGACATTTTTATAAGGTGTTTATTAGGTATGGGCTTGGAATCAAAGGGTATAAGTTGTGTAATCATAAGACAAAGAGGATGATAAACAATCAAAATGTATTATTCATGGAGGTGCATAATTTTCTTACATGTGAAGAACTAAATAAGTAACCAAAAGAGAAAAAAAAAGGTATAGTTTGATGGAGATGTTGAATATTCATTATTTAAGAATGGCGTGACAAATTTTGAGATACATGAGTCACAAGAAGAACAAGAGATATCTACTCTTACTCAAAGGAAATCAAAATGGATGATCAATTGTTTTGAATTTGAAGCATCTAAAAGGCATCCCTTCAAAGTCCACATGTTATAGCTAAGACCCTGATGGACAAGAAATTTGAATGAACTGTGTCATAGATTCATATATAATAAGATGAAAATTATGAAACATGAAGAGTGTGGTCCATTTGCTTTAGGGTCAAACTTATTGAAAACCTCAATCTTATCTGCTAGCTATTTAATCTTTCTTAAACATTAAAATCCCAAATGAAGGTTGTAAAAGTGAATCCAAATGGGGATGCTGACAATGGATTCAACCAATAGATCAAAGAAAGGCTTCCAGGGATAAAGGCACAAACCCACCCTACCAAATAACCTAGGACCCTTCTTCCACACATGTTCACAACCCATTAGTGATTGAATTTGATCATAAATAAGCCTTTTATAAGCAATGTTATTTAAGGGTGAAATAATGAAACTAAGAGAATGGTAAAACTATGTTCACAAGGAAGATATACTATACAATTATTCAAAATAATAAACTAGATATATCTTAGTAGTTGAAAATAATAAATCAAAATTAAATGAAAAAATTCACAATCAATGAATTACAAGCAGAGCAAAAATAATGGAACAATCATATTTGATGATCTAATTTGGTATATGAGAGTGAATCTAGTTTGTGTAGTTGGTAGAGAGGGATTTTGTAAAATTTAGACTTTTAAGTCCAAGAGGATGGATTTTATGCCTACCTGGGAACTACCAAATATTCCTAGATGTTATTCAACCACTGAATAGGCTCTACATGAAATACTAAAGAATTTATTTTGTAGTGCAAAAGTTGTATCACACATATTTTTTGGATTTTTATTTTTTTTTATGTCTCACATCTTGATGTCATATAGTGTTACACTGTTTCTTTTATTTATTCTCAAGAAAAATTATATAATTTTATTCTTGACATAATTTTATAATAAAATACATGAAAAGGAGAAGGGTAGATTCATAGAATTTATAGTCACATATCCCACATGTTGGAATTAGACCTCATGTAGTTCTAGTGTAGTGTGAACGGATAATTTGAGTAAATGCTTCAACCTCCTCTTATTAGTTGGGGATGAAACTACATTTTCATTCACCTATCCTCCTTTTGGTACAAGATGTAAATTAAACCTTAGATGCAAGTCTTTGAGCATAATTGATTTTTTTATAAAGTGTGCCTAGACTTGAAATGATAAATGACTTTCATTTTGATAATTGTTATAAAAATGTCTCTAGAAAATTTGTATATATATACTTCTCAATCTTGAATCAAATACTTTTTAGTGTGCAAGATGATGAAAGACAAGGTGAAGAACTAACATACAAAGATCTAAACAACCAAATGACATTAGGAAGGGCATAAAGACTCATAAAAAGATAGAGTAGTTAATAAATTTGTAGTATAAATTAAATACATATATAAGGGGTGTTAATAAAACACCCACATTGACTTCTAGGTTGGATTATTTGGGATGCTACAAACTAGAATAAATGGCATTCCTAAAATAGAAGTTACTAGACTAGATTTCTTAAATTCTAAGATAACTAGTTAGTTTCTTATTTGTATAAATAATTCCATAATTTAATGGAAATGTAAGCAAAAATTTCTAATATTTATAAGAATTAGTATCAAGTCAAGATTGATTTGGGAGAGGAATAAGAAAGGAGCCTCAAGTAGTCCAATTCCATTTCTTTTCTATGCAATCTTCATAATGGCACAAATTTTAATCTTTGTGAGATTTGAGTGGAAAGGAGGAATTCAGAAAAGCATCAAGTACAAACTTCAAATGGTACTAAATATATTTTTCTAATCTATGAGGACAAATATGTTTTGATAAACAGAGTGTGAATGATCATATAGATTCATTCCAAAAAAAGAAGACACCTTTAGATATGTTCATAAAAGTAAGATATTTTTTAATGTAATAATTTAATACAACAATATTGTAACAATGTTACATTTTTTTGTTTCTTAATGAATTTAAATATTTTAAATGTTCTATAAATATTAATTATAGGATAATAACCAATACTTTTTTTTAATTGAATGTTTCAAATAAAAAGCTATTAGATGAAGAAAAGAGGTGTTTACAAAGCCAATTTCAGCAAAATGGCTTCAAATACAGCTTGGAAGCAATTTATTCTGTATCTAAAAAATAGTAGTGACCTAGAACCCAATATTTTTCCCTATATGTCTAAAATATAAAACATCTCGCATAATTTTTTTCTTACAACGATCACTTATTGTCAGACTTAATTATTTTCCTACACATATGCTTAGGATTGTAAAAAATCGATATCTAAAGTTCCAAGAGGAATTGGTTTCTCAAAAATTATGAGGATGACTAATATTAGTATGAAAAAAGCTTTAAAATGTTTTTGAACATATCTTGTAATGATCCAAAAATAATTGTTTTTCAAAACTAGATGATTTAAGTCTAAGTATAGCCTTGAAAACCAAATTATTTAACAAACATGAATACCTAGAAGCTAATAATTGGCCTAAAGCCTCTAAATGGTCCCTTAAATAGAACTAATAAGAAAATATTTTTGTAAAAAGTGTTATATTGAAGGAATTAATTGATTTTCCATTTTCCAATGTAATTCATAGTGGCCACAAATGGTCCAAAGTTATTTTTTGCCTAATTCAAAGCTTCTTTGTGGCAAAAATCATGTTACATGGAAAACAAGGGTGAAAAATCACCGAGAATTTAAGAACATTTATTCGATTGTTAATGTCACCTATACTTGATACACCTTTTACACTAAATAAAAATGGAAGTTTGATAAGATGAACTAAATGGAAAATTTAATACTCATGTTTGGGGTATCATATAAAGTCCAACCTCATATCTAGGATGCAATATCATCTAAATATGCATGATATAAATGAAGTACTATCTATGAGGCCAAGAACCAAAAGACAATCCTGCATCTTCAAATCCAACTTCACTATCTCAATTTGAAGACATGTGAATAAGTTATAATGTTTTTTCATCATGTTTTAGCACTATGGGGCTAACTATAAGCATTGGGTGAGAATGTGTCAGATGACTCCCTTTTACCCATCATCTTGAGAGTGTTTCCTCACACTTACAATATATTTGTGACTTATCTAAATATATCATGAAAGAAACAAACATTTGAAAACTAGGTTAATATCTTGAAACAAGAAGAGTCAATGCACAAAGAAGAGGAAATTGAATAAGATAATGCACTAGCAATCCATTAGAAGGGAAAGAATCCATAGAATCCTTCAAATTAGTCTCCTAAGTAAAAAAGTAAAAAAACCAAAATGGGAATAAACCTTATTCCTAGAAGTTATGTCTAATATGTGGAAAGATAGGCCATGAATTGAAATATTGTTGGTATAATGTTTCCACACATTCCTCATCTAGAAAAAATAATCCAACACCAAAAAAATCACCATAAACAAAATATAATAAACCACAATTCAAACTCAAACTTTAATAAGAAGCCTTCCCCATAACAAAAACATGGGAACATTGTGAAAGATATGAACCTTCATATGAGGATTATGTCTTTACTAGTTAGACAAATGATGAGATCACTCCTCAAAATTAAAATTGGTTATTGTATTATGGTAACACAAGGTACATGATTGGACAAAAGGATTGGTTAACCACTTTGAACCATTCATATTATCGAGGTAATGTATCTCTAGGAGATGATTCATCATATAGTGTCTAAGGTACATGGGATATTTATTTATAACTTGATAATCATGCATGTAAAATAATTGAAGTCTTATATGTTACAAGACTAACACAAAATATTTTGTATTTTCAATTTCTTGAACATAACCTTAAAGTTACATTTAATAAGAAAATGAAAAAAATGTGTCTCAATCGAGATAAGTCTACAATCTCAAAAATTGTTACAATAACTTTTAGTGTAGGGAAACTTTTCTAGGCTCTTATTTTCCAAAAATATAATCTATATAAACTTGTAAAAGATATAGACTTAACCAATTTATGGCCTAGCAGACATAGACACCTAAGTTTGGGGTAGTTTATTAGATGCAATAGGCACAACATGGTGAGATGCCTTACCTCAAAAAAGAAGACCACTTATTTTTCTTCTAATTGTTTAACTCAAAAACAATATAGAGCTTCATTTGGCACAATCAAATAATGGGAAATTGGTCCATTGGATTTTATGCATACCAAAATGTGTGGACATTTCACTCCAAGTGTTGATGAATATAAATATTTTTGTCTCTTTGTTGATGATTACTCATGAAAAATGTGGGTATATTGCTTGAATATAAGGATCAATCCTTCCAAGTTTTCAAAGAGTTAAAAAATATCATGAATACTCAAATAGAGGGGGGATTACTCCAATAATGGATTATCTACATTTTTATGGCACACAACATCCATTGTCAGTGTTTTGCTACTTATACATCATAAAAATGATGTTGTTGAGTTACAAAAATACCATTATTAAAATTATGTAGTAGTTATATGTTGAAATATTCCCACCTAGCATGTCCATATTAGGTAGAAACATTTTTCACAATGGTTTACTTGTTAAACTGTGCACCCACCAGAACTTTTGATAGTATCACTTCAACATAATCATGGTTGGGGATTAATAATTTTATCTCTCATATTCATGAGTTTGATTGCAAAGAACATATTTATATTCAAAATAAGAGAAAAAAATTGGATGAAAAGTCCTTATAATGTATATTTCTTGGGTACAATGAAGATTCAAAGACTTATTGACTCACAAATTCTAAGATAAAGAAGATGTACATCAAAATAGATGTTGTATTTTATGAGAAGGGTGAGTCTAATCCACCCTCCACATAGTCACATAATATAGATGTTAGTCCTGTAAACATATCTAATTTTGATGAAGATAGTGGTAATGATGATGAGGACAATGATAAAGGTTAATGAGGTCTTCCATCTCTACCATCCACAAATATTGTTCAACCAATGTCCAAGTGGTATATTAGTATTATTTGAGATGAAAAATTGGATGGAGTATAAGACACTTCCACTTTATGACCAAGGACTCATGGCATGGCTTGTGAAGAGGTGAATTTTTACCTTATGAGAATAATTGTAGAATAGTTTGAGTCCTTAATAGATCATGAATCCCATGACTCAAATCCTTGGAAAGAAGTAATGGATGATAAATATCAGTCACTAATGAAGAATAATACATAGCAGTGTGTTGATCTTCCAATAGGGAAGAATCCTATTGGTGGCAAGTGGGTATTTAAGACTAAGTAAAAAAAACATGGTAGCATTTAAAATTAAAAGAAAAGACTTCTATCAAATGGATATTCATATAAATTATGCACTGAATATGATTATAATTTTGATCCCACATCTAAGATAAAGACTATCAAAATGGTCTTTGCATTGGCTACTTAGTTTGGGTAGAAAGTCCATCAAGAGGATGTGAAAAGTGCCTTCTTGAATGGATATTTGAAACAAGAAGTATACATGACCCAATTATAAAGTTTTATCACACCAGGTCAAGAGAAAAAGGTGTGTATACTTATCAATTATTTTTATGGTCTCAAATAGACTCCCTAAGATTGGGACATAAAGATTGATGAGCATATCATACAACATAGGTTCAAAAATGATCCAAACATATACATTAAGGATTAAGGATAATCTTTTGATTCTCATAGTTTATATTGATGATATGTCCATTATTATGTGAAGATGATTGATACAACAAATAATGACCTCAAGTGATCATTCCGCATGAGAAGTCTTGTGTTTTTGTATTACTATCTTGGTTTGTAGGCATGGAAAAATGGACATCACATATTTGTGTCCAAAATGAAATATTATAACAATATGTTTGAGAAATTTAGGATGATGGAATATAATATATTGCAACACCCATGGATATTTTGTGAATGTTTTAACTTTGAATGAATCGATGCATTATGCAAGTTACGCTTGTGTAAGGTAATGCACATATGAATTGTGCAAGCTAGTATGGTTGTACGGTGTTATGTGAATATTATATTTGATAGTTGCACATTTCAATGTGAAAATTGGTATTTTACAGTGGTAGAGTTAGAGTAAGGTGTTACGAGGAGCTATGCAACATGCTAAGTTATGAAAGGTTATTCGAAGGTGAACTCACACATATATAATTGAAGATTTTAGATTGAAGAGGCATTAATAAATACCTGATGGTGATATAATTAAAACCTATTAAGGAGTGTTACATATTAATCACTTGATACAATGGTGGTTTCATGCATGATTTCCAACTATACAGGGTGTTACAAGTAAAGAAAAGTGTTCATTACAAGTAACAAATATTTTCATGAAGACTAGGCATCTGATGTGGAAGATCAAACTGGAGATTCAATTTATAGGTGTAATAAAGGTTTTTACATGTGAAATACACTTAGTAAATTTTTTGCATGTTTATTATACAATAATACATTATATGAAGGTTAAAAAACCTTATATTGTGTATTTTCATTGTAAGATGGTTCAGTCTATGAACATAAAAAGTAGGTTTTTATATTATGATTTTCAACCAAAAGGGTATTCCTAAGATAAATCTCTCTCTCTCTCTCTCTCTCTCTCTCTCTGTGTGTGTGTGTGTGTGTGTGTGTGTGTGTGTGTGTGTGTGTGTGTGTGTGTGTGTGTGTGTGTGTGTGTGTGTGTGTGTGTGTGTGTGTGTGTGTGTGTGTGTGTGTGTGTGTGTGTGTGTGTGTGTGTGTGTGTGTGTATGCTTCTCATTTTATCACTATGCTAATAAGAATCATAATTCCCAATTCACCCCTCCTATAACCAAGTGTTTTGTACAAGATACACCTAGTAATTGGTATTGAATATTGGTTATAAGCTTTTTAGAAGTTGGCATAGCTTTTGAAACTCGATTTATTGAAGTAGGAGTTATGTGGAGAATCTTGTGCAAGTCTAATGACTGAAATTAACAAGATATAAAATGATAATTTTAATGGTCATAACCTTGAACTATGGAAACTCAAGATGGAGGATCTATCCATTGATAGAGATCAATGGGTTTCCATGTCATATTTTATACCCATGGGTATGAAATAGGAAGTGTGGGACAAGGCTGATAATAATCTCTAATATCTACCAGATTATGTTTATTTGATTTAGTTATATTGAATGTATTAGAGAAAAAAACTATGAAGATTCTATGGGACAAGCTAGGGAATTTGTACTATGTGAAGACACTGGTGAACAAAATTTTCTTGTGAAATAAACTATATTCATTATGTATGAATGAGGGTGGCTCAGTTGTAGAGTACCTAAAAAATTTAACATTGTGCTTATCCAATTAACATTTGTCAACTTCAAGATGGATGAAGAATATAGGTGTATCACGTTATTTTGCTCTTTTCCATACTCATGAGACAATTCAGTGATGGATATCACTAGTATTATATCAGGGCTAAAGTTGGATGATGTAGTTACAACTTTAATATCAAAGGAGATGTCGTACAAGTCTATGGATAGTTATCAAAACAATGACACATTGAGGTGAGAGATCACTCGTAGGAGTAAGCCAAGTAAAATAATGGAGGAAAGCACTTGAAGTCAAATAAAATATCAAAGACTTTGGATAAATATAAGAAGAAGAATTATGGAAAGGGAATTTAATAAGTACCATAAGCAAAGAAGGTCGATAAGCCCAAACCTCATAATTCTACATAATCCTCAAAGAGCTCTAGTGATTAAGATGGAGATTCACATCTAGAATAATAAATATCGAACACATGCAATGATGTATGGTTGATTGAATATGGCACATTTTTTTATATGACACTTGTAAAGGAGTGGTTATACAAATACAAAGAGTATGATGGTGGTGATGTTGTTCTGGGAGAGTAATCAACTTACCAAATGGTGGGAAAAGGTGTAATGAAACTAAGATTCATAGATGGGAAGATAAAGACACTTGCATGAGTCTTACATATTCATATCGTTGTGAAGAATTTAATATTTGTAAGTAAACTGAGTGATTTTAGTGTCTACATCTCATTCCATAGGTATATTCGCAAGATGGTGCGTGGAGCCATGGTGTTGGCAAGGGGCATGCATAGTGGTAATTTATTCTAAATTGATGCAATTACAATCAATAACACACGTAATTTATCTATTGTTACTAGAATAAAGGTTGAAGAAGGAATGTGTACATTGGATATGGCAAAGGAGTTAATGATAAGGCATTAAAGACTAGGTCATATTAGAGTGAAGGGTTTGTACATGCTAATGACCAAAGATATGGTGGAAGGGAAGGAGAATTGTATTTTGGACTTTAACTTACAAAAACACTCTATAAATGGTAATTAGATCCAATTAATGTTCCCCAAAGGTGCTACATAGGCAAGTGGAATCTTGCAAGTGAATCACAATGATGTGTTCAAACCAGTTGAGGTTCCATCATTAGGTAGGTCTATCTACTTTATCACCTTCATAGATTAGTAAACTCACAAGACCATGGTATACTTCATTGTGAAGAATTATTAATTTCTCAATAATTTTAATGAGTTCAAAACCATTTTAGAGAACCAAATAGAAAAAATGATTAAGGTGATATGCACAAAAAATAAGGGTGAGTATTGCTCAAAGGATTTTAGTGAATTCTGAGAGCAAAGTGGTATTCAAAGAAATAATTTGACTCCATATAATCCATATTATAATGGAGTAACAGAGAGGATTAATAGGATGTTGATGTAAAAATCCTAAATCATGCTAAGTTGTGCACATTTGGAGCAAATGTTTTGGGCTGAAGTAATGATAATTGATTGTTACTTAGTCAATTTATTCCCAATGTCAAGTTGGCTGAAAAGATACCAAAATAAGTGTGGAATGATAATAATCCATGTTTAAAATATCTATGCATTTTTTGTTATGATGAATAATCTCATATCCCAATGAAAAATAGGTCAAAGTTTGACGTTATGTTTGTAAGGTGTATCTTTATTTGGTATGGGGTTGGCATCAAAGATATAAGTTGTGGAATTTCATGATGAAGAAGATGATATACAACCATAACGTATTCTTCATGGAGGTGTAGAATGGTCATGCATGTGAAGAACTTAAAAGAGAACACAAAAAAGGTATAGGTTGATAGAGATGTTGAAGAGTTTGTATTCAAGTATGGTATGATGAAAGATCAGTTACATGAGTCAAAAGAAGAGGAGGAGCCTAGTACTCCTACTTAAAGGAAGTCAAAATGGGTGAGCAAAATACTTGAAAGGTATAGCCCACCATACTTTTATTTTTCATACTAGTTATCAGTGACCTATAGTGATTAACTAAAGATAGTGAAGGAAGCTCTAGGCTGTGAAAAAACAAGTCTTAGAAGAAAGCTATGAAAAAGGAGATAGAATCCATGAATAAGAATGAGGATTGGTATCTGGTAAAGCTACCTCATGGACATAACCTTGTAGTATTCAAGTGGGTGTTCAAAAGGAAATAAAATGTCCAATGGAAATGTAAAAGGTACAAGGCTTTCCTAGTGGAAAAAGGATTCTCTCAGGTTAAGGGAATTGACTTTTATGAGACCTTCCCTCATGTTGTGAAACTGAATTCAATCATATTTATTCTAATTGTTATTGTTTAATTCAATATAGAGATTGAGAAAATGGATGTGAAGATAACATAATTACATGGGGAAATTGAAGTTTAAATCTACATGTTGTAACCTGATTGCTTTAAGGTGAAGGGGAAAGAGGACTTGGTCTACAAACTGAATAAGTCCTTATTTGGCTTGAGACAATCATCTAGAATGTGAAATCATAAATTCAATATTTAGGTAGTTGGACTTGGCCATGTATGTAAAAATGTTAATCCTTGTGTTTACTACAACGAATGTGGTGATCAATTTTTCATCATAGTTCTCTATGTTGATGAAATGCTATCAACTAAAAATTACATGACCATGATCAAGAAGGTAAAGTCTCAAATATCTAAGTAATTCAACTTGAAGGATCTCAATACTATGAGATTTATGTTAGGCATGTAAATTCAACAATATTGTGCAAACAAAAAGATCTATCTTGAAGTACATTGAGATGATTTTGGAAATAATCTAAATGTAGGAAAAAAAGTCGATGTGAAACCCTTTCTCAGTTGGTCAGAATCTATCAATTGTGAAATGTCTAGAGACTTTATTTGAGCTGGAGGACATGTCTCAAGCTCATATGTGAGTATGGTGGGAAGCATGATGTATGTAATGGTTTTCATAATACCTTATATTACACAAATAGTGGGAGTAGTTAGGAGATACATGCCCAATTTAGGTAAGGACAATTGGACAAAAGTGAATAGGATCTTTAGGTATCTATAAAAACATTTGATCATGAAATTTAATATTAGGGGGCATCTGATGGAAGTAGGAATTTGAGTCTACATGGGTTTTTGGATTATAATTGGTTTAAGCTATTAATTTCTATAGGTATACTAGTGGCTATATCCTCAACTTGTTTGGTGGAGCAATAAGTTAGATGAGTAATTGATAGGCTAGTGTGGTGATATCTACCACCAAAACTAAATATATTGTAATGAATCATGAAATCAAGGAAGTAGTTTGGAATAAATAGTTATGGTCTACTATTGGGTTCTCTTAGAAGGTTGTAAAGATAGGTCGTGATACTTAGAATGCAATTCATCTAGAAAATAACTTTGAGTTTCATTCTCAGACAAATCACATTGATGTGGGATATCATTTTTAGGGAAATGGTGGGAAAGAGAAAGGTAACTATGGATGAAGTGGAAACAAAGGAAAATTTTGTAGATTCTTTGACAAGGGTAGTGAACGTTGAGAAATTGTCTTGGTGCTGAAAGAAAATGGGCATGGCTACCTACATTTGTTGAAGGATGAGTTTGTGAGACCTTATGTAAAGTGTTCAACAAGTGGGAGATTGTTGTGAATGTTTTAATTTTACATAAATCTATTTATTGTGCAAGTTATGCTTGTGTAAGGTGTTTCCCAAGTGAATTTTGCATGCTGGGATGGTTGTGCAGTGTTGCTCAAAGATTGTCTTTGATAATTTCATAAGGTTTCAGCGTGTGAAGTGGTAGAGTCATGGAAAATTATTTTAAAGAGCTATGCAACACATTGAGTTATGAAAGGTTATCTAAAGATGAACTCACACTTGTCTAACTAAAGCTATTATATTGAATAAAGTTTAATAACTCCCTAAAGGCACTCTAATTTAGACCTATTGAGAAGATTTACATGTTCATAACTTGATACAATGTAGGTTATATGTGGGGTTCTTTGGTGTGCAGGGTGTTAAAAATTAATTAAATTGTTGGTTATAAGTATAAGTCTTGTTATCAAGACTAGGGATATGACGTAAAATATTGACCTAGAATTTCATTGTATATGTGTAAAAAAGGTTGTTACATGAAAAATATGCATGATAAAGTATGTGCATGTATACTATACAATAAGTCACCGTGTGAAGTTTTAAAAACCTTGTAACTTATATTTGCATTGTATGACAATTTAGTTTGTGAAAATAACAAGTAGGTTTTTATGCCGGGGTTTTCACATACAAGCATTTTCCTAAGATAATTTGACCTCAATGTCTATATGTATGCTTATTATTTTAACTTTGTGTTGATAAGATTCTAAATTACCAATTCATCACTCATATAATTGAGTGTTTGTATAAGTTATACCAAAAAGGGACAAGACTTTAGTGGTCCCATCAAATCTATCTCCACCAATATGAAACTAGATGATTTTATATATATATATATACTTCTCAAGTTTGATATAAATAATCATTAGAATGAACATTGACCAAGGAAAACACAAGTAACCAACATACATATATCCAAACATATAAATGACATAAGGAATGGCATAAGGGCTCATAAAAAGACAAGGTAAATTCAACGGATTATCAAATCTGTCTAGAGTGACATAATTCAGGGTCCAAATCTATCCCTAAAATAGAAATACTAGATAATGAAGACAAAACAAATAAAATAGGTTTACAAACACAAAAAAAATAACACAAAAAGAAAAGAGTATAACCAAAGACTATAAGATCACATAGAGAAGAAGGAGAAGAACGAAAGTACACTAACAAGTACCAATAAAACCCTAATTAAAACTAATGATTTATATGCACAAAACAATACTAAACATATTATCATAACAAGCCTTAAACCAAACATAAGTGTTTACACCACCATACACATTTCATATTATGTTATGCACCACATATTCCATGTTATTCTATGCACCTATTGACTCTAAATGACATTTAGTTTAATGAAACAAAAATAGTTTTTTTGGGTTTGAAAGAGTTTACTATAAAACATTTTGGTTGGCCCATAACTTTCTCCCCCAATAAACATGACATCTAGGAGTGATTCTATAGACCTTTTAACCAAATTGAGAAAAATGTGGAACATACCTAGGCAATTCATTTTCTTTTTCCTTTTCCAATGGAGCTTACTCCTTCCACATATAAGTATTAAGGTCTTTACAAGTACCCTACTATAAGAGTTTTCTCTAGATTGTGATTTATTTTTATTTTTTATTTGTTTAAATTATTTACCCAAGATTACTATACTGAATATGGATAAACCATTCATTTTTTTAAGAGAAATTTTTCTCTATAATATAGAGTGAGATTTAAATGTTTACAAGCCTTGTACCAAAATTAAATGTTTATAACACCATACACATTACACATTATGCTATGCACCACATATTCCATGTTATGTTATGCACCTATTGACTCTGAAAAATATTTAATTTAATGAAACAAAAATAGTTGACTTAATTTAAAAGAGTTTACTATAGAACATTTTTGGTTGGCCCATAATTTGCTCTCTCAATAAACATGACATCTAATAGTGTTTCTGTATACCATTTACCCAGATTAAATAAAAATGCGGAATATACCTAAAATTATAAACCATTCATTATCTTTTTCCTTTTTTAATGGAGCTCACTCCCTCCATATATTAGCATTAAGGTCTTTACAAGTACCCTACGATAAGACATTTCTCTGGACTATGATTTATTTTTATTTTTTATTTTTAAAAATTATTTACCCAAGATTATTGTACTGAATGTGGTTAAACCATTCATTTTTAGAAAAAAATATTTCTCTATAATGTGTAATTTTATTTATTTATCATGATCTTTTTAAATGTAAAATTTTACAATTTTTTGAGTGATGTTATATGGGATCATCAACATGCATATTGAATTACTTTAAGGTGGTATCTTATTAACAAAGATTCCATCAAATAATAGGCTATCTTAATATGGAGTGAGATTTAAATATTGGATTTCTCATTAATAAAAGATACCAATTTTTATTATAATATTAATAATTAATATATAAAATATTATTTTAACGTGTACATTAAATTTTCAATACATCAATCCTTTTTTTTTGATATGTATAACATTGAACCATTAAAATTATTTTTAATTAAATTTATAAATATTATATAACACTTTTTTTTAATTCGTCATTTAATTTAATATATTTTTTATATTTTTATAATTTATATTTATTACAAATTTATAAATAAATCTTTTATATAATTAACTTTTTATTTTAAACATTGAAACATGATGTTATCCCTACCATGGAATAAGACCAATCTAACACTATTAATTTTATTTAAAAAAGAAGTTTAAAAGGACATAAATTAAGTGAAAAAATTATTGTTCTTTCAACATCGAAGGGCACAAGGGCTAAATAACCTTTCATATAAAACTTGGCATGGACTTCGACATCACTGATCATTCATTTCACTTTATTTACCTCACTCGCCAGGTAGACTTCGTACCCACCCCAAAATACTTCTTAAAATCTATCTTTATTACGTGGAATAAATCAGGTTGGGTGTCTTTATATAATTCTTACAAGATTTTCTTTTGGGCCTTTCTTCCTCTTACCCCATGTGATTTTTTTTTTTTTCCTTTTTCAAATTTTGGATGTTGGTTTGTGTATCTATAGAGTTGTGAGATAAATTTAAATATCCAAATTTATTTAAGAATAAAATATTTAAAATTAAAAAAAATTAAAAGAATTTATTATTATACACATAAATTTATTGAGAACTTATATATATTCTAAAAAGAATATGTAATTAGAAGTTATCTCAAAGGTGAAAGTTATATAGAAGAGATGCAAAGCATTTTTTTGTAAAGTGAAAGAATGTATATCTGTATTCATAACTCACTTGAAAATCATGACCGTTAACCCTTTTTCATCTTTTGTGTATAAAGGTTTAAGAAATAATAATTTTATATTTCTTGTGGAGGTCATAGTGAAAAATGAGGTTTTGTGTTTTTTCATATGATATTGAAATAAGTGGTGTAGGGAGGATATGTTCTATTCTACAATAAGCTTAAGTAATGACGAAGTGGTGGGAAAGAGCAAAGACATACAAAACATGCAATTGGTGAAAGATTTTAGGGTGAGTTATGTAGTGATGGTGAAGGGAAATGACAAGATAGTTCAAGTGATGGATTCGAATACATTGAGACAAATACATGTACAAAGTTTAGTGACATATCACATTTATTTACTTTAACTATATAAAATCAAATTAGGTAACTTTAAAACCAATTAAGTGACAAATGAAAAGGCTTCCTCAATGAAAGACTCCTCCTATATAATCCAATTGTCCAATTTAGGATTCCATATACAAATATATATGGATACACATATTTCTAATATTTTTGTGCATTATCTTTCTCAGTAACACTAACAACAATCATTGTATTTGTAAGAATAGTGTGCATTTCTCTTTGTTCTGTGAATGGAAGAGAGGCAAAACTACTACCAGGACCACAAGCACTATGAATTGAGTTGTCTATTAGACCTAGGTTCAATTTTCCACTAGTGTCTACATACTCTTATAAGTTAGGTAGATTTGCATTTTTTTCTTGGCCTTTCTTCCCCTTACCCCATGTGATCATTTTTTCCCTTTTTCAATTGTTGGATGTTGGTTTGTGTATCCATACAATTTTCAAATGAGTTTAAGTATCTAAATTAATTTAGGAATTGAATACTTAAAATAAAAAAATATATTATTATATATTTGAATTCATTAAGAATTTATAAACATTCTAAAGAGATTAGGTAACTAGCTGTTGTCCCAAAGGTGCAAGTTATATTAAAAGGGATGTAAAGAAATGTTTTATAAAGTAAAAGAGTATATATATGCAATCGTAACTCATTTGAAACTCATGACCGTTAAAACTGTGTCACATTTTTTGCATAAAGGGTTAAGCAACAATAATATTATATTTCTTGTGAAGGTCACAATAAAACATTAAATTGTGTGTTTCTTTATGTACGATGTGGCAATGAGTAGTGTGGGGAGGATATGTTCCTTTTCACAATGAACTTGAAAAATGGAAAAGTGGTAGGAAAGGGAAAGGCTATACAAAACATGAAATTGGCGAAATATTTCAAGGTGAGATAGGTGATGACAGTGAAAAAAAATGACAAGGTATTTCAGGTGATGGATTCAAAAACACTTAAATAGATACATGGACAATGTTTAATGACATATCACATATATTTGATTTAACTATATAAAACTAAATTAGGTGACTTCAAAACCAATTACTGAAAAATAAAAAGACTTCTTCAATGAAAGACACCTCCTATATAATCCAATTGTTTGATGCATGATGTCACATATAAATAAATATGGATACATATATTAATAAGTTTTCCCATTATCTTTATTATTAACACTAACAATAACTATTGTATTCATAACAATAATTCACATTTCTCTTTATTCATTGACCCAAAATAAATCTGTTACCCTATACATTTCACCCAATAATGTAGCCTCTATAAAAAAAATCTCCTTGACCAAGAACTACCTCAATTATGAATAACAAGTGCACTCCTTCCTATTTGACATATAAAGACCTCCATAGTCCATTATACGCCCCCACCGATAATCTTGTCTACTATGGACTATTTTTTATATAGGAGACCTTAATCTTGTCTAATAGTTATTTGATATTCTCTAAAGATCCAAAACCCAAATGAAGGTTATCAAAGTGAATCCAAATGGGAATGGTGACAATGGATTTAACCTCTAGATCGAAGAAAGGCTTATAGGGACAAAGGCACAAACCCACTCTACCAAAGAACTAAGGACCCTTCTTCCACTCATGTTTATGATACATTGGTGAATGAATTTGATTAGAAAGAAGCCTTTTGTAATCAAGGTTATTGAAGGGCATGAGATCCCTTTCCATGCAAAGCCCATCCATTTCACAATTTCTAAAGCCACATGTCTTTTACCCACAAACCTACCTACGAGGGAGTAAACTTTCATGTTTTGTGAGAAATCATCCTCATTCTCTTTCAAATAACAAAATTTCATTCCGTTCATATTATAATGTAAATTAGTATTATAATATATATTAAAATAAATATATATATATATATATATATATATAATTAATGCTAAATATATATTATATGCATAATATTAAATTAATTTAATAATATATTATAATATACAATAGATTACATTATTAATAATATTTAGAGAATATATATTTTTTTATAATATAATATGATGTATATATGCATAGAATGGCGGGGATTTCATTTGAGATCCAATAGACCACTCAAAATTGGCAACACTTTTAAGCCTAGTGATAGTTTTACCTTTCCTCCATTCACTAGATAAAGATAAATGAACACTATTATTATGAATACAATGCTTGTTATTAGTACTACCGAGAATAAGAATGATTTTTTTTTGAAATTATATGTATCCATATCAATTTACATATGACTACTTGCATATGTCGATTATACTATATAAGACACATATTTCATTGAAGAAACCTTTTCAGATTTTTGTCTAATTAGGTTTAGAGTCTCTAATTAAATTTTATATAGTTAAAGAAGTTAGAATTTTTTTCTAATTAATTTTATACTTATCTTAATTGACACATGGTGTATTCTCTATATTTTTAGAAGAACAATTGGATATTTGAGACCTATTTTCATTAAGATGACCCTTGTTTCAATAATATATTGGATAATTGTAATTTTTTGGTGGAAGCTATAGATTTGACTCTTTAAAATGCCATAATTGATATAGGTCAAAGAGAAAGAACATGGTTAAAAATTGTGACTATATCTTGTGTAAAGTCTTTAGAAGGACTATGAATATTACCTCTATTTACATATGACCATTATGAAAAGCTAAAAAATGGAAAACAACTTTCCAAATGAAAAGCTAAGGAAGAGAGATTGAAACTCTTAGAGGAAAAATAATTTCATATAATTATGTAAAAATTCATGTACTTATTCATTACTTGATATTTTATGTGATGCGTATGGTACATTATAATACATATTAAATAACTATTTAGATTCAAAATTTTAGATTATGTATATTAAATTTTTGGGTGATTTAATATAATGTGTATTATAATTTTATATGTTTTAATGTGATGTAGATTAGACATTTCAAGTTTTATGAAAAACTTCATATTTTATGTTAAATTAATATGCAAAACATACATTTGCTACTAGCATATGTATCTTAGATAAATCTATGTAATATACACCGAGAGATATCATTATTGAGGTGCCTATTCTACTTATGTCACAAATCCAATATAAGATAGCCTATTCTACCTATATCACAAATCC
Source organism: Torreya grandis (assembly GCA_037957365.1). NCBI lineage: Eukaryota > Viridiplantae > Streptophyta > Pinopsida > Cupressales > Taxaceae > Torreya > Torreya grandis. The sequence continues at coordinate 2,613,017 of JARHVA010002112.1, forward strand.
AATATAAGATAGGCACCTCAAAAATGATATCTCTCAACATCTTTTACATAGATTTATCTAAAGTAGATAAGCTATTTATATTATATATTGATAACCATATTATTGTAGTTTATAAATTACTAACACTAATTATATTTTTTTATATAATTAACAACAACAACAACAACAACAACAACAACAACAACAACAACAACAATAATAATAATAATAATAATCGTCATCGTCGTCGTTGTAATATTATTATATTAGATTATATTATATTAATTGTGTATGAATAATTAACTACATTAAGTATTATATGTCTTAGAGTCATCTTGCATCCGACATTGTTATTTTTTTTCTCTCGCTATAAATATTTAAATCCAAATATTTCATATTCTATGTCATCCTTTTTTTGGGATTTCTTGAGCCATTGTGGATGGAGCTCTATATTGGAAGTATTATATGGCTTAGAGTCACCTTGCATCCAACATTGTTTTTTTCTTGCTCTTATTACAAATATTTAAATCTAGAGACTCCATATTATATGTCATCCCTCTTTGGGGGATTTCTTTAGCCATTGCGAATGGAGGTCTATATTGAAAGTGGTGAGACTTTGGGTGAGGATAATAGGGTTGCCCATGCATATTGTTCAGGAAGTAGACATCAGGCTTGTGGCGAAGAAATTCAAGATTGGCGTAGAAGTTGTGAGGGAAGAGGATGGGAGTTTCAAGGCGGAGGAAAATTGCAGGAGTGCGAAAGAAGTTATGATTTGAGTTCAATGGTAAGATAAGAGAGATATTGTTCAGGGAGCAAGGGTGTGAAGAGAGATACATATTAACATCTTGTTTCCGGTATCGCCTACTCCTTGCCATTCCTCAAGCTCAAAATTGAAAAGAAAGAGGAATCTACACAAACAATGATGTTGGGTTTCAAGCCTTGAGCCTATTGGATTTTCCTATTTTTTATTTTGGCCCCTTTCTTATGCAAAAACACAATCACTTAAATGATGCAATCGAGACCGAAATGATAAAATTGAGCAGAAAGAGAAGATATTGTTAAATAATGCAAGCAAGACCGGACCAATGAGATGTGAGCAAGATTGGAATTATGCAAGTCATAGATGGTAAATGAAGAAAAAGCGTACACAACTATGAAGTTTAAATTTACTTTGTATAATTATTATTTAAAATATTATTATGACAGAGACGTTTACGTGACAAAATCCTAAAAAATTAGTCTCACCTAAAAACCTAATTTTTTTGGAATCTGTCAATTGTTGTCATGTGTGGGGAAGTATTATCTACCACATAATCTGGGAAGATACTGTTCTAATCGACAACATAACAAAGAAAAACTAGGCAGACTTCGTCTCTTGCACCCGAGACCCCTTTCGCATCTTTAACCCGTTCCCAAGTCTCCGCTTTCCCCGGTCTGTTGAATTGAACGCCTCAAAGAAGGATATAAAACTCTTATAGGGGTTAACCGCCATAATGGCTAGGGTAATCTGCTAATGAACATCAAACCAAAATCATTTTTGGTAATCTGATGCTGAAGTAAACTGCTTTTTACAAATAAAATATAATTTGTATTCATATTACTCTTTTTACAAACAGAGTTTCGATGCTCAGATTACACTAATAACCTATCCGCTGTAGAAATATTCTGCTTGTCAAATATGTAGCCAGTTTTCATACAACTTCGATGCTATTTCCATTTGCTTAGAAAGACCAAAAACAATACAAAATACGCTGTTTCATTCGCTTAGAGACTTAAGTCTTCATAATTTATGAGGATCAAACGATACGATGAAGTTACTCATCATTTTCAAATCATACCTTTGAAATGAGGAAGCAGCGTCCATTTGGGAGTCAATTGAGAGAGATACAGATTTAAGTGGAGTTAAAGCACATGCATGGGATGGAATAGATTCGCTCTAAACAGTTTGAATAATTCTACACCAACCTATACAAACAGATATTTTCCTTAACCTGTCAACTGTATGCTTTACCTAATTCTTTACATAATCATGCACACGTGGGGCGAGATCTTCCCCCCCTCTCCTTCTGTATGTCTTCTATCATCTCCTCTTGTTACTTTGTTTATTGATCATGAGAGGCTTCTCCATGATGTTTCTGCATATGCCACACACCATCCTCACTCTGTGTGCATATCTGGTTTGAACCAAAAGCGTGGTATGAAAAATACAATTAACATTCCTGTCATTGATGGAGATAGTGCTCATGCTGATCATGTCTCTCATGTTATTCATTGCATTGTAAAGCAGGCCTTCAAATATGTCGAGAAGCCTTTCTTCACGTTTCCCGGATTCTTATAATGACATTATTTTTTAACTATTTTGGTTAACCTTCCACACAACAGACATACGGAAGAGTACAAGCTATCTAGAGCCTACAACGTGTCATCAAACCGTTGAGCCTGGTTCTACGTGTGACGCACGGCCTCCCTCAATCACTGCATCATTTCTTAAACTAATAATAAATTTAATATTAGTATAATATGATCAAATATTATAAATAAATATTATATTATAAAATTAATATAGTATGTAATATATTAATAATATTAATATATTATATTATATTGTTAATGTTAATATATATAATAAAAATAATATATTATGATAATTTCTATTAATATTATAAAATTATATTATATTATTATAATATATTTTAAAATTATATATAGTATTATACAAGCTCTGGAATTAGTAGGGTGGTGGCATCTTTCATTTACCATTTTTTATTTGCGATGGTAGATGAGGATTTCATCAGAGCTTATTTGATTGTGACACAGAGCCACATCTAACATTTAGCTCCAATCAATATTACACTGTCATTGATATGAGGACAATATATTAAGGTCCATGCGTCTGTGTTTTAGTTTCTATTTATCCATGTTGCCAATATATTGAAAGATATAGAAATTACATCCCACTTAAAAACATACATAAACACCAAACTTAGACCCACAGAAGAAAAGGTAAGGCTACACAAAACATGAAAATAGTGAAATAGTTTGAGGTAAATTATGTGGTGATGGTGAGGGGCATTAACAAGGTATTTTAGGTGATATCGTATAACAAGGGGCCCATATAAAAATGTAATATTATATATAATATAATAATGCAATATAATATTAGTATCGATAAATGCATTCAGGGTTGGAAGACAAGAATCTCTATGATGACATATAGAGCGCATTTATCCCATATAATTTAAACTTACACATGCAACTAAAAAGTTTTGTGAACCGAATGAGTATAAGTTGGTAATCGTACCTCACTTGAAACCCATCACCACTGACTCCATCTCACCTTTTGTGCATGAAATGTTAAGAAAAAATAATTTTATATTTGCAGTGGAGGTGATGGTAGAAAATGAAGTTGTGTGTTCCTTGTTATGGTGTGCTAATATGATGTACAACAAGGTGAGTTAGTTGGTAATGATGAGGACAAATAATAGCCCACATCACAACTAGATGTAAGGCAATTATTGGATTTATATGACTTGCACCCATTTCAAAGGGGTACACAGCTTACAAGGTCACAGGTTCTTTGATTGGATGTTGTTATTGTCAAGGGTCAATGAGGACAAGATGAGGCTGGTTTTATTGTGAGACGGATCCACATTTGATGTACAACTCAAATCAACATTGCAATGAAACTGATATGGAGAGAAGACATTGGCATTCCAAAGTCTATATTGTAGCCTATGTTCCTCTATGTTTCTAATATATTGATAGCTAGATAAATTGCATCAAGGTTAAGAATCCAACTACAACATATTGACAACATGGACAAATTAAAAATAAGATATTTTAGGTGATATTGTATACGAGGTGGCCTATATAATAATATAATATTGTAAATATAATAATGCAAAATAATATTAACATTGATGGACACATTATTATTTGGAAGACAATAATATTTCTATGTAGAGACATATGGATGACGTTTATCCCATATAAACTACACATACATGTGTAACTACATTAAATTTTAAATTAGCACATCAATGTAATAACAATATATTTTGATACATGTCAATTATATCAAATCAAGTTAGTGACATCTTTGATTGTCCATTTTCTATTTTGAAGGGTGGACGAGGAATCATGAGATTTGTTTTGATTGCAGTAACACTCGATGATCCGTGCCATGGGGCCCAGGGCCAAGTGTGTAGGGGACAACTGAGTTTAGTTGTGTAGAGTGAATGAGCAAAGCTAATTCAGACATAAGTAACCAAACACATTCAATGGAGCGGAAGTTTTATTTGCAAGAAATGCAACAACTATTCATTAATGGTGAATAGAGAAAATTGGTACAATGTGCTATAGTGCATGTATTACAAAGTAGATACGTAGAGCATGATATATACGTTATGAATTTGTTAAAGCATTAACCTCTAGACAAATGCATATTTTACATACTTATACAAGTAGAATACAAGAGCAGTTACAACTTCTATCAGTTACCAAGAAGATGGTTACATTGGTTCATCTTCTAGGCTTGACGATGATTGAGGAACCTCATAGAACACGTGGATAGGGTGAGTCAACATGTAGATGTGTTGTGGAATATAAGAAGTTTAAGATTCCATGAGCGGGTGTTGTAGAGTGTGCAAGATCAAGGTGCATGAATTTATGATCTACAAAGGATAGGGGAGTCAACAAGCAAGAATATAAGTCAGTGCAGAGCTATAAGGTGTGTGAGGGTGAATTTCATGTTCTGAGGTGACTGTTGCACAAAAGTCAGTGACTTGGTGCGAGACTTATGTGAAAAGTGTCATCTAAGTTCTTGCAAAGGAGCGTACAAGATTAGGAGAGACATGTGCACACTGTGGAGAAAAGAAAATGATGAGTGAACTCGATGGTGTGAAATCTATGCATGGATAAATTGTTATTTCTTGAAGATCAATGGTCTCCATTGTGTAGTTGTAAAAACTACACCTAAAGTTATTGTAAAGGGTGCCACTTAGACTGATCAGTGAATTATCCAACCTTGATCACTCTAAAAAGTTGATGTGTGCCATGGCAAGTGCATGTGTCTGTCACTTCAATGATCTAGTCCTTTTATATAGGGCACAAAAGTTTGAGATCCAAATTGAAAGGATGTTGTCTCACTACTAGATCAAGAAGTGGTAGAGTGTAAGGCTTGAGAAGTTTTGCATTTAAAATTAGTTACATGTCTAAGTACTAAGGAAGATCAAGAATGAAGGTGTTCTCACTAGTCACATGTAGAATGGTATAAGGACCATAATATAAAGGCTTGATCTTCTAGTGTGGACCTTTGAATCACTCTTTTTGAAGTTGAAACTAGACTTTATCACCAACTTAGAATGAATGAAGTGTGTGATGTATGTTGTGGCACTCCTTATACTTTTCTTGGGTGTGAGAGATAATCTACTAAAATTGTTGGTGAGCAGACTGAATATGGCACATAAAATTCTCAACTTTGTCTGCTTCTCATTCTTGTCCATGCAAATTAGTGCCTACTGGTGCATGGTAGGAGATGTCTAGAGGTGATGAAGGTTGAAACTCAAGACATTTTTGGAATGAACTGTAGCCTATAAATCTATGATGACCCTTATTGTAGGTGTGTTAAATGTATAAGAGATTATCATCCCAAGTATGAGCCTGCACATAATTTTACATACACAGAAGATGAACAAGTGTATGATTGACCACTTCAATTTTCCCATCTATTTGAGGATGAAAAGTTGTTGAATGATCTATTTACGTACTTATTAAGTCCCATAATGCTTGCTAAAAATGACTCACAATGCATGGATCACAGTCGGAGATGATGGAGGTTGGTAGCCCAAAATGAAGACAAACATGGTTGAAGAAATCCTACATAGTGCCAACTGCATCAGTGTATTTTCCACAACCAACCATGTCATGGATTAGTTTTCCAAGATGGCTATCATGGTTGAAGAAATCCTACATAGTGCCAACTGCATCAATGTATTTTCCACAACCAACCATGTCGTGGATTAGTTTTCCAAGATGGCTATCATGGTTGAAGAAATCCTACATAGTGCCAACTGCATCAATGTCTTTTATAAAGCCAACCATGATAGCCATCTTCGAAAACTAATCCACTACAATGAACACAATGTCATGTTGTCAGCTCATCACAATTAGTGTAGTATAAAAGTCTATGATAATGGATCCCCATGGTCTGCATGGAACTGATAGAGGTGTGTAAATTCCTAGATTATTATTTATGGGCTTGGTGATGCAACAAGGAATGTAAGTCTTGATGTGGTGCTTGAATTCAACATGCATGTAATGCTAGATGAGATGTGAATTCAATGCGTTTAGAGTCTTTATCATGTCGAAGTGTTCTGAGGTCTTAACGAGGAGTGCTAGTGGGAACATAGAGATGTTTGAGCTTGTAGAGAAGATAGTCATAAAATTAGAATTCCAACACTTATTTACCTTGCACGAGGCTGGTGTAAATCACTACAAAGTCTTAGTCACTGAGTAGAGAGGTACCTAGTCTGTGAAGTTATCATTGTGCATTTCTAACACTGTGATAAGCATGTGAACTGGTGGTCAACTAAGGCAGTCTATGGCCTTATTGTCCTTCCATTTCTTATGCTTGATCATGAGATGGAATTTTTATAGGTAAGTCATCCATTTCATATCATGTACATTTTCTAGCTTGTTTTGTGTCTACAAGAATTGAAGTGGTTGATGATTCGAATGAACAATTATCTCCTTCTTGAGTATGTAGTATCACCATTGCTTAATTGCTTAAAAAATAACATATAATTCCTTCTCATAAGTGGATTATCTTTGCACCATTTTTCTAAACATCTCTGAGTGGGATGTGACCAGATGTCCATGATGCATGAGCATTGCACTGAGTGCATAGTTAGATGCATCAATGTGTATTTGAAAGGAGTGCACAATGTCAAACATTATGAGAATAAGAATTTATTGAGTGCCTTGAAAGCACACCATTGCATAATAGTCCATTCAAACTTGGATTTAGTTCAGGTGAATTGGCTGAGAGCCCAAGATATGTGCAAGAAACCAAGGATGAATCTATGGTAGAAGTTAGTAATTCAAAGAAAACTCCTCAATTCTATTAGATTGCATAGAGTAGGATAATCTTAGATCACTTTTATATTATCTAGATCTAATGTAATACTAGTGTAATAAATGATGTATCCTAGGTATTAGATATACACTATGCCAAATATACACTTTGCTATGTTGGCTTGCAACTTGTGTTGGTGCAAAGTGTCTAAGATGCATGAGATATGATCCATATGCTCCACCCAAGTCTTGCTAAAGATGAGGATGTCATCTAAGTAGACAATGATGAAGGAGTTAAGGAAAATCTTGATTAGATCATTTATAAAGTGCATGAATGTGGTTGGAACATTAGTGAGGTCAAAAGGCATCATCAACTACTCATATAATCACTCACATGTCTTAAATGTTATCTTCCAGATATCTTCAGGATGGACTGGAACATTATGATAACCTAAATTCAAGTTGATCTTGGTGAATTATTTCATGCTTCAAAAGGTCATTAATTCATGGTAGTGGATACAAATTCTTCACTATGATTTTGTTTATTGCATGATAGTCAATGCTAAGTCACCAAGATCCATCCTTCTTGGGTTCAAGGACTAGCAAACTTATACAATGTAAAGATCTAGGCCTGATATTTCCTTAATCAAATAACTCTTATATCTAGTGCCAGACTCCATCATTATCCCAAACTGATAAGTGATATAGGATTTATTGGGAAGAGGGGATCTAGGAACCAAATTAATGCAGTGTTTTACTGCATACTGCATTGGAAGACCTTCAAGTTCTATGAAGATTTCAATATGGTGCACCAGTAACTTGTCTAGTTGTTGTTGTGATGGTGTGTGAGTGTTGTGTGCTTTGTCATTATTTTTTGTGTAGGTGTGTCAGGGTGTACCATGAGCAACACAAACTTCTATACATGCGATACAAGCTTGTAACACTACTTTATAGAGAGCGAGGTGATTTTATTGTGGGTGTTATTTCAAAGAAATTGTAGAAGTGATCTTACACATGAATAGTCCAATATTGTGGCTTGGGTTGATATGTAGCTTCATGGTCATACAAATCTAGTGTTCCCAGTAGGATGTTGCATACCTCTAGAGGTGTGATGTCATAAGTGATGTTGTCCTCTATAGGCTTGACTTTGTAATGAAAAGTGTAGTCATCAAACTTTATATATCCTTCCCTTACTGTAGCCACCCCAAAAAGTATGGAATTGGATGTGCAATAGTAGAAATACCAAGGTGATGAGTTGTGGATTGTAAAATGATGTTCTTCTGACTACCATGATCGTTGATGATATGGACGCGTTGACCCTTCACCCAAAATTTGGTATGGAAGAGGTGTTTGTGCTCATCAGAGATGTCAATCATAGTGGTGTTGGTCCTAAAAAAAGAGGCATTTAGATAAATATCATCCATCGATGTGGGTCCTGATGTAGATTGAGTGAGCAAAGATTGATGTGTATGGCATTTATAATTATCGTGAGTGGATGAGTGATGATGATAACACCACTTATCATCAAACTTATTCTTCTTGTATTTGTTTGAAACATAAAGTGCTAAAACCTTTGATTACTAAATAGTCTTATGGTGTTGTTATCCTTTATATGAAGTGTGCTATTTTTATTTCTGCATAAAAGGTTATGATGTGGATTTGTGCATAGGTAGGGCCTTGTGCATTGCACTAGATGAAGAGGTGTCACATTGCTTCATCCTTGAATTAGATGTTATTTTGGTGGTGTAGTGATATGCTTGCCCTAATGTGTCATAAGTGAATAACTCCATCTTCACATAGATAAAAGGTGAGAGTCCATTGATGTACTTTAGCACCTTAAGTTGCTCACCCAAGTTATTTTACAAGCATGTAGAGTAGTCATGGAATATGTTGGTGTAATCTTCCATAGAATAATATTTGCATTGGAACAATTATTGGAACATGATGTATTCATATTCAAGGTGTCATAGAGGGTATTATTCCTACTTTAGTGAGTAGACAAAAGTCTTCCAGGATTCGATTGGAATGCACTCTTATGCATGTTACACACTGAAAACCTCCCACTAGTGAACCACTAGAATTGACATGTTCAAAATCATGAAGTTGATATTCTCAGCATTCATGAAGTGATTTATTGAGAAGTACACCTTGAGTTATCTAATCTAGGCATCCAATGCTTTGGCATTGATCTTGCTTTCGAATAGAGGGATATCAAGATTGACTTTCACTTTAAAGGGGATCTATTACCAAAACCACTATTGATCAAAATATAGAGGTGGTTTGAAAGATGTGGGGCTGAATTATACCAACAAGTCATATAATTAGCCAAAAAGTATGGTGTAGTGTGCCTCCAAAGTGTCAGCAATGAGGTTTTGAATTTTTGGTGCTACCTCAGGTTGCTTTTAGGTGTGAGCCATCTTACTATTGCTAAGACATTATTTTGGATATTATGAAATAAAACCAATTGATAATTCTTCATTATCAAGTTTCACTCATGTGTTTACAGGCATAAAAATAAGATAGAGCTTGAAGCTCTGATACCAATGATCTCACCATGGGGCCCAATACCATGTGTGCGAGCGACAATTGAGTTTGGTTGTGTAGAGTGAATGAGGAAAGCTAATTCACATAGAAGTAACCAAACACATTTAATGTAGTGAAAGTCTTATTTTTAGGAAATGCAACTTCTATTCATTAATGCTAAATAGGGAAAACTGGTACAATATACTATGGTACATGTATTACAGAGTAGATACATGGATCATGCTATTTTTGTTGACTATGTAAATGCATCAACCTCTAGATAGATGCATATTTTACATACTTATACAAGTAGAATACAAGAGCATTTATAAATACTATTAATTACCAAGAAGATGGTTACATCGATTCATCTTTTAGGCTGGATGACAGTTGAGGAACCTCCTAAAACAAGTAGATAGGGTGAGTTGATACATAAATGTTCTATGGAATCTAAAAAGTTGAAGTATCCATGAATAGGTGTCGTGGAGCATGCAAGAGCAAGGAACATGGATCTACGAGCTGTGAAGGATGTGGGAGTCAAAAAGCAAGCATAGAAGTTAGTATGGAGATATAAGTCTTATGAGGGCACAGTCTATGATCTAAGGTGATTGTTACATGCAAGTTTGTAATTTGGAATAGGACTTGTGCAGAAGGTTATCATCCAACTTCTTGTAAAGAAGCGTGAAAGATTGGGTGAGATGTGTGTGTGATGCATAGAGGAGCAAATGCGTAATGAACTTGATGGTGTAGAAGCTATCCATAGATCACTTGATGTCTCATGTGCAACTTGATCAATTACATCTTGGTTACATACATATGAAAACACTGAAGAAAGGGCAAGTCGATACAAAACAAACAAATAGTGAAATATTTCAAGTTGAGATGAACAACGATGGTGAGGTGAAATTATAAGGTATTTCCAATGCTATAATACACAAAGGGGGGCCTATATAAAAAATAATCAATCAAATATGTTTCTAGCTTGAAAGATACATAGCCCTTTGTATTGTATGCAAATAATGTAAATCCAATAGTGGCCCTAAATTTGAATTCAGTGTATGATATGGGCCCTATGGTGTCCAATATAACATGGAATAATCTTTAATAATCACTAAAGAAAGAGAAAGTACATATAAAATGGGTAAATATTGAAATAAAATGTCCCTACCACTTTGTCATTGCTAAAACTTTTTAGGAAACAAAATGTCTCCTCCTCGCATAACTCATTGTCATGTTGTGTGAAGGAACACACAAGGTTCTTGGTTTGTAAGTTATTAATAATGGTTTTTGGAATGATTTAAAACCCACTCCTCATTTAATATGTGGGTGTTTTTCAAGGCACAAGATTTAGATGAGAACTCTTTGGATAATTGGCTCGATCTAGGGGAGGCTCTGACATTGAGTGCAAGTTACAAGGTGTATATCAATTTTCTTGAATTCAAGGTTAAGTTTTTTAAAATGAAAATAGTTAAATATTTAAATATGAGTTGGGAGGTGATAGTGATAGGCAATAATAGGGTATTTTAGGTGATAGACTCAAAGAATCCCTCACCATCATCACCCGGTGCACTTTGAAAGCTTTCACCACTTTTGTGTTCTATATGGCCTTGCCATTTCTTTCAAGGCTTCAATTATGGTGTTTTTTATATTATTGAACCTAATTTAATTGTTCTATTGATTATTATATTGATATCATGGAAGAACAAAATATATAAGATAGATATCAGGACCTCAATGTCTTATCCCATATGTCAACAACATTTTAATCCTTATTCGAGATTCACATCAGACATGGACACCTATTGCAATCAAAATATATCTTATGACATCCTCATCTACCCTTCATAATATAAAATGAATAATTAATTCTTCGTGTACAAAATATGACACAAATTTAGTGGTCATAGATTTTGAATGAGGTACAATTACTGAGTTACATTCTTTCTCTTTACAAAACTAAGCTATACAAAAACCAAAATAGAAAAAAATTGTCTTGGTCATCATTCACAACTTATTAATTCACAAATATCTACAAAAACCAAGTAAAAAATTAGTTAAAGGTCATAAAAAAATGAATGCTTAACATGATTAAATTATCTGCAATGTAGTTTTTTGATTAATCTCAAGGTTTTCATCCTTATCAATTTTTATGCTCTCTATAAATAATATTGGGTTATGGAAGGCATAATTCTGAAGCTTTTCATCATTCTCAATCATTATGTCAAAAATTATATGCTAGTATTTATTTCATGTGTAAATCCTTCAATCACAACATTTAAAAGATGCATACTGTAGAGTAATTTTTACTCTACATCATATTTAATTTATTCTTTGATTCAAGCGCTGCAATTTTGATTCTTCGGGCGAAGCCGCGAAGTCTTGATGCAGAGGGCCAATTTATTTTGACTAAGTGTCGGAGTGCAGCGGAAGCTGCCAAGTGTCATTCTCTGGCCACGGGACCGTTTCTCCTTCTTGTTTCTTTTTCCTAAGTTTTGAAGTAGCAGACTTCAACAAGTGTCAATCTTTGGGAGACGAAGTAGGCCAACTGTCACTCTTCGAGGCCTCTTTTGACAAAGCAGTGGACTTCGCCATGTGTCATCATTCAGGAAGCTGTGAGTCCAATGCTTTCCATTCAACGTAAAGGTGTCATCTTATTAAGTGCCACAAAGTAGTGGATGCTGCCAAATGTCACTCTTTGGGTCCCCCTCTACTCCATCCATAAAATAAGTGGAAGATGCCACTTACCCTCCTCAAAACCACAGAGGCCTCCACATCTCAACACCCGAGAGAATCATCATCAAGCTCTATTGCCAAATATAAAATTGTGGTGGGTCCCAGGTGTTACTTCAAAATCGATGGAAGCTGCCAAATGTCTCCATTCGTAAAAATCCTATATGTGCCCCTAGTGTTACTACAAGGGAAGCGGAGAGAGCCGCGTGTCTTCGATGAATCAGGCGGAAGGTGCCAAGTGTCATCCTTCGATGCCTCCTAGAGCATAAAGGGAAAAGTTTATGAATCAGCTAAGTGTCCTCCCTCGTATCTAATAGAACAGAGTGTCCATCTATCTGTTAAAGCAAAACGGAGGGAAAATTGGCTAGAGTTAATTCAAGTAGATGGAACAGTGATCGGATAGTTTTATGGAGCCCCCAAAGCATTGAATGAGTTGACTGTTTGTCCCCTCAGAGTTTAAGATGGAATAGACAGGTGTGCGGCCTAGTAGGTGATAGAATTTGAATTTCAGGTGGGAAAGAAGGTGATGATGTAGGGAGACATCTGAATCTATATAAGTAGGACTATAAAATCCAAAAAGGAAGAGGGGGGAATTCTCATAGTTTTAGACTTTCAGAGTTTTTGAACAATAATATCATTTGCTTTTGTTACATTTTACTGAGTTGAAATGTTTATATGACTGTGTGTGTTTCTGCATCTTTTGTATGACTGGAAGATTCAATAAGAAAATTGAACACTATGCCCTTGTTGATGTCATCTGTGTCATTTGCAAAGTAGTCTATGTTGTAGATTTTCTAGTGTTGTGATTGGAAATGTTATTTGCTTTTGTCCCATTTTCTGGAGTCTGAAGTTCTACATAACTATGTGTGACTTCTGTGCCTCTAATGTGATTGGAAGATTCTATTAAGAAGATTGAACACTATGCCTTTGTTGACAATTCTTGTATCTCAGCAAAAGACTCCCCTGTTGTGAGCCTCTGTTTCTGTTATTCCAATCTTTTACATTAATCATGCACTTGTCTGCTCTTAAATGTAATAGAATCACATAATAGTTTTACTGTGCTCAGGTTAGGATTAGGATTACTCTTAGGCGCATCACCATAGTTAGGTTTCAATTCCTACATTTTGCGTTTCTGTTTAGTCTCCTATCCCTTTTCCCCAACACCCAATACAAAAAAAGAGACCAGCTTCTTTAAAATCTAGAGGTTGTTTTCAAGCCGCATTATCCCACAGCTTGAAACTTCCAATTGTTGTTGATTAAGATCTAGCGCCATTTTAAGACATCAACAGTTTTTGGCATGCCCGGTGGGACAAATCTTTCAAGGAGTTGAAGAATTTTGGTGTATTCTTTAGCCAATCTACCTTTGGAGGTTTTTATCGACACCCACAACGACTCTGCATCACCAGCCAATCAAGTAGTATCATCAAGAAATCCCTTTGGTATGTATAACTCTGTAACTCATAGCTATGAGTCTTATTCTCCTTCAAATATGTTTTATCGAGAACAAGCTTCTCCTAGAATCATGTTGAGTAATGAGGATGCATATTGTTATGAACCACATCAGTCTTATGCCCAGTCCCCCCAATATGTCTCATCCCATGTTGAACCTAACCTTATTTTCACTTTCAAAAAAAAATTGCTGGGATTTAAAAAATATGTGTTAGAGCTTGATAACAAAAGTGGATGTGGTTAAGAAATTTCTTGTCAGGTCATCTATCAAGTGAGGGAGGCCATAGACTTGATCAAAAGTGAGTGGGATCCCATTGAAAGGGCATATTGGCAAGAGCTTACATACGAAATGTTATATGTGTGTGGATTGATTGCATTTATAGAAGAGAGGCTAGGCGTTCATGAGAACCAACCTTATCAAATCTACCAAACTTCATATCCACCACCACAAATTCTAGATCAGGCGTATGCCACCCCTGTTCATGGGCAAGGTCAAAATTGTCAAGGTCAATTCCCCAATAATGCAGAGCCCATGTTAGTAGCAAGTCAGGATGACCCTGGACCCTCTCTTCTTCCTCAACTCTCCCCCACCATTCTTCAAAAGGCTCCTCACTTCCATGAAAATTCCTATGAGCCCGCTTCAGAAGAAACTTCTTATACCACTCCCCAGATCTTTTAGCATGATGACGAGTCTCTAAGTTGGATCGAAGAGGATGATGAAGCAGCTGAAAACTTTGTAGAGGAGTGCATTCAATTCATGGCTAGTCAAGAGGATTTCATCAGTATAGAGGAGGAGAAGATCACCATAGACTCTCCTTTTGATGAGCAAGAGGATAAGCCACAAGCTTTTTCTTTAACTTATGATGAGGAGGAGATCATTTCTAATTTTTTCCTCACTCTACAAGAGGATATGGAGGAACATGGACACTCCCTCGAACAAGTCATTGAGATAGGAGGCGCTGAGCTAGTTTCAGATGAAGAAGAAAGTCCTAAGATTCAAATGAGTATGCAGAAGATATGCCAGCCTTTTAATTCATCCTTGCAAGAGGATGAAGTCATCAAAGAGCATGATGATGAAATAAAGCTAGAATATGAAGAAGATGTGCCAAAAGATAATGGATACCAAAAGGCACAGCATGAAGAACCAATAGCCCATGATTTCTTGATGACACCCAACAACATGAAGAACCAGTATTCGACGGGCATTCAAGGACAAGAAGAGTTCATAGGTGTCGAATACACGTTTTGCTCAGACTCGTTCGAGTGCAAGCAGATCTGTGTGGCTGGTGCAGAGAACATTCCATCAACGACATATTGTTGCAACCACTAGTATGGCAACACAAGTTGGTTTGTCATAAAGAGGACGTGGGAAAGTTCATTTTTGATCCCGAAGGAAAATAAGGATTTTAAATCAATTTAGTTAGGTAGTTTCCATTCCTGCATTGCTTTGTTTTGTTTTTGCTTTCCCGCTTTTTCTTTAAAATAAGCATTTTAAACGCAGAGTCAGTGTCTTAGAAATTCTTTAATTCTTTATTTTTTTGCCACAATAATTGCTTCCCCAAATCTTTCAAAATCTCCAAGGTACCTTGTGCTGCATAATGTGTCCACCTCGCTGTTTCCCGAAGATTGAGTAGGATTTGCTAATGGTCACCTTAATTTAATGCTATTTGGGACTTGATAGGCCCATAAAAATCCCTTACCAAATTTTAAAGTTTACAAACTCTCAAGCATTCTTGCAAAAATATCTTGCTCATTGTGATTGTGGCACCTAGTGAAATTTGTTGCAGCAAGCGTGTTTTTATCTTACGAAAGGTTCATACCAGGTTATTATACAAGAGATTTAGAGATGGCAGGAACGTCAAAAACACCCAAGAAGAGAGGAAGGGTGCAGTCCCAATTGGACCCAGAAGAGGAAGAGTAGCCTTCACAGCACCCAGTGCAGATCACTGCAACTTCTCCTCAGGTAGGAATTACTCCCCCTCCTCCCTCTCAATCCATGCCTCAAGCCTTAACATTACCCTATTTCTCCCCCTCTGTTCCCAAAAAAATGCCCCTTCAACTCACCCCCAGCCAGCCAATGGTTCTCCAATATGGCCTACCGTAAGGATTTCCCTTCGCAGGGGGATATATTGCATCCCCTTCCACTTTCCAGATGCAGGTTGATTCCGCAAGGAAAGCAAGAGAAGCCTGATTAGAGAAGAAGAGGAGTAAAGTGAATAAAGCACTGGCAGTGCCACATTTGAGGTCAAAATTTGACCCCATTCAACAGCAACTGACGGTGACCCATTTGTCGCCCAACGTTGCCAAGCCGAGTGAACAAATGCAGCCAAAAGACTACAACATGAACGCAGTGGCCATCGATATGTCCCTATTCAGGCCTCAAGACAGAGTCGAGCTCATGACCAAATCCACTTCTGTAGTCACAGAAGATTATTTGAGGATATCGAGGAGACTGTAAAAGATGGAGGCTGAACTAGCCACGGAAAAGGCAAATTGCAATAGTTTGGCTGAACAAATAAACCAGAAGGACAATGAGATAGCTAGTCTACAAAAATAGTCGCAAGATACTGGTTCCCTCCAGAATCAATGGACAATTCAGGCCCAAAATGATTCTCTAAAAGTAGAGCTTGAACTTGCCTAGGGTGCAGCAACAGCTCTAAGACGGGAAAATGCAACATTACAGGGAAGAATCAAAGGACTCCAAATGCAGGTTACCCAATCACAGCAAGGGTTGCTAGAAGAATAGAACAAGGGTGCAGCTTTTCAAGCCCAGCACTAGGTAGAGCAGTACCAGACCGCGCAACTAGCAATTGAGCTGGCCAATAGGCCAAGAGGTATCAAAATGGTGCAGCTGGTGAAGGAACTCTACAAGTCAGCATGGGAGAGAATCTCTTTGGAGATTCTCTAGCTTAGGCCACTTTTCACCTTCTTACGCCACGCACAGCAACTGTGTGAGATGGTTGAGAATCTGGTATAGAGCGCTTTGGCCATGATCTCCCAGAGAGTTGCAGACTCTCATTCTTTGTTGGAGAAGCTCTACAGCTCAAGGGATGCAACATTGGCAGCCATGGGGATTCTCGACAGAATGGCCACCGTGAAATGGGTCAATAAGGAGCTCAGTCGTAACACCATAGCCAACAACTGTAGAAGCTGTCTCGATGTCATCGAAGAAGGCATCGGTGAAATGAGGCAACACATTGAAGATCTGGTGCAACTAGGCCTTCCTTCCCCATTTCCAGATGCAAGGACGGTGCTGTTGGTGGATCAAATCCAACCATTGATGCTGGACAGGCAAAGGGATCAAACAATTTTTTAGAGCTTGCAGGATGATTTTCCAACCTCTGAGGTCAAAAATGTTCTAATCCCTATTTTTTGGCTAGAATCCAAGCTGAAAACCACTGCCCAGATCCTGCAAACCTTTTCGCACAAGGATCTCATTAGCTTGGATTTGGCTTTTGACGAGTTGCAGAGAAAGGAAGGATTATCTGACCATGAGTGGTCTATCTTCCAAATAGCTCTTTTGAAGCTATAAATTTTGAAATTTTGATCGAGTGGGAGTCAGGTTCTTTCTGAGCAGGCCCAAAATTCCTAGTGGTCGCCAATAACTGTAGAGTAATTTTTACTCTACATCATATTTAATTTATTCTTTGATTTAAGTGCTGTAATTTTGATTCTTCGAGCGAAGCTGTGAAGTCTTGATGTAGAGGGACGATTTATTTTGACTAAGTGTCAGAGTGCAGCGGAAGCTACCAAGTGTCATTCTCTAGCCGCGGGACCGTTTCTCCTTGTTTATTTTGCCTAAGTTTGGAAGCAGCGAACTTCACCAAGTGTCAATCTTTGGGAGATGAAGCAGGCCAGCTATCACTCTTCGAGGCCTCTTTTGACAAAGCAACAGACTTCGCCATGTGTCAGCATTCGGGAAGCTATGAGTCCAATGCTTTCCATTCAACGTAAAGGTGTTATCTTATTAAGTGCCACAAAGTAGCAGATGCTGCCAAATGTCACTCTTTGGGTCCCCATCTACTCCATCCATAAAAGAAGCGAAAGATGCCACTTACCCTCCTCAAAACCGTAGAGGCCTCCACGTGTCAACGCCTGAGAGAATCATCATCAAGCTCTATTGCCAAATATAAAATTGTGGTGGGTCCCAGGTGTTACTTCAAAATCAGCAGACGCTGCCAAATGTCTCCATCCGTAAAAATCCTATATGTGCCCCTAGTGTTACTACAAGGGAAGCGGAGAGACCCGCATGTCTTTGATGAATCAGGCGGAAGGTGTCAGGTGTCATCCTCTGGTGCCTCCTAGACCATAAAGGGAAAAGTTTATGAATTGACTAAGTGTCCTCCCTCGTATCTAATAGAATAGAGTGTCCATTTATCTGTTAAAGCAAAATGGAGGGAAAATTGGCTGGAGTTAATTTAATTAGATGGAATAGTGATCGGGTAGTTTTATGGAGCCCCCAAAGCATTGAATGAGTCGATTGTTTGTCCCCTCAGAGTTTAATATGGAATAGACAGGTGTGTGGCCTAGTAGGTGATAAAATTTGAATTTTAGGTGGGAAAGAAGGTGATGATGTAGGGAGACATCTGAATCTATATAAGCAGGACTGTAAAATCCGAAAAGGAAGAGGGGGAATTCTCATAGTTTTAGACTTTCAGAGTTTTTGACCAATAATATCATTTGCTTTTGTTACATTTTCCTTAGTTGAAAGGTTTATATGACTGTGTGTGTTTCTGTATCTTTTGTATGACTGAAAGATTCAATAAGAAAATTGAACACTATGCCCTTGTTGATGTCATCTATGTCATTTGCAAAGTAGTCTATGCTGTATATTTTCTAGTGTTGTGATTGGAAATGTTATTTACTTCTATCCCATTTTCTGGAGTCTAAAGTTCTACATAACTGTGCATGACTTTTTTGCACCTCTAATGTGATTGGAAGATTCTATTAAGAAGATTGAACACTATGCCTTTGTTGACAATTCCTGTATCTTAGCAAAAGACTCCCCTGTTGTGAGCCTCTGTTTCTTTTATTCCAATCTTTTACATTGATCATGCACTTGTCTGCTCTTAAATGTAATAGAATCACATAATAGTTTTACTGTGCTCAGGTTAGGATTAGGATTACTCTCAGGCGCATCACCATAGTTAGGTTCAATTCCTGCATTTTGCATTTCTGTTTAGTCTCCTATCCCTTTTCCCCAACACCCAATACAAAAGAAGAGACCAGCTTCTTTAAAATTTGGAGGTTGTTTGCAAGCCGCATTGTCCCACAGCTTGAAACTTCCAATTGTTGTTGATTAAGATCTAGCACCATTTTAAGACATCAACACATACCTTGACTCATAATTTTTTGTCTCCCTTGTTTTTTGTAGTATTTACCTTCAAAATCAACACATGCCAATATAAAAGTGAACTAACACTGCCCTGACATCAGTAAACAAAATCTCAACACCGTGAAAATAACTCATAATAACTCTAAATCCTTCACAATCACTGATGAAAAGAAATCTAAAGTACAAAAAAATGGAAGCTTCTAAATCCCAATGTTATTGAACCAACAAGAGAATAGAATAAAGGTTTGGCCTGAAATGTAGTAGAGGGTCTTCCTATAAGATGGCTTGTATTTTAGTAGCACAAGGAATTTGAAATAATAGCAAAGGCAAGCCTCTTACTTGTGAAAATTTAGGGTTTTATTTTGGATTGAGTGCCAAATATAATATATATATATATATATATATATATATATATATCAACTATTATCTCACATTTTCTACTAATAGGGAATTTAAATTGGTGTTATGAACATTACAGGTAAGGTATTACTCACAACATGCAACCAAATGTGTAGACCTTGAATCTAAATTTTATCTTGCATTTCATACTCTATAGGATAAAAATTCATGTATGTCATACTCATGAGAGTAG
Source organism: Torreya grandis (assembly GCA_037957365.1). Taxonomy (NCBI): domain Eukaryota; kingdom Viridiplantae; phylum Streptophyta; class Pinopsida; order Cupressales; family Taxaceae; genus Torreya; species Torreya grandis. The sequence continues at coordinate 2,632,699 of JARHVA010002112.1, forward strand.
TGGAAGTTAAAAAAATGGGGATCATGATTTACAAAGATGGGTTTAGGTGAGTGACAAGGTTGAGATTAAAGAAAATTAAAAGTAGTAGGGCATATAAACATTGGATTTTAATTCACATATTCTTATGGATTTATTGTGGCCCTCAATTGAGATGTTATCTTGATGTGAAATCATAGAAGGTTTTGTTGTATGAATTTAATTTAGTAAAAGGGTTATTTGAGTGACACGAGTAGGGTGTTCAATTCAAATATTTTCTAAACTAGACTCAAAATATGTTTTATATTATAATATTTATATATCATATCATTAAGTAATAATAATAATAATAATAATAATAATAATAATAATAATAATAATAATAATAATAATAATAATAATAATAATAATAATAATAATACATGTATTGCCATATAGGCATACAAAAAATCAAATCATGTATAACAACATAGTATCTAATGTCAGGTGAATACATCTTATACACATGTGCAATGCCAAAAATGTGTACATTTCTATATAGGCATACAAAATGGTAAATCATATAAAACATCTTACTCATCAAATAGTCTCCCTCTCTTTGCCTTCTTTAAAGAATACTCTCCTTGAGATGCGCTATTTGTAGATGGAGATATCTCAAATGTCTTGGATTGCTCTAAGGTTTGACAGTGGGTACTATGCTCATAGCTCACTTGCATCTAAACCTATTAAAATACAAAAAAATATTATAAAATTAACAAGTATACATGAAACCAAGTTAATAAACTCATGTTTTAAACTATAATAAAAAAATCATTTAAACATGCACTTACCACAATCTCATGATCCTCCTCAATTTATCATTGACACTTGACTGGGTCAATTCCAAGTTTAGCTACACAAATAGGCATGTCAAATGATGAAGAAACATGAGGAGTTGTCATAGTAATAGTTTGAATCAGACTATTAAATGTCATATGATGGCCCATCATACACAATACATTTGTGCATATAAGTTATATTTGCCAAAGTATATAGTAAAATTATTAAAACAAAAGTACTAAAGTATAATTCAAAATTACAAGTGAATATACATACCTCAGTGAGTCCCTATGTAGATGAAATTAAAACATCAATTCCTGAGTCTATCTCGACTCGTAATGTTGGAGGAGTGTCCACCCTAGTCATCAGTTGAACAAACAATCTAATAATTAATAACTTGGGCAATTCATTGATTAAACAAGTTGCTAACAAACTTATTATTGCATAATATATGAAAAAATCTAATGAGGTCATGGGAAGCATGAATGTGACAAGTAGATATGTGCAACATGTGACTTGTAACACCACATTGAAGGCAATAAATGTCAGTTTCATGAGGGAGAATGACAAGACAACAAGGGAGGATTTTTGAGTGAATTTTGTGAAATTGAGTAATTGAATGCAAGTTAGGTGTTGAAACATCCTTGATATCTACCCATATACACTAGTTTGGATGCTTGTATATCTTTGCTGAGGTGTATTTTTAGATTTTGACCTAATTAATTGGTAATTTGGCCTAAATGGCTTAAGGAAATGACTTGGTATAGTTGTTGGTGTGATAAAAAAGCCCTTAGAAATAGTCATTGTGATAAGATAAGTAACATGTATAAGGTGTTTGTTGAGAAGTTTGTAAATTGAGTTTTAATCAGGTTAACATGCCTAGAGTGATATGTTACTTTTGTGGGGGACATATATACTTGAGCCTTTTAAGAGTTTTTGGAACCTTATAAAATAGGTCTTGTCAAAATCTAAAGAAACATATAGAAAATAGAACTGAATATTGTAGAGATAAAAGTGAGTGGATAGTCTTCTTTACAAGTGCATGATTTTGATTTCCTTATAGGTGACATTAGGTCGAATATCTACCTTAGATTGCCCTCAATTTTTGCAAGGAAAGGTATATATGTATATAGTGCAAGTAAATTGAGGTCAACAAAGGGTGCTATAGTTTTGTCAACACTCAATATTAAGTTTAGGGAGACTTTTATAATGAAAGGTATTATAGTTTTATAGATTTGGCATGTCGCTCGAGTGATGAAAGTGCATGGATATAGATAGGACCTCTCCCCCAACTAGATATACTAGGTCTTTGGCCCCCCTAAGTAGGTGGTGGTAACAAACTACTCGACCCCATCTATCTATATGGGTTTGAGGTCCCATTTTTGTATATGGTCATAAAGAATATGCCATATACATATAAGCTATAGTTTATAGTCAATGCTCTCCCAACAAACCAATGGGATCTAATGGACACTGTCCCAACAAACCAATGGAATTGACTAGGTATAATGGGATCAGGAGGCTATTCCATCTAAATTTATAACTCCATAGATAGAGATGAAATTATTATGCTTAGATGGAATCAAGATGGGAATTGAATTCCTAGTTATTACTATTTTAGATATCAATAATAGAGATTGAACCACTATATGTGACTAGGATAACAAGGAGTTAGGTGCATGATTATGAGGTTAGTATTTAAAAGAAAGGAGTGGTGTGCATATTGATGAAGATATGTTATGCTTGATTGGGAAATTGATATAAATATATTGTACCAAACAAATTTTATCAAATGAATTACACACACACACACACACACACACACACACACACACACACACACACATCCTATCCTACTAATTGGGATTAGCTCGCTATGAGAACTACATATAATGGGATATCAAAAAAATGTTAATCTCACTATTTTGGTTATTGAAAACATAGTTGAGATGGAGGATGAGTTTCTAACAAGTTACACCAATCCATGTTAATATATCAAACAATAAAAAGTCTAACAAAATTATATTAGATATTTTATATTTTCTTACACAAAATATACCAATGATGCAATTAAGGTGTATGAATGTACCTCTAGAGTATATAACCTTCATTTGAAAATTTACCTTTAGAAATGTATATGGTGTCATACTGACATGGATAGATGTAGTAAGGGTTGGCCCACTACCTAGTTGTGATGTCGAAGGTAACGTCTCCTCCTAGAACACAAAAAAATACATATATAATATTCAATTTAAACATGTAAATTAATTTTTACCTTTTTAATTTGAAAATATAACTTAAAAATTTAACATTAAATTTATATAAAAGATACTTGCATGTGTGTAGAGACTCCTAATGTATCCAAACCAAATGTGTGTGCCAATAACTCATCAGTCAATACCATATCCTCCAAGGCCCCTAAAGCACCACCATCATCATCTGAAGGTCTAGTGCATATATTAACACAACATTTACATGGGTGGGGTTAGGTACAACTACTAGCTGGATTATCTCAAGCATCTATCTCTAAAAGCCTACTCATATGATGAATGAGTGTATTAGTAAGCGTACAAAGCACATGTAAAGTGTCGATCTCCACAAGCTCTATCATTGTAGAGGGAATCTCCAGATGAAGTGGATTTTGGGAAAGTATCCTTGAAGGTCAATTAAGTGCATGACATGTACTTGGTTGATCTTTTATAGAGCCTTTCCCTCAGCCTTAAAACTCACCATAGTCAAAGTAGTTTGGAATTTGATTGAGGACAAAATCCCAATAAAGTTTCCTCAAAAAGTACAAAGGGACCTCATGGTTATTACAAGGGAATAGTCAAACACCATCCACCATCGCTCTCAAAAATTGTCTTTAATCAAATCATGTTGGTATTGGTGGATTGTGAAATGTTTGGTCATCATGGGAAATGGGGAATTGGTGGACAGGTTGATAAATAAGACACAAATTTCATCTTTTATTATATTTTTGTTCTTCACCTCAGATGATGATAATTTCTTAACATAGTAAGCCTTAAATCTATCCTTATATGACCTCCATCTATCAATTTGACTCATTATCAAGTCAACTTGACCTAATACTAATTATAGGGTATTGGATAAATAGGTGCGATGGGTATTCATGGAAGTGGGCTCCCTCATTTTCCTAATTATCTACTCAATTTTAATTTTTTTCTCCACTATGTGAGCAACTATATCCACCTGACTGCCTAGGGGATCTAGTGGAACTATAGGAGGGTTAGGCAGAGGGTTAGGAGGGATGGGTGAAGGGTTAGGCTTAAGTTAGGTAGAGTATGCCGACCTATTGGAAAAAAAATTAAAAATCAAACTATGTAATTTACATTCACAAAAAATTCAAATAAATTGATTTAATCTACAAAAAAACCTACCTCTTCTTCATGGTGACATCATCGATTTCATGAATACAAGCCAAATGGAAGATATACAATCCAAAATGTGAGCTATAGGGCAAAAGGAAGGTTTACAGGCTAAAATGTGACCACAAAGCACCAAAACATGAGTGGGAAGCAGGAAAAATTAAGAGGAGTCAAGGGTTCTTTTTGTTTTATAATTTTATAAATACGTACACATTATGTTTAATTATAAGAATGCATATGCATTCCTATAATTAAACATAATACGTATGCTTATTATTATAATACATACATGATATAATAATAACATGCATGAGTTATGTTATAATGCATAAGCATAGTGGGTTATGTCCATGAAATTGTCCCCCAAGTCCATACACATACCCTATGTAAGGTGTTGAACTGCATTACACCATCATGGAAAAGCAATCCTTCACTCTCTTGAAGTCTGTTAAAGTGTTCAGACCTTATATTTTGAGTTCAAAGATTGTTTCTTATGTCCTGCATACCATGGCAACAGACATCTTGACTCAGACTGAGAGTATGACATGGATATTCAGATTAGCAATTTAGTGTGAGGGATGGGTCTAGCCAAGCTCATGGCTGAGCCTAATTTAAAAACTATTGAGGTAAATACTACTATTTTCAATTTTGATGATTATTTGAGTCAATTTAATATGTCTCCATGGTATAAATACATTGTCTATTACTTGTAAAATATAAATTGTTTCCCTGAATTAGATAAGAACTAAAGGAGGAATCTTAATCTTGTTTCCTAAAAATACATCTTGACTAAGAATGGACTTGCATGGAAGAATACATATGGGGTTATCCTAAGATGCATGCTAGAAGAATTTTTTTTGACCTGATTGAAGACTTCCATAGTCGGGTATGTGGTGGCCATTTTGTACCTAAGGTTACATCTCATAAAATTTTGAGATCTAGTTATTGGTGGTCATTACTATTCAAAGATGTTGCTCAGAAAGTTAGAGAGTGTGAGAAGGTTCAAGACTTTTTTGGGAGGATGAAAGATTCTAGTTCTCTTCCCTTATAGCCTATGATGATTTAAGTCCCATTTAGATAATGGGGAATGGATTTAATTGGATAAATATTTGATTCATCAATTGCTAGACATAAAAGGATACTAGTTTCATCTAACTACTTCACAAAATGGGTTAAGGCGGTCCCTATAAAGAAGGATACACACCAAGTGGTTATGGATTTTTTGTTAAATCATAGTATTTGTAGGTTTGGTGTGCCTATAAAATTTATTGCTGATCATGCCATGAGTTTCAAAGCTAAACCACTAGTGGCATTATCCAAAGAATATGAGATTAAATTGACCTATGCTTCCAATTACAACCCTCAGGGAAATGGGCAAGCAAAATCTAGTAATAAGAACTTATTCAAAATCATTAGATGAACATTGGAAGAAAATAAGAAGTGGGGTGAATAGATAAAATTTACTTTGTGGGATGATAGGATCACACCCAAGAGAGCTATAGGAAAAATCCCTTTTGATCTTGTCTTTTGGATCTCAAGAAATTTTGCTTATGAATTTGTAGTTGCCAAACTATTAGTTCATGCAACAACTAGAAGGTGATGAGCAAATCAACTACTATGAAAATAGGATGAACTAGATTATTGATATTGATGAAATTAGAAGACAATTTCATGAAATACACCTCAAGTTCAAGGAAAAAAGTTGAGGAATATATTTGATAGGTAGGTAACTCTAATAACCTTCCAAGTAGGTAATTTGGTTCTACTTTGGGACAATAGGCATGAGGAGATAATTAAGCATGGCAAATTTGATGCCTTGTGGATGGGTACATATTCCATTGACTATCATATTAGGGAACATAATTTCTTCTTGATAGACTTGTATGGTGAAATATTGTAGTTGTCAATCAATGGTAGACATCTGAAACACTTCTTTGATTGAGTTTGCAATTATGTACATAGTTGTATATTGTATAGTCTTATTTTTTTTATGCTTTATCACACCTTTACTTTGGGCCTTGCTTGTAAAATTTCCTTTCATTTTTTTTGTCATGTGTTAATTTTAAGATCCTCTTGATATATTTTTTTTCAGTTTTCCCTATTTTTTTGAGCTTCCATGGGTCTCTATTGATATAATTTTATCTAACTATATATTCCTTGGTTCAATGAATTGGTACCTGGTCTTACATTTTGTGAATCTTTTCACACCCACAAGGGGTGTACATCCTCGAGCGAGAGCTAGTGTTAGTACCCAAAATTTCACTAAAGCAATAGAGCCCTTATTAAAAATAAATGCCTAATCTATTTAGCCTGCTTCCTATTTTCAAGTATTCATTAGAGGTCAAGTGTCCTTTTAATTTTGTCTTTACTAGCCTTTGGTCTATCAAAAGACAAGTTGAATTCATGTCTGAGCACCTTAAGATCCTTGTTCCAATTAACCTAGCTAAGGCCCTTTGATTTAAATTCATATTGGTAGGATAAATTTATGTGGAAATGCTTTAAATATGTAATGGACTTAGTTTAAATTTTATACTAAGGTTTGGTCATGTTTATTAACATGACCAAACCTTAGTCTAAAAATTCTTATTTGGTCCCCTTTTATATCCCATATCATGGTCTAGCTAATGATTGGTCCCTTTGTTATAAACCTAGATCAAAGTCTTATCTTAAAGAATCCATTGTATTTATTAATACAACAAAAACTTAATTATTTTCATCTTTAAATTTGAACCAATTATGTCCAACCCTATGGATCACAATTGAATGGTGCACATTGAATCAGGGAGAGTTGATTCAACAGTGCATTATCAAGGATGAAAATTCAAAGGGGCCCAGGACAAGAATAGAAGTGACAAGTCTCAAGCTTGTATGGAATGATTAAAAGTTCGAACATATTCTCGTCGATCGATGGTGCATGTCAAAGTGTACAAATCCTAATCAATGATGAGAAATAAGTCAAGATTTCAATGAAGATCAGTATGAATGTATAAATGATAAGTGACACAAATACATGCCATAAATTAAAGCTCAAGCATGTATCAAAAGATAAATAAAGTGCATTAAGACATACATGTTCTGATCAACAAAGTGTCTCAGGTCAAGAATTTTCAACAAAGCTACAAGCAAATGCAAGCTCACCACATGGCAAAATCATGTTAATTCAAAACAAATGACAGAGTATAAAGTGTAAAAGGCCTATGTGATTTCCAAATGGTACGACCTCAGGTCTAGTTACAAATAGAAGTCAATGGCATTCCACTCCTTATATCATGATCCTATAAAGTGCATTTTCTCACCCAAATCAAGATTTGACAGTGTGAGACCGATAGACTTTTTAACAAAGTTAGGATGAATATTATAGTGACAAGTGTCACAACTGTAAGAAATATTACAAGACAACCAATGGCATTCGATCCTTCAAACCTAGAGCAATAGTCTATGACAATCCATGCACATATAATTAGATGATATGAAGGGAAGGTCAAATTTTCAAAGAGCTTAGGCCAAATGGGAATCCACCATGTGGAGAAAGGGCATTAGCTTAGTAATGACTGACTATGTAGGATGAAAAAATCCCATAGATTATCCAAGTGGCATTATCTTGGGGGTCTTAACATAGATCTAATGGTTCACAATAATAGCTAATGCTAAAGGATAATGAGAGCCCATGGAGCTTCCAAGTGGCATGCTCACATTCATCATGTAGAAAAGGATCTGACAGTGTTAGTCTTAGGTGGAATATTCAAAGATCTAAACCCAATGACATGTTGACACATGTACTAAGGGCAATGGTCACATTTAGAGTTAACGAATAGGGTGACATGGAATTTACATATAAGCAGACAACTCACATTGAATATTCCTTTATAGAGGCATATGCAGCTTATAGAGCACGTGGCTTGTAGGTGAGTAATAGTTAGATAGGGTCAATAGATAACATTTGATCTTGGGTTTAAAGGATCAATGGACAACTTTTAATTTGAGAAAAATAGATAAATCATGTTATTTGAAGTTGGACATCTCAATGGATCTCAAATCCAATGTGGCATGCCACATGTTAATATGTTGTAGTATTTGGTTTAATAGTTGAAACTAATGGATCCTACATGGATGGGTAATAATTTAAAGAACATAAGAAGGTATGTGGGCCATTATAGATCATATTTTGTACCATAGATCATTTTATACCTCTACCACAGATGGAGCATCTCAATGCCATCATTAAAAGAGTAGGTTATTCTATGGAGTGCATGAGAGTAAAGAGATTTGTCTAGGAGGTTTTAGTTATGCAAAAAAGTGGTCAGTGGCATCTTTAGACGGTTACACATGAGGATAAAGTTTTTTCAGCCTCCACTACAATAATTTAACCTTATAGATCATGTAAAAGGGCATATCTAGTCAAGGAATCAAAGGGTTTGTTTCAAATCTTCATCATTCTTTGTAAAGGCAGTTTAGTCTTCTATACACAATAAACCATCAAAGGGGAATTTTAGTATTCTATACATGTATACCATTATTAGTCTGTGGGTATTATCCCGCTCAACCATGGTTTTTTTAAGGGGAAAGGTGTCGATGACAAGGGTGTATGTATATTAATTTATTTCCACATTGACCTCCACACGTGTACTATGGTATGTGCCTTACTGCCTTTCAAAAGTATCTTCCAATTTTTATGTGTGATTGGAATCACACTCACTAATTTATCTTATATTAGATTTTAGCTTTTTTGCCCTGAATAAACATAGTTGTGTCCCTATTAACTATGGGCTGAATTTTGTTTTCTCCTCATACTTATTCAGATGCATTATGTGGAGTTTGAGCCACATTCTCCTTCTTCTTTCCTTTTGTCTATCACGCTCCACTACATATGGATGTTAACTCTGATGTTATTCTTGATTGTTGTTGCTACAAAATAATCCTTTGATACATGTGAATCTAGGGTCTCTATCCTTTCATTCTCCTCCTGCATTATCCTCCATGATGTGCACAATAACACTTGTGATTTATTCAGGGTTTATTTAATATATATTTATTCCTTTGCATGCTCCTCCCACACCTTATGCACCTTCTAACACTTTTTTTTAATTTATGTGGAATGACATCCATCTTGTCTTCACTTTTTGTGCATCATTGAAACTATACCTCCTCTAAGAATTTTACCTTTATTGTTGCTTCTAAACAAAAAACATTATCCTCTATCTTCCCTTCTGAGGATCTCCTATTGCATGTTTTTTTTCCTTTCAATGAGCCTTCTTGCCTTTATTCCCTTCTTGTGCAATTGAGACATCTCTACAATTGTGGCATGACTTTTATTTATCCTATTCCCCTTGGATAGTAGGATTATACCCTATGAAAAAAAATTGTGTTCTTATTTTCATTTTCTCTTGGTGCATACTTAGACATTGGTGCCTCTTCCTTCTAAAACTGTTTGACAACTACTAATTTCACACATGGAAACTCTTCTTCCTCAGAAGAATCTTTGACTTATTTATCTATAGTTGGCACACAATCCAAAATTTCCATTATCTCATAGGGAACATCTTTCCCTCTACATTACTTGTAGGTCAAATTCTCTTTCTTGTTTCTCGTCACGGTAATCCTTTCATCCTTATTCTTGTGCGTAGGGATTTCAGGTTCCTTCCTATGGATATTGATCCTTCCTCTCCATTTGAGTTGGTCTTATAGATGCACTAATTGGTCCAATATTTTTGAAACCATATTTTCAAAACTTTACACCCTCATCTTTCCTTTACATCTTCTTTCTTAGAGATTTCTCTAACTAGCTACTATGTTACCACACAACCTTGTCTACTCAAATATCCACTCTCAAGGTATCATCAACATCCTTTAGTGTGAAGTAATTCTTAACATCCAAGACCCACTTCACCAGCTCCTCCAAGTCTAATTTTATTAATAACATTGGCACTTCAAATTTAGGCTAACTCTATGCACACCTTGACACCACTATCAATTTTTATATGTTACAATCTCTCTTTGCTTCTTTTTGGGATCCTTCCTCTTAGAAACTCTTGTCTTTGCCTTAATTTTTCTCTCACACAATGCTTTCATCTTGGAGGATATATCCTTTATCACCCTCGATATTTGTCATTTTAGGACATGTCTCATCATGGATTTTAGTTGAGCCACCTTGTTCATTTATTAAGTTCTATACCTATCTGTAACAAATGAAGAACAATTATCCTTTCCTTCACCTTCTACCTAACACTTTGATTAGAATATGCTCCTATCTTTGTGCACTTGATTAACTTCATGTTGGCAATATATGAGTAGTTGAGCTCCTTGAACCTTGATAGTGTGATGATTACCACATGTTTGGTGATATGTTAATGTCCTTACCCCCATATTTCACTAAAAAATGATTTCCTCACACTCAATGATATACATGCACTAAATATATTGAATGTGAGCTGCATCATGGTTAGGTAATTTTTTAAACCTCCATGTCATTGCTAGACTTTATTGTTATCATTCACCTAGGTATGATTACATAACTTAGCCACTATGTTGGATACTTCATGCACCTAACAACCCCATATGCTACCCACTATTTTGCTTCTTTGTCATAATCTTATGTATGTGTTATGGAATTTTGAACAACTTCATGGAGCCTCCCTCTACTATCCTACATAGCTCATCCTATTTACCGATTTATCTCCTTTATTCTTGTCACCTCCTTATCTTCTATCCACTTTTATTTCTAGTGGATAACAAAAAATTTGTATTTGCCTCATGTTTGGCACTCAAAAATACTTATTCATATCCTTACATCAACCCTCTTTGTTCTCTACTCTCCTTATCAAAATGAAAAAAAAACACTTTTATATCTCCCTCATAGTTGGCACTTCACTAACTTTATCATGATTTCTCATATTTGCCACTTGTTGGAGTGATCCCACTCTCTACATTCTAAAAGGTTTAAAATTATGAATTAGTAGTAACTTATGCAAATTTAGTTAAGGGTCCTAGTGAAGGTATGCCTTACACCACATAGTTGATTGAAAATCTCAACCGATCATTCATTAACACACTAGATTTATATAAATATTTTATTCTCATTCACTCAAATAGATTTTACAACATATTTTTCTAAACTTTTACAATGAGATCTTTGGTTCTTACCAATCCTAAGATCTAGATCTCTCTCTCCATTTTTATAAATGGCATTGGAGTCTCTCATTTATCCATGTTATTAAGGATATATTCCTTATGCATTATAAACTCTATATTTTGTACTGAATCATAAGAGTTTTTCCTGAAGAAGCCAAACTTTATTTCTTCAAGCCATGTAATTTCCATTATAGAGTATCTATCTAGGTTCATTGTCACATCTTCCATGCATGGGATATTAGTTGATAGAAGTGACCCTAAAATAATATTAAACATTTACATAAATACAAATACCTACCATAGGGTAGTATACTTTTATGGATCTCAAGTTACTCAATTCTAAGCCTTGTTAGGCATATCTGTCAAAACACATGTATAAATTTTAATTTTTTAGCTTTGTTTTTTGTCATAAATTTCATTTTGTGACTAGTTTACATACATATGTGGCTAACCCTAGCCAATTTGGAATATTTATATTTTATCCTTACACTATTCCATATATATTATGCATTGATTCTTTTCACGACTCTAATTTATTTCTCATATGATTAAGAGCATTGATCATTTGCATTTTCTTACACATTTAAAACTATGCTTACTATATTATTTGTACATAATACATGTGTATTTTCTAAAATTGAATACAATACCTTGATATACTCATGCCCTAACATTATTCACAATTATGCATGATCCACCTTACAAAATCATATGCAAATCAAAACTTTAACAAAAATGACACGTCATGAATTCAACCATCACTCCTCTAAGTTTCCATTGATCTATGTGGTTTAAAATCCACTCAAAATTAACTTTAACATATATTAATTTTGTTTTGTTCCATTTCTTTCACATATGTGCCTATGCCTTTTATCAAAGCTTATTGGCCTATGTTGATCTTATGTCCATTTAAGAACTTTTGCACTTCCTCCCTTCACATGTGGAAAACATGCCTAATTCAAAACTCTGCAACCCTCAATATTCTAAAAACCATGCAACTCCAATGTATTCATCCTTCTATGCAAGTGGAATCTTATGTACACCTGCATATCTCTTAAAACTTATATATTGTGTGATCATGTATACACACATTTGTATTATTAACCAACTAAATAGTGTTCCTTTTGGGTGATGTAATATTTCTAATTCACTTGGGATGTTTCTACATTAGAATACACAAGTAATTAAAATGTGAGATCTTACTCATAAGTAGGTTTTGAATGATAAAAACACTCTTGTGGCATGTTTCCCAAACCAAAGTCTTCCTTTACACCTAAGGTGTTTCCTAAGAAAACTTGTTTTATGATTCTTTCACTTCAAGACCCACATTGGGCCATAAAACATCTTCCTCTGCCTAGCTATGATACCTTATTTCTAGATCCTCCTTACTCTCCTTCTTCCTCTTGTGCGTTTATGCCCACCTCTAACCATCCACTTCCTCTAAGTCATTTCAACACTTATTTTTTTGCATGCACATTACAAAATTATCCCCTTGTGTACCCTTCATATCTTCCCTTTCATGTTGTATATCTATACACACCTTCATCCATCCTTGTGGGTCCATACCAACCCTCATTTTCTCTTGTGGATATGTGCCCACCTTTATCCATCTAGCTCTACTAAAAGGCTATCATGCCTTTTATTTTATTCCACTTGTGTACCTCTAGATCTCCTTTCTTGTATGCACTTTTTTATTTTTCCTATTGGCTGTAGAATGTATGCATTATTGCACTATATTATTCCTTACAATTCTCATGGGGAATGTCTCTTTAGTACTCATTTTTTAATCATTCTCCTTATCTATTGCACACAATTCTTTATATGCTTGGATCAATATCAACATTGGTCACTTTTCCTCCATCTCTCCACCTTTATCTTATTCAGCTTCAGGTTGATTTTAGTTTGTTCCTCCATATTCATCTACTTTAATATATTCAAAAAATACCTTCCCCATGTCATGTGTTATATTAATTTCACTAAATTAATCAGCTTTAGGTTGATCTTAGCTTACTCATTTCAAAAATCCCTTGTATCATGCACAAATAATATTGCATGGGTTGATTTCTCTTTGTTCCTTTTACATATTTAGATTCCTTTTATGGAATTTCATTCACATGATCATCTTCCTCATTTTCATTAAAGTAAAATGTTTATCCTTATCTCTTTTTTTTCCACCATGCTCCACTGTATATGGACATTATCTCTAATTCCCCTTTTGAATTTTTTTTCTACAAAAAAAAGCATTATTTTCCTTGAGAATATAGAGTACATGTCCTTTATTTATCCTCTATGATATGCACAAGAAACCATATTCTCTCTCTAGGGGTCCTCCTTTGCATTTGTGTCCTTTTACAGGCTCTTCCTACACCTTGTACACTTTTGAGCACTATTTTTGACTCTTATGAAATGATATCCACCTTACATTCACCCATTACATACTATTGGAACTAGACCTCCTCTTTGATTTATATATTCTATATTGGTTATAAACAACAACCTCATTCTCTATCTCCCTACTAAGTATTTCCACATGCACATTTCTTCCTTCTACTGTGTCTTCTAAAATTTATTCCATTTGCATGCTTCCCCTTATCTATTCCATACTTAGTTGTCTTTGAGACAAATTTTTAGCTATGAGTTAACTTCTATTCATCCTCTTCCCATTGGGTAGTAGGATTTTACCCTATGTAAATAAACTTGTGGAATTTTAAAATCTTTTCTAGTTGTGCATCCTTGGACATTGGTACCTCCTCATCCATACCATGCTTGAAAATTACTAGTTTCACACATGGAACTCTTCTTCCTTAGAAAATTCTCTTGATAATGTTTGTTTGGATAGAGCTCACTTTTTATCTTATATCATCTCATGGGGCATTTAATTACCTTTGCACTACTCACATGTTGGCTTCACCTAAAATTTTTCCTTCATTAATATCATTTCCTCCTCATTCTTGTGCCTAGGCCTTACATGTTCCTTTTTACATGATCCAAATTTGGGTTCTAATGTACTAGTCATGTGCATTTGATATTTTCACTATGCCCATTTAGATGTAGTTCATGTTCTTAAAACACTTTATTAAGACATTTTAGACACTCAAAATATTAGATCAAATGTTATTCTATGTAAAATTAGTATGAGGGTGATTCAAACATCTTCATAATGATGAGGTGAGAAATTACAAACCCTTGAAACATGAGGAAAAATTCCTAGTCTATATTTCCAATGGATTTTTTTTTTTTTTTTTTGAATTCTAAAGTATACTATAATTTCATATCTTTTTATTAATCTCAAAAAATAGACATGTTTAAAAAAACAACACTCGATTTTGAGGTCATATGAAATATTTTTGACCATTTCAAGTTGATAGACTTAATATTTGGGATCTCTTAGGAGAGAGTGTTAAGCTTTGGACTATTGGACTTTGAAGATTGACTATTGAACTCTAGAACTTCACAGAGATCATGGTAATGTGATTCATTTTGACATTTATTTATTTATTTCAAGTGTTGGGCAGATTCCAAGGATGAGAAAGCTAAAATATGGGTTTGGGGAAGACATAAGAGATGAGAAAACACATTGAGAAGGAAAGGAAGTTGGGATAATGTTGTTTGTAATAAAATTGAGTCTTTGTTTTTTGTGATCTTATTTTTCCCTAGCAATAAATGATTGACTCAATTGTATGGAAGTGCAATCAAGTGTCTGATAAAGTGTAGATCATAGTTTGTAAATGAGATTTGGGTAGGATGGTATTGTATGTTTTGTCCATATAGGTGAACTTGGTAGTACCTTGTGTACTCTTACATTAAATATTGAAAAAGGAATGTGTTTTCCTCAACTGCTAGAGTTTTTCCCACATTGGGTTTATCCAGGATAAAGTATATGGTTTGTGTGGTGTGATTTGCTCATTCATATGCTTCATTTTTATATTTAATAGGCTCTACATTTCACTTTCAACACTTGTGCATTTCTATTTTGTCATGTTTAACACCATACAATAGTCATAAATATAATTATTAATTAGCTCACTACTTAACATCCATATTGGTGAAGCTTAGAGTGGAATATTTTCCTATCTTACAGATCAAATTGGTATTATAGCAAGTTAGTGTTCCATAGATTATGTGGTTTGTTTGGTTATCATTTTACAGATATATCATTGTTACAAGAGGATTAATTGCTAGTGGAAAAGGTGATTTGGTCTCTTTACAAAAAGAGAATCTATAAGAAAGTGAAAGAGAGATTTGAGAAGTATGGCTTCTGAAGATGAGAGGATATTTGAAAATGATGAAGGATAATTTTATAAATTGGAAGAGGATGTTACAAACATATCTCAATCCATGAATGAGCTTGTGGAGATTATGAAGGTTGTCATGGCAAAGCTATGAGTTTCCATGAATACTTTCAAAGTAAATGAGGAGCTTAATGATTCTAAACATGAGAAAGATAAGGCTAAATCTATCCAAACAACACCTCCATTCAAAGTAGAGGGTTCTAGTCTC
Source organism: Torreya grandis (assembly GCA_037957365.1). Lineage (NCBI taxonomy): Eukaryota > Viridiplantae > Streptophyta > Pinopsida > Cupressales > Taxaceae > Torreya > Torreya grandis. The sequence goes on from JARHVA010002112.1 coordinate 2,648,508, forward strand.
ATGAGTTGTTCATAAAAATTTATTTACTGCTCACACACACACACACACACACACACACACACACACACACACACACATTCATAAAAAATCATTTACTGTATGCACACACACACGCACACGCACACGTACACGCGCGCGTGCGCGCACACACACATACACACACACACACACACACACACACACACACACACACACACACACACACACACACACACACACACACACACACACACACACACACAAAATCAAAACTATTAAAATGTTGACATAAAAAAAGTAAAATATAATGAAAACTATTAAAATAATAAGTTCATATGGTATCTAAAAATATAAGTTAATAGAGTAAAGTCTAAGTTAATTTATATTATTGGTAAAACCATAAGTCCATATCTTAAATCATGAGTTTTTTATACTACTATAAAAATTAGTATAAATATCATAAATACATTTATTTAAAAAACACCATAATGTATCAATCTCAAGATGCCTACGTTATATTTGTTACATAGTTTCATCGATTGGATGGTTCTATACTGATTAACGAATCCATCACCTTTGTATAAAATTTCATGTTAACTAATGAGAAATGGCCTCAATTTACCCACACTATTGCATTGGGAAAAATAATCCTACTAAAAATATAAAAAGGGTCCCAAATCTAACTTATTCCAGCTATAACATGATTCTTTTATTGTCTTATCAAATAAATAATAAAAATTATCATATGATATTCAAATGGATGTCAAATTTAAGGTTTGATATTATTATTAACATCTCACACTATTATGTTTTCTTCTCACACGCATAGTCGCCATTGCAAGTTATGCCTATTAGTGTAGTTATAAGTTTATATAGTAAACCATGATTTATTTTATTTAAAACAATGAGTTACTTTATATCATTATAAAAATGTATTAATTTTATATGATAGACCTTGAGTTGTGTTATTCAAACCACAAGAGTTTTTTGTATTATTCTAAAAATAATAAATTCATATGCTAAACCGTGATTTTTTAATTAAAACCATGAATTTTAAAACAATGAGTTCATGTGATAATAAGGTATGAGTTGCTTCATTAAGGCCAAATTTTTTGGTTTATTGAGGAGACAATTTAAGGTATATTTTTTTATTAAAAAAAATTACGTCCAATTTAGAATAAGTTATATAGGTATTTGAAAACCATAATTTATTGTAAAAAAATAAGTTTTTAAATTGTTGTTGAAATTAATAAGATATACTGTTTAAAAAAACCCATACAGTTCATATTTTCTTACTATTACAATTGTTGTTGAAATCAATAAGATATATTGCTTAAGAAAACCCATAGAGTTCATATTTTCTTACTATTAAATTAAATAATAGCACATATTTCAAGGTGGGGAAATGTAGAGCACACATTGGTATGAAATTTAGAGGAAATTGTCACATAACCATTATAACTTTGGATGCATATAGAAATTGAAATAATATTTGGTTTTTTAAAGAAAATAAAGCATTGGATCTATATGGTGTGAATAAAGAGATTTTATGAGTTAGATGGATCAAGTAGCTCTAGTGAGAAAAGAGTGGTTGGGCATTCCCTTATTTTGGTACAAATGCTAATGAATCCTATAACACATTATTTGGGAATGATAAGAAAAAAAACACCTTGATTAATTAGAAAACCAAATTAAGCGTAGATATTGTGTTTGTTAAAAATCAAAATTAAGTGCAAAGTATGTGGAATATGTTTGTAGAGCGCAAGTGTATTTGTGTGTGGAGTAAAAGTGTTTATATGCATGGATCAAGTGTTTTTTAAATGGAGAACAAGTGTATATATGTTTAGATCACAATTATGTTTACCACTTTGAATGGTTCACGAAAGGTGTTAAAAATATTAGTGCAAACTAATGATCATGATAATGAAAAACACATAAAATATTTTATTGACGGATACATGAGAAGGCCATATGTCATGGAAAGCATTTTATATATAGATATATCCAGGTCTTGCACATATAATCCCAACGGGAAAAAATGTAATGAATGGAAGGTAAGGAGTATGGAAATTATTGAGAGAGTATTCCCAAGTTTCACCACCATATCAACCGATTAATAGGATAAATGGATTGATTTTTAGTTAGAGTTATTACTTTACAAATTATTTTTAGATTAAAAAAAAAAAAATATTAGTCTTAATATCATATTAATACAATAATATTAAATTTGGAGTTATTAAATTATAAATTTTAGTATGTGGAGTAGAGGATTATTTTATATGACATAAAATACATATTGATTAATAAAATAAATTTTATTTCCAAAAACTTACTACAAAATATAGACTCACAATTTTGTTGGGTATTTTAGAAAAATGTAAATATGAATTTTGGAAATATATCAATAATTTTTATAAGATATTTAGAGCATTTATTTTATTTTGGTGATAAACCACTCTATGATAGTTAAAAACATGAAAAAATATTATGGAAAGAATAAAAACAATTGTTACTTTGGATAAGGTATTTAGAGGCGAAGGAAAAAGTGAGGACCAACAAATATCACTTCTATTTCTCAAAAATATTAAAGATGTACAATTGAAAATTGATGAGTATAAATTATTGATGAAAATAATTGATGTTGCATTAAATCTAGCCAACAAAGAAGAATTTGAAAATACTATTAATCTATTTATAATAAATTATAATGTGCATAACTCAGCATATTAAAAGTAAATTACATTCATTGAAATGATTTAATGCATGTAGTGCCTCATTGAAACCAAAACAAGGAATATTGATCCATCAAGAGGTTAAAAATATTAACTTCATGTGGAGTTATTGATCTCTTCGGACGTAAATGTGATGTTAACCTCCCATCTATAGATCGAATCAAAAGTTGGAAATGGAGTTCTATGATAAAATATTTGAAGTATAATATAAAAACTTGAGAGTGGCCCACTAGAATGAATTACATATACTATTGTAGAATTCAAAAATTACTTTCAAATTTGATTTGAGGATGCATTTTGACATACAATTTCAATTACACTAATACAAAGGGGACACAAATGTCAACTACTTTTACAATTGATTTGGACATTATTAATACATAAATTAAAATGATCAACTCTTTCCAAAACAATAATTGATATGGAACAAAAATTAAAAAACAAGGTTAACATTTGTGGTTATCTCTCATGTAAAATCTTTGGAATGACTTAAAATTTCATTGCCATTTTCATACGACCGCTATGAAAATATGAAAACAATAAAACAACTTTATAAATGAAAAGTTGAGGAAAAAAACTCAAATCCTTGAAATAAATGTGAAATAATTTATTAATTACCATTTAATATGATATATATTACATAATTGTATGAATATAAAATACTTCATTAATTATCATTTAATGTGATACATATAAAATGAATATAAAATAATTGTTTATTTATCAAATTAAAATGTTTCTATAATATGTTTTTTCGGTCAAAAGAAAATGTTAATATAATATGCATACAAAAATTATAAAAATGCCTATATCAGTATGTATACTCGGTTGACGCTTCTCCTTTTAATTTAATTTTACTAGCTCAAATTCACATAAGAGTTAATACAATTTACATCATTTTGTGGATATATGCACAACATACGAATTTTCATTTCCCCTTACCTACTACGTCTACTTTAAAAACAAACAATTAAATCATCTTGAATTTCAAGATATTTCCCTGGTTCTGATTTTTCCAGGAAACTAAAATCCGTGTGGCTATCTGTCCCTCTCCACTTCAGTAACGTCATACACATTGAAATTCGCCGCCTCCCGATAGCATGATTATGGCATTGAAAGAAAACAATCCATCATCTTCTACCACAGCTCGCTTAATATCGAGCAAACAATTCCAACTTCGTACAACGGTTAATCATGACACTTTCTTTCTTCGAAAACATGAAGAAATTATGATAACCCAACTCCTTTATTTTGTTGCTTGGGTCCAAATGAGCAATAACTACACACGAACTAATACGACACAAAAAATAGAGAATGAACAAAAGAGACATTGAATAATGCAGAGCATTACACAATACCCCCTCAGAACCATCTTCAGAGACCACCTCTTAAAGTTTTAAATACAATCACATTCGTATAGATGTCAAGATAGTCAAAAATACATCTTGAGTGATTAATGCGTAAGTACAAAGAAATGGAGGGATGTCAGGTTCTGACAATAATACATTTAAGAGTGTATAATATGTGAAAAATATGTTGTTTTAAAATACTCCAAAGTATCATTAATATGTATAACATGAAAAAATAAGTATTTTTAAATCAATGAATACTGAAATTTGAGTTATTGATCAAAAGTTAAGCCATTTGAAAATCTTGCTTGCATGAAAAATTTGAGTGGAAATAGTGGTGAAAAATACTTTGAATCAAATTCCCCCAAAAGCATGAAAAACATGAGGCCCTTTGGAGAAAAAGCTTTAAAAAATTGTGAATTAATTTTCTCAAAAAAATTGAAGGTCCTTTTGAGTAAAAGTTAAGTACTTTTGAGTTGGAAGTGATTAGGGGCTTATTTCTCATATGACTAAGGGCTAAAAACTTTTGTGGGTGATCCTTCCTACCTCTTTTTAATTAATATAATTGATGTGCAAGTGACATCATCTAAAAATGGCTCCAAAATGAATAATAACACTTTTCACCTGGTTAAATTTGATGGCCTCTTGGATGTCACAATGTGCAAAATGGATGGTCAGAATCTACAGGGTGTTTTTGGAATGGTTAGAGTTTGAACGGTGTTTTAATAGTGGTTGGATTCCATTGAATGTTTTTGCAGTGGTTAGAACCTGCATGGTATGCATGCAAGGTTGTTAGAGTTTGAGGGGTGCTCAAGCAAGCATTAAAATTTATCATCTATTCAGGAAAGCGTCGAAGTTTGTGGCATGTTTGAACATGAGATGGAACCCAATTGGTGTCTAAAAACACGTTAGAACCTAATAGGTGTCTAAACGGGATTAAGAACCTGATAGGTGTTAGAATCAGGCTCAAAACTTGATAGTGTTTGGATCAGGACTAGAACTCAATGGTGTTTGAAGCAACAAAAACCTGACAAAGTGCTTAGGGGGTTGAAAAGTCCATCAGAACTTGTAAACCCACTACCAAATGGTCGATCCCTGAAAAATGTATGCCAAGGTGGAAATGTCCAATGAAACCTATTTTCTTGACATGAAAAGTCTGACCCAAAATAAAGACTACCAAAACTACCTACAAGGGTTAGAAACTTCGTCAAAACTGAAGAACCCGAAAAACTACAGAGTTGGTATGGCTCTTCTAAAAAATAAGAGAGACCCATTTGAGAAATCAAAAAAATTAAAATAAACTAATTTTTTTTCTTGATTTGACAATCCCTCTATACGAATATGCATGAAATGACTCAAAAAGCTCTAAAAATCTTCAAAATGGATGAAAATCACTATCACAAATCTAGGTCATGCTTACAATCAATTTGAAGGTTTTTGCACATTTTAAATTTGATGGCACTATATTTTTGTGATTGGAGACTTTAAAAGTATACATTGCACGTATTTTTATGAAATCCCACCAAACTTATAAAATTGCCAAAAATCAAGAAAACCAAAAAGAATTCTAGTAGGTAAGATCTCACCAAGGAATTCAAAAATTGTAAAATGGTCATCAGATCATAGATATAATACTATGTCATGTTACTCAAATATCTTTGAATGTCACATATTGCACAAAACCCTAGGATTAGGTGAGAGTAAGATGCAAAATGGAAGTGAGATTAATAAATGTTCATTAAGTGATTTATTAGTCAAAAAATAAAAATGAGGTACATTACATAATGAGACATTAGATCACCATAAAGGAAAAAACTCAACTTACAATTAGAAAACACATTAAATGTATTTCCCTTAATGACCTTAACAACCCTAAGCAAGCTAACTATTAGCTTCATAAGTAAAACTAAAAGTGTAAAAGTTCCATACTAACACCTACCATGGCATCGTTATACTTAGTGATATTCTCCTCCTGTTAATAGTGTCTTTTCTTTATTGTTCTTAGTGTTTTTAGAGGAGAAAAAGAACTAGAAATGGCACCTTGTAGTAACACACCTCTTTCGTAGCTACAATGCCTTTGTCATAGCTACAATAACTTATTTTACACCAAAATTATTCAATTTGAATAGCATAATTACACCTTTATGAACAACAAAATGAAATCCCGCAATTCCTCTTAGTTGGTCATGCCTCCCTTATTTTCCATGCTTTTCTTTTATGTTTCTTAAGACACCTTCTCCTGAATTATTTTTAAAATCTATCCTTATGAATTTTATCTTAGCCTAATGATACATTTAAAAATCAAAACTTATCTTCTAGTTTAATTCCTCTCACCCCTTGGTTTACCAAGGAAAGCTTCCTCTTTGACAAGATTTTTATCAATTACTTTTACTCACCATGCTTCCTCCCTGACAAGATCTCCCTCACAACTTCTCTCCAAGATTGCCAACCATGAGCTCTTAATACCATAAAATAATCCACGTACAATGATAACCAAGAATCCATAATATTTATTATTGGAGTGGTTAATATATAAATCTTATGCAAATCATAGAAACAAGGAGGGTAGGTATAATAAAAATTGATGGAAAGCTACAAATAAGTTTGACCCATACAACGACAATAACCAAAGAATTATAGTTTGTTGATACACAAAACAAACTATTTTAAAAAATAAGCTTAATTATTCTAATACAAATGATATTGAAAATATATATTAATTAATGAAATAAGTTTCGTAGTAAAAAAATGCTACAAAACATAGACTTGCAGCTTTCACGAGTATTTGGTTAAAATGTAAACATGATTTTTGGAGGTAGATCAATTATTTTGGTATGATATTTAGATAAGTTGCCTTTTGTTAGTGATAAATCACCATATGATAGTAAAAAAACATGCAAAACTATTATGAAGAAAAATAAAAAAATGTTACTATGGATTAGATATTTATATGTGAAGGAAAAAGTGAGAACCAACAAATATTTCTTCAATTTCTCAAAAATATTAAAGATGCATAGCTGAGAATTGATGATTAAAAAATATTGATGAAAAGAATTGATATTGCATTAAATCTAGTCAACGAGGAATAATTTGACAATACTATTTATTTATTTGCAATAAATTATAATGTGCATAACCAAAAAAAAAAAAAAAAAAAGGAATATTGATCCATCAAGAGGTTAGAAATATTAACTTCATGTGGAGTTATTAATTTCTTTGGATGTAAATGTGATATTAACATTTCATCTATAAATTGAATCAAGAGTTGTAAATGGAACTCTAGGATATAAATTTCTAAGTATAATATAAAAATTTGAGAGTGACCTACTAGAATGACTTACATATGCTATGGTAGAATTAAACAGTTACTTTGGAATTTGATTTGAATATACATCTCCACATACAATTTCAAGTATACCAGTAGAAAGAGGATGCACATGCCAACTATCCTTATAATTAGTTTGGACACTATTGATACACAAATCAAAATGGTTAGCTCTTCCAAAACAACAATTTATATAGACAAAAAATAAAGAACAAAGTTAACCGTTGTGACTATGTCTCATATAATTTTTTTGGAAAGACTCAATTTTTTTCTATCATTTTCATGCGACCACTACGAAAATATAAAAACAAAAAACAACTTTCTAAATAAAACGCTGAAGAAAAAACTCAAATCCTTCAAATAAATATGAAATACTTCATTAATTATTAATTAATGTGATACATACAACACAATTATATGAATACAAAATACTTTATTAGTTATTATTTAATGTGATACATATTATATGAATATAAAATATTTTATTATTTATCAAAGAAAATGTTCATATAATATACATACAATAATTATAAATACTCGAAGATGCTACCAACATAAAAATAATCTAAATACATCCATAGACAAGAAGTCGTATCTAACCTTAATGACAAATCCATTATCAAATTTAAAAAAAAATTCAAACTCCGTTCAACAATTAATCGTGGCACTCCTTTAGGGTCGAATCAACTTACGACAAGTGGAATCAATTTACTTACAGTCAATGGTAAATTGGGAGTAATGGAAGCCGAATGAGAGCGGTTCACTGCTCAGAATAATGTAATTGAGAAGCTTGTGGGTCCCGCCAGGTCCCCGGATGGTTCCAAATTTTCATTTTTCTTTTTCTTTCCACTTTTCGTATTAGGTTTTATGTTATATTAACCCAGATAATAATAATAATAATAATAATAATAATAATAATAATAAAAAATTGAGATTAAATTATATTATATAGAAATATATAAATTTTAGTGTTTTTTGGTTTAGATTTTAGGTTTATATATTAAAAATATATATCATTAAGGTTTTATAAATGTTTTAATTTTTAATTTAAAAAAAATATATAATAATTTGAAATAAAATTAAAATAAATATTAAAAATAAAAAAATTATTTTAAAAGATTCATATTATTTTCTAAAATTTAGAAATAATGGTACATAATTTTTTTAAAAATAAAATTTAGAAATAATGGTATATAATTTTTTTTCTTTCTAAAAAAATAAATCCTTATTCTTTTAATCTCTTTTTAATGTATTTTCAAATATCTTTTTAAATCAATTATCTCTATATATATATTTTTTTATTTTTTATTTTTTCATTTTCTTCATCTTCTTTTTAATATTTCTTCCCTTCCCATTTTAAATATAATATCCTATATATATAAAATAAATTTAATGATATAAAATAACATTCAAGTAAATGTTAGTCAATAACATCAATTGGGCACATTCAAAATGTTCATTTTGATATTTATTAATATTATCTAGTTTATAAAATACAAATCATTATTATTTTTTTATTTTTTTTGCTTTAATATGATTTTTGGATTTTTATTAATCTATGGGGTGGTTTGATACAAAGATTGATGTACTTATGTTAAAATTTTTGGTTGACATTTCTTAAATTTTAAATGGGTCAAATATGAAAATTTAGGAGTCTTTTTTTTCAAAATATGTAGGAAACATTTACATTAGACTTTGCTTTAATGTTTGTATCACATTTTGTGTTGGGTATTTTTTTAAATTTTGTATGATCAACATTATTTTGGAAGTGTGTTTCATATTTTTTATGTAAATTATGTCAGATTTAATGTGATCTATATTAATAATAATTAGTAACGTTAATAGTAGAATTTTTTTATAAAAAGTGATAAATATGGAAGCTTACCACTATTTTAGAGGTCATTTCTATTTCTTTGACAAAAATTACATTATACTTCAAAAAATATTACTTATACTAATAATATTAAAGATCTTGAAAATTTTTTTAAAAAAATGACTCTCTTTATAACTTAATTTCCTAAAAATATACTAGTTTTTAAAAACTCCTTTACCTTTTATTTTAAGTAAGGGAGGGTCTTTTATTTATTCCCCCCAAAAAATAAGATTTTTAATATATATGATAAGATGACTCGTGTTCATCCTTATCTTCCCTTCCCTCTCAGAGAAATAAAGTATACATGTTGACATCTTTCTTAACACTCATAGTGTTACCTCTTCCATAATACAACATAACACTATCAAAATTTTATGACCTTCCAAACAAAACATGGTATGTAACCATGAGTAAACATCACACAAGAACTTGATTCAATAGCTCATAATTTACATATCCACTTTACAACATTTGAGCTATATGATAATATTATACTCCTTTAACAACAAAGATACTTTATATAACTTTGGGTGCTGTAGATATAAAATTCTAACTCTTATATTAATTTAGTATTATTAAATTATATAAACCTCTCTTATCATCCATAACATTGTAACCCTTAAAAATATCAAATTCAGCTTGTATATCAGTTTAGTATTACTAAATTATAAATTTCCATTATCATCCATAATATTATAACCCTTAAAATTTTTATTCACTTGGTTCAGAAAATGTGTTTTCTTTAGCATTCTCCTCCATTTTTACTCAAAACCTCGGGGACCCTCCTTTTGCTAGAAAATTTTTCATCTACGTATGCTACTTACATACTACCTGCATTTCCTCTTCTTTTACCACACATTGAACATGAGGGAGATCAAAATCATGATTACCAAAGATGCATTGAATGATCATTATTATAATTTTGTAACATCTTAAATAGAGTTAATTATACTTATTTATAAAGTAATATGTATTTTATGTTAATATTTCCCTAGAGGAATAATCAAATTTATCTTTGTGAGTAGATTTTTACACTTTTAATAGTGTTTACTTCTCTTTTTTTTCTTTATAAAATGTTAAGTAGCATGAGGATAGAAGATTTAACTTTAGATGGAGGATTTTTCGGATTAAAAATTCTAGAGTTTCTTATTATATATCATATTTAAAGTTTTTTTTTGATTGAATGTTTAAGCATTACATGGAAACTCTAAATCTCCTCCATTTTTACTCAAAACCTCGGGGACCCTAGCATTCTCCTCCATTTTTACTCAAAACCTCGGGGACCCTCCTTTTGCTAGAAAATTTTTCATCTACGTATGCTACTTACATACTACCTGCATTTCCTCTTCTTTTACCACACATTGAACATGAGGGAGATCAAAATCATGATTACCAAAGATGCATTGAATGATCATTATTATAATTTTGTAACATCTTAAATAGAGTTAATTATACTTATTTATAAAGTAATATGTATTTTATGTTAATATTTCCCTAGAGGAATAATCAAATTTATCTTTGTGAGTAGATTTTTACACTTTTAATAGTGTTTACTTCTCTTTTTTTTCTTTATAAAATGTTAAGTAGCATGAGGATAGAAGATTTAACTTTAGATGGAGGATTTTTCGGATTAAAAATTCTAGAGTTTCTTATTATATATCATATTTAAAGTTTTTTTTTGATTGAATGTTTAAGCATTACATGGAATCTCTAAATCACATATAATGTCGGTATTTTTATCTATAATTTAAAGTAAATATATAATGAATTATAATGTTAAATAAGTATATATTTAAATTAGTGAGTTCTTTTTTTAAGCATATATGATTAAAGGTATCAATGTTATAAAAATCACTTCAAGTATGATCTTGATCTTAACCGTTCAATTTTTTATATCGAGTCTCTAGAGATATTTGTACCTTGGTGGATGGAAATAATTAACCATCATCCTCACCGATTAAATCACAATCTATATAAAACCTATTAAGAAAACATACTTATATTTTATGTTTGGGGCTTCAATTCCTTTAAATCATTAAACTTATACATGTATATTTTATTTCATTTTTTTTATATTGAAGAAATACAAAATACAAGAAATAAATGCAGCAAAGTTGCAAATAAGAAAAAAGTATAATGCAGCCATTCCAAGAAATAACCAACAACCTGGCAAAGCTAAAACTATCCATAAGAACTATGGTTGTACATGACAACTCTGCCCTCTGACTAACAATACAGAAAAAATAATAGAACTGCCTCTATAAAGTGAAATGATGATCAGGCCATCTTAGAAACCCTTCCAGCTATTTTGTGTTCAATGTTTGAGCCTTTTCAAGCTACAAAATTTGAGATTTAATTTTCTCAAGCTGATAAACAGAAAAAATATTCTTCTTAGATAAGCCCTATAGATATGAAAACAAGGAAGTAATCTACAAAATGATATCAAAGTAAAGCCAATGAATCACTGATTTCAGATGAAATTTAATATTAGAGAATATTGCTAAACATCTGGGTTTCCATAAATGAAATAAAATGACCTATCTAATAGAATCAACTATCAAATTATTGTGTAATCTAAATCCCAATAATGCTTTCTTCCATTTTAATTGATGGCCAAAGATAGCAGACAGATTTTTAAAAATAACAAACTATTATTTTTTAACAAATATACAGTCCCAAAAAATATGATTCAAAGTTTCTTTGTAGGTGTAGAAAGGACATTTAACAAGCTACACTAAGATGCATTTTAACCTATCTTCCACAAGAATTTTATGGTGTAAGATCTTCCATGCCATGATTTTTGTATCCTCATCAGCTTTAGTTTTGTAGACTTGAGCACTTAACCTAATCCAAGAATTGTTCTTAAGTTTACATTTCCATTTTTGATTTGGCCATGGGTTAAGATACATATGAGGAAGTAGTGAAAGATAAATTTTCTTTAAGGAAAACTGTCTAAAATGCCCATATGTAAGCCAATGCCAATCGTTAAAAAATTTCACTGAACCAAAGTGCACATCTTCATTATTAAATTTTTAGAGACTAAAGATTGAACAAAAATAAGAAACCCTTCAAAATTATTATTAAGCATAAAGTGTTCCATAGTAAAAACCCACGATGGCCAACTCATTGATTTAAATTCCCAAAGATCATCAAATTGATGAACTAACTTTTTGAATAACAAATATGCCTACTTAGAAAATATCATAGCCAAAGGTTGGTCATGGTACTGAACATGTTTATTACACCAAATGGATGAAGTGGCAAAATTGAAACCATGATGTAATGATGCTTCCTTCCACTTAAGGAAATGACTAACCTTCTGCCATGCCTTTCAAATGGATTATAAAGCTGGTGATGCCTTAATGCAAAAGAAAGGTGTAAGAGGTATTTTATCTAACCAACTAACTTCCTACCATTTACTTTTAATAGAAGCATATTTCAATCTATGTCTTACCAAGATTTTCTAAGGATATTTACCTTTAACTACTCTGACAATCCATTTAGCTGCTAAACATATCCCTTGAGTTTTGGGATCAATCACACCCAATCCACCTCTCCCTCTCGACTGTATACAATGAGACCACGAGGTATATTTGAAACCAAAAAAACCATCCCACTTGGACCAAATGAATTGATGAGAGATCTTATTTAAATCCTCATACCCTTTTTTAAAGGCATCCACCATGAACAAAAATAAACATGAGATGCAAGGAATATTTTATTGACAACTTGAATTCTGCTAGCCAATGAAAGAAAATTATTACCCCAATTAAAGAGTTTGATTTTGAGTTTATTAAGAAACCATTTCCACATCTCATGAAGAGAGACACCTAACCTGAAAGGGATGCCTAAGTATCTTGTGATCTCACCATGTTTAATTTATTTCCATTCTCTATGAATCCATTCGGGGACAATGTCAATTTGAATCATTAAAAACTCAATTTTTTCATGGGCTAATTGTGAACCTAAAACCGAGCAATAAAGATCCAATATATCAAGAGTATTACTGATTTATGCTTTTGAATTTTGCAAAAAAAGCATATTGTCATCAACAAAGTGGGAATTAATCACACAAGCCTTTTATGGAATAAATATACCTGATGTAAGATTCGATTAATTAGCCTTCTGTAATAAATAACCCAGAGCATCAGCTGTAAGAACATGTAAAAAAGGAGCAAGTGGACAACCCTGTCTGATAGAGCATTTTAGACCAAAAGGATTTGACATATGATTATTAATAATTGATTGAGAATTAGCATCCTTAAACAACATTCGAACATGATCATAAATTTTATGACCAAAAATGAGCCATTATAACATTTTGAGGATAAAGCTCCAACGTATTCTATCATAGGATTTATCAAAATCAAGCTTGACTAACAAAGCATTTTGACTAGTCTCTTAAGCCCATTCACTCACCTCCTCAACAAGGATTAAATTATCAAGAATAATTCTACCCCAGGAAACTAGTTTGTTTAGGTCTTACTATGTCTTGATCCACTGGCTTAATATGCCTAGCTAAAGCCTTAGTTATAATTTTATAAGAAGTATTTAATAAAGTAATTAGTCACCAAATGGAAATGGAATCCTTATTTCCTCCTTTAGGTAAAAGTTTGATAATTCTTTTATTAATAATAGGACCCTAGGAACCTTTATTAAAGGCCTCTAGATAAAAATAATAAAAGTCATCTTTAGTATGGGGCCACATAGCATGATAAAATTCCACTGGGAGCCCATCTGCACCTAGGATTTTGTTCAAGGCCATAGAGAATAGAGCATGCTCAAGATCATCTAAAGATAGCATCTGATCCAAAAACTGACTGTAACTAGGATCGATTCAGTTAAGAATGCAATCTTTAACAATATCTTCCAAGATGTGCTATAAATCATCCCAATGATGATCATCACTGAATAGATTTGCATAGAATTTTTGAAAAAGCAAATTGATCTCATTTGGATCTGTATGCAAGGATCCCTCATCATCCTTAACAACAATAATTTTTCCTTTTCATGTTTATAATTCAAGTAATAAAAAAAAATCTAGATCTTTTGTTACCCTCTTTAATCTAATGAAGGTGAGCTCTGATTTTAGCCCCCATACCTCTATAGTTATCAAGATTACACTATTGTGTCTCGATCTCAGAAATAGTAGATTGAATATTAATGTTACTAGGATCTACATTTAGCTATTTCCATGCATGTTCTAATATCCCTTTAAGCATTTTTTCTTTGCACCTATGCTTCCAAGCCATTCTCCTACCAAAATCATGTAAAAACAAAATACATTGGGAAATAGTAGAACACCACCATTTGATTCATGATTCCCCTTCTTGAGGCTTGGGGGTAAAATCCCAAATACCCTTCAGAGCAACTATTCAATCAAGATTTTTAAGATGAGAAATATTCAACTTATAGGGAAGATCATGTTTAGTGTTAGGCATTTGAGAAGCAAAAAAGGTACAAAACATCAAAAAATTATCTAAAAGGGTTATAGAATAATCAACTTGAACCAAATTACCCAATGCTACTTGGACCAAATGCAGGTTAGGGGATAGGTAAAACCTATCAAGTCTACTTAATTTCCTCTCACCTCCTAATATGCAATTGGTCCAAGCATACCAATAGCTGGCATGGCTAGAAAATTTGTCTAAGATAGGATCTACAACACCCAAAGAATTATAGCAAAATAACCATTTATCAAATTCCTCATTGTTGAGTTTATTCTATTTAAACTAGCTACGATCATTATAGTGTTCAACCATAGTAAAATCACTACCTAAAACCCAATCAACATTAGGTAAATATTTGGACATCCATTCCTACAGGATATTATGATCTTTCACATTATTGGGTGTATACACAAAACATAATCCCTATAGCCAAACCATTGATAAAAACAAGGACCCAAACACAATTGTGTGCACAGTCCTCACCTTTATTAATAATATGCTTTGCTATCCATGGAGCTATTCCCAAAACAACACCTCCTCTACCCTCACTATGAGATGTATGTAGAAAAACATCTCTCCATACATGAAATAGTGATGCTTCAAGAGAACTGCCACTAACTTTGACTTCTTGCAAAAATAAAATATCAGGTTTCCATTTGATAATAACTTTCTTAACTTTAAACTTTTGGTGAGGGAGAGAAATCCCTCTAACATTCTAAGATAAAACATTGCACTTCATGTCAAAGATGATATGATAAGTTCATCTTCTTGAGGCATCATATCAAATTAATTGGCAAGAGTAACCTGCTGATCTCCATTATGAATATCTCTAGTAGCTAAAGAGGGGGACCTTGACTTATGTTAGGGAGATGATGAGGGAGATATAGGTTTATGAAACTGATCCTAGGAGGTAGACAAGGAAGAAGAAGAGATGGACTTATTTACATTCTGAATTTGAGAGGTAGGAGAGGAAGAAGGAATTTTGGCACAAGAATAAGAATGAGAAGCTATGGGGATAGAAGAGCCAAAAGGTTCCTTTGTTTTCTTGACCACTCTCCATTCATCAGACATAATTACATCTTTGAAAGATGAAACAACATTGGATGATGGTTCTACAGATGGCTAATCGAGATGACTATTCGGGGAAGCAACAGAAGGTTTGATTGGATTTTGCTGATCCCTTTGACTAGGAAAATGCTGAGAAAGTGATCGAGAACTTTAAAGGACTGGGGCAGAAACTGGGGAAGGCTGGGTATATTTACTTTTTTTGGTAGGGAAATTTCTTATTAAATGTCCTTTCTAACAAAAAAAACATGCATTGGGCTTATTTAAATATACTTATGGTTGTTCTAACTCAAAACTAGGAATAATCAGCTTGATAGTCTCAAGTAACTGCTTGTTAAAATCCACTTCCACAAAAACCTAGGATGCACTCTTAAGCTAGCAAACTTATCAGTATTAAGTTTGCACCAGATGACTTTACCCAACTGTGACATAATATCTTTCAAAAATGACCTAAAGGCTAAATTTAGATATGGTAATTCAATCCACATAGGATATCTAGATTTGGATGGCCCTTCAGGATGGAAGTCAAAGCTCCAAACCTACATGTAACAGAATTGTCCACAAATAACCCAAGTACCATATTGAAGCACCGCTTGAGTATGCTTTGCTAATTTAAAAGTGCAGGATACATATCCTTTCCCTAGCCCTCTTATGGATTTGATTTCCCAACACTTGTTTTCCCAATTCATTCTGGCCCAACGGTAAAAATCCAATTCAAAAGGGACACCCCTTAAGAAAAATAAAATAACAAAATGATTTTAACATTCATTAATAACTTCAATAACTTCATCCGAAAGCAAAAATTCTACAGTTTTACCTACTTCAGCATTGGACAAATCTTCTTTCATAGTGTCGCTTTTGTCCTTTTGAATGCAAATCTTGTCAGCAACCATGCCTCTAGTCATATCATCTCTGCAATCCTTGTTGAGGGAATCATTAGTTTTATCTGATACCTTTCTCTCACCATTCAGCGCGCAAGCTCCCTCCATGTTTTGAGACTCATGAACCATTTCCAAGTCTTGCGAATCGTCCTTCTCTCTTTTGTCACAGCCCAGATCTAGGTAATTATTGCCTCCAGACTACTTTGCCACAATCTTAAGCCTCATAAAAACTACGAACCAAACAGGGGAAACAAAAAGACCTAAGATCTAAATGAAACTTCTCACCCTATCTCACTTTTTCTCCGCAAACGTTGAATGTTTACAAATCTTAACATGTTCCAAATTTTTACATATATTTTATTTTGATGAAAAATATTTCTCCTAGAAAGTTTTTACGACTCTTTCCCTTACATCTTAAGATACTATAATCCCATCTCTCTAAACATATAAATTGAATATAACCGACTAGCATTCACAAGTCCTGCTCTCTTATTAGTCCCAAAGGGAGGGACTTTAGCCTTTGTTTATCATTAGCCTGCCATTAATCTTGTTGTTTGGACCAATTAGATTGTATTACCTCTGCATGCTAAAATAAAAATGTGATATTTTGCATGAATAAGTTGCATGTCTTTTAAGTAGACACATAAAATAATATTATCTATATATTTTAATTGGTTTATTTTTTTTGGGATGTTATTTCAAACTTCGCTTAACCCAAAGCAGTGGTGTAGACACTGTTTAATGGCACAATTATAATGGCACTTTTAATATTGTCAGTTACAGCCATCGAGGGTAGCAGCAGACAGGTGCCATCACGCATGGTAGGGTAGTCAGCCGCAAATATTCTGAGAATTCATAAACTAGTTCCTGTCTAGCATACAGTCTGGCAGCCATAGATAGATGTATCAAGGAAGCTTGTTAGACTGTTCATAGCTAAAATATTTAATTGATGTGCATCATAAGATTGGTAAGGATACATTGCAAATGAAGGCAATAGCTTCTGTGCTCGTATGATTTTTTTGGGGCTGGTACCTCTACACACGCAAAGAGCCTCTGTCAACTCACAGCAACACAACTCAGACTGTAACACAGGTATCCTCTAGTGTTATGTATAAGGTTCATTTTGATGATTATCAGTGACAAGATTGAAATAAACTGCTTCTTTTATTTTTGTCTAATAGACAAATCCCGATTGCTTAGGTATGTTCAGGGTTTTTCCTAGCTTGAATTTTTAAGGGAGGTTGCACAATAACTCCAAAGGCAGATTGATACAAATTTGTAAAAAAATGGTTAAGTATTTCCTATTTTCACGCAGAATTTTAAAAATTGCACCTTACTTTGCTTCGTCCTATTTTGTTATATAGGAATCTTTACTGACGGTGCTTGCGCAGACGGAACTGTTTAATCCGCATCGTTCGAGTGTGGATCTAGGGGATTTTGAGTGCGATTTATCAACGGAAGAGATGGAAAGAGATATGGCGACTTTAGGATGGGTGGACTGTTCTTCAAAATCCGTAAATGGCGTCATGCCTTTTCCACTGCTCCACCAAGCTCCACAATCTTCAATGTCAATTCCAAATCCTGTATTTACCAAGCTTGCCAATTCAGGGGTAAAGATACCGTGTTCGAGCCAAATTTCTATAAATGAAGGCTACAAACAGCAGCTTCCCTTACAGTCCGTGACAGCTACAAGGTAAATATTTTTGAAGCGTTTCCTCTATAACTATTTTTTTACAGTCTAGTACAATGTAACTAATAGAGTTATGAAAAACATATTTGGATTAGACTGTTGCATCCTTTTGTAAATAAAAAAGGACGAAACCCAATATAATTCAAATATATTTTTCATAATGTCTACCTGTGGAAATCTCTGAGAGTTAATTGTACTTCTTTGATCATGGAATTTAGGTTTTCCAATGCCGTGAGTGTAAGATGCTTGTTATGGTTCAAATATTGTGTCATAATTTTCGTGTAAGATGCAAGTTATGTTTCCAATATTCTGCCATAATTTTCTTGATCTTCTAAATTTTGTGTATTTCTAGATATTACAGGCCATTGCGATTTGAGAGAATCAAAATTTCTGCTAATTTCAACTGTTATGACCTTAATTATTTTCAATTAATTTTAATTATGAAATTGCAATGGGTGCAGCATGCAGGATCTTTTAAATTCGGTGATGCAGAAGACCAATTCAGCAGCCAAAAATGCATGAAGGGAGAGATACGACTGTAGGCCTTTGACGTGCAAGGATACGGAAAATATATTTTGGAAGTCACAATTAGCACAAGACTTGCGCGCGACGGCTTATATGCTTAAAACTTTAACATTGAACTCAACTGTGTTGATTTGAACAAATAACTTTGAAATGCATTTGAAGTTCTGGCAGGCATCTTCCCCGTTCCTGAAATTCAAAACATAAAACATAACATTAGCAGTCTTTCATTTTGACATAAAACATAACATTTGAATTTAGAGATCAAAACACAGGTATAAACCTCCACACAACATGGTAAAGCTCCAATCTACAATTTCCAATTTCTTAATACTATTACAATTTAACCGTTCAGTTTTCTCTCTCTACTTCCCACAGAGACTTGGCGCTCTGCGCCCTTGTTTTTTAAATCGCTTCCAGCATTCTCCTCAAGTCCTAGCACCCTTGGAAAAAATATTTCTTTTCCACGATAAGATCTCTTAATTTCGAGATCGACATTAAGATGAAGAAAATATGGCCACGATGATTGGAGTTTTAAGGTGGAAGCAAATTATCGTTGGAGATGGAGGAAGATGCGCATGTGAAAAAATGGGTAAGATAAGAGAAATGTTATTTGGGGGAGAAAGGCTCTCAAAGAGACGTATATAAAGAATCTCATCTCCTTTCCTTGTTATCATTGTTGGAATGTTCCTTGCGTTTTCATAAAAATATTGTGGGTTTTAAATTTCTATTTTATCTTAATATATGTTTAATAAAATTTATTGAATGATTATTTTGAGTGAAGAATTTTCCTTAAAAATTGAAATAGTTATAAAAATATTTTTTTATAAAATATATGAAATATTTGTTTAAATTAATATTTAATTTTATAAAATTATAACACATTTACTAATCATATAAATTAATCAAATTATATATTTTCCTCATTACGATAATTTTTGTTTTACTTAAGTTTTTACAATAGATGTTTATATATATATATATATATATATATATATATATATATATATATATATATATATATATATATATATAAATTAACAACATTCTATACAAAGTACTTTTTAAAAACATAAAAATTATTTCACAAAATCTTTCAATTGTTATATGAAATTTATGTTTATAATATATAAATATAAAATGAAGATTCTTCATAAAATATTAGATTTTTTCAAAAATTTAAGTTAAAAATATAAAACCAATAATATCTTAAGAAAAATATCTAAACAAAATATAATAAATAAATGAAAAGAAATAATAATAAATTAATTTGTTTTCAATATAAACAAAATTAAATATATTTATTATAACTTGAAAATAAAAATCTACCAATATTATTAAAAAAAACTTTAAATAAATTATAGTGAAAGAATAAAGATAATAAAATATGCATCATATTATTACTCATAAAACTCTTATATATTACAAGCCATGTTGAATTAAATATATATTTATTTAGGATCGCCACTTCGGCACTCTATTTCACATTAGAAAAATTAATGAATATTATACATTAGAATATTGTACTAATATACAAGGTGTGAAGGAACACATACTTATAAAACATCTCAACGTTTAAGGGATATATTTTAATATAATGCTACACATCTAGCATCGATTCCTACAAGGGAAGTATATCCCCTAATAGCTATAGTCGACATATATTATGCAGGGTGTAAAGATGAGTACACACAATGGTGGAGACAGGGATAATGAGAGTTATTATTTCCTTTTGTAGGAGATGGAATAGAAGTTGTGGCCCATGTCCAGGTTAATGTAGACATGGATGAAGGAGGAAGAGCAAATCAGAGTAGGTCCATGTCTAGGGTAATGTAGACATGGGTGATGGAGGAAGAGCAAACCATACAGCGGAATAACTTAATGCAACTATTCTAGATGGACGTAAGTGTACATATGTATTTGGTTTTAGTACATATTACTATATATTATTTCTTGATTGTGAATACATGTTGTAAATGTCATGTGACTTTATTGAGGCTTCAATTTGGACATTGATTAGGCATATTTTTGGTGAGGTAGTTCTAATAAGGTTGCTTGAGTGAATAGAGGATATTAGAAGTTTGCATGCATCTTTGTTGGATCAATTTTATATTCCACTGATGCATAAATGGCTATCACCATTAAGTGGGATGATTTGATAGCTCAATGAGAGAGGCAGTAGATGTCTCTAGTAATTGGTCACAGTGATATACGTTAAAATATTTTTACAAAGTATATTAATTTGTAAAATGAACACACTGATTTTCAAGTGGGATTAATTATATATGAAGATTGCGAGAGACATAGTAGATTTTAGAATTGAGGTTATGATAACAATGATGCTTCATCTTCTAGATATTTTAGTCATAAAGATTATAAGGATGATGGTGAGAGACAAAGATACCATTCTCCCATTATAAATTGATAAATTGATATATTTTTTTATTGTAAATTATTAATTTATTTTGATATAAAAGATGTTATTATTTATATTTCATTTTATACTTACAAATTTATTTTGTAAAATAATGTCATGTGATTTTTAATTATTTTATATCTTTTATTTTTTATTGTTTAATATTTATAATTATATGGATGGTATGCATACATTTTATGGAATGTAAACACAACTCATATATAAATTAATTAACCTATGACATTCTCACAAATAGTTGTATCAGTTAGAATAAAATCATCTGAAAAATAATTCAAAAATAAAAATACACTATACTAATTTGAATAAATATCTTAAATTAGTTTGTTTATCCATCCCATAATGATTTTAAATTGTTTATTTTCTTTCTTTTTGTGTAATGTTTATTAATTGTTCTATTCCTTTATCTTTAATTTGTTTGATAAATTATTGGTACCCATACTTGTGTAAGATGACATGAAACTATATTCTTGTTTGTACATGTTCTAAATCTTTGATATGTAAGAAAACTATGTTGGAAAGTGAATGAGATAATCGTATTATATTATTATTAAAAATTTGAATAAGTCAAGATAAAATAAATATATTATAGATATAGCTCATGCCATGCATTAATAAAGATATATTGATATTAGATACACACATGTACTATTAATATTGTATTAACACTACACAAAGATAGAGAATGGAAATTAAAAAGACACAGACTTTCTCTTAATGTGGTAGCCCTTATGCAAGAGATCCACTATCTTTAATCCAAGGTTCAACATCTTGAGTAAGGTACCACTAGACCTATATAGGATTGGATTCTTTTAATTTACTGCAAACACCATTGGCACATCGCATTGCTTCTACACCCTTACCACCAAGTTTTATTCAACTCAAGCTTATTTTTTATGATGGCAAGGGTAATCCAAAGACACATTTGAGATATTTTCACATAGCATGTTTGGATTATGTATCCAATGATTGTATACTTACCAAATTATTTCCACAGAGCCTAAATTATTATGCTTTACAATGGTTTTATAGTCTACCAAATTAATCAATCACATCCTTCAATCCTTTAGCACACATGTTCCTAGCCCATTTCAGTATCAACATTGCTGACACAGTTTCATAAGCATAGATTGTATAGTATAAACAAGGGTCAAATGAGCCCCTCACAGATTATGTTCTTAGATACAAGACTATTTTGGCTAAACTAACTAGCCCCATCACTAATCAATAGCTCCAGGACATATTCAAACAAAGCCTTATACAAGAATTAAATGAATCTATTATGTTCAAAATGTTCTCTTCCTTTACCAAATTATGTCATACACTCAAGGGAAGATAAGTCAAGCTAATTTCAATGGGCAAACTTAAGTATTCAAGTATCTCCAACACAACCAACAAGAGTAATAGCAAAGTCACAAACAAGGTCAAAATCAGTGACAATAAGAATTAGAATTAACCAAAAGTCAATGCAGCTTCATAGCCCCCTTGGCATATGGTTTTATTAGTGCACCTCCTCATTGTGCATTTACCAATCTGCCAGTTTCTCCAACCAGATTTTTATAGTAGTTATTAGAATGTAACATCATCACTCTCCCTCCTATCGAGGAAGTAGATCTAGAAAAGCCTCTTCCATGGGGATATGATCAGCATGCATTTTGTTATTTTCATAGGGAACTAGGCCACACCACAAATAGATGCATCAGTTTGTGACATAAGATACAAGACTTGATAGATGATAATGTACTTGATTTGGGCACATCAGTTGAGTCTCCAAAGATATCCAACACAAGATAAAGCTTTGAAAATATTTTTAGATCCATTTTCACAACATTCAAAATAAGAGAAAGTATATAATTAGGTGTTCATCATACATATCATACACATCCTCCACCAACTACATACCAGGCACCCTCAGTTGAGGCACATCTTTTGAGAGGTATGATAGGTATGTATGAGTCGAAAGTTCCATCAAGGCCTTTGATATCTTTTTTCAATCAAGAGATTGTGGAGGATAATATAGGATATAACACACTCTTTATCAGAGCACATATTCATAATCAATATATTCACAATGTACTCATTGATAATGGTTCCAATCTTAACATGTGCACCTTGACATTACTTCAATATCTGGGTTATTCAGAGTAGAATATCACTATGATAGACATAGTTATCAATGGTTTTAGTGGGCATATTTAGAGTTCATTGGGTGAGATATTACTTCCACAATAGGTTGGTCTTACATATGTGGCCACCCCATTCACTATAGTTTCTAGCATAGAATTTTTTGACATATTACTTGGTCGACCATGGATTCAAAACCTCAAGGCATTACCTTCAATAGCTAACAAATGCATGAAGTTCATTCATGCTAATCAAGTTATCACAGTCGATGGAGCTCCTTATGAGTCACCACTCCCCTCAGAGCCATCTCCTAGTTTACAGTCACCAGCGTTAGTTCTTCTACCAATTTTAGTTTGTCTTCAAATTTTAATACAACTTTCACTTCAGATCCAACCATAGTTTCAACATCCATCACCAGTATAAAGGGTTCATACACCACCATAGTTTCAATATTCTAGACAACTCTCAACAACAGTATTCACACCTAGAGCAGGTACATTGAGGTCTCATACAACTACATAGAGAGCACCTATTTAGAAAGTCCCTTTTACTTCTAGATGGGTCCCTAAGATCCATATAGTTGCATCCACTTCTCAGAGATATAGGGGGACCACAAATTTGGCTTCTACTTTAGATATTTTACAGTAGTTACAATGTACATAACTTTTAACTTCATAATCATAGACATACTCCCATGTCTCATGATCATGCATGATTCAGTTGTTTTATATAGGACACCATGATAGGAGTCTCATCTGAGACTCATCAATTAGTATCATTTATTCATATTTTTTCTTGTACATAACTTATATCAAAATATAAAAATAAAAAATACAAAAACATTTAAAACATAGAAAAAATACCAAAACACTTTGATTGTATGCATCATCCATCATTTACATTACTACTATCATGATAGGACTTACATTTACTGCTTCATACTATTGTATGTCAATTTTCTACATTACCATGCTTCACTTGATCTTCTTTGAATGCTTTATTCTACCCATTGAAGGGGTACTCCTACTTCGACAATTGAGATGCACATTGATATACATAACCACTGGGGGCACCTTCTACATGACTACACCATCCAGTTTATGTCATTCCTACACTACACAGTCTGATTTATCATGTTGATGTACATTACTTTATAGCTTACACATCAACATTTCAATAGTATTTAGCACTTATGTATCTCTTACCATATAACTAATATTGTACTACACATGTTTTGCATACTTTCACATTTACTTTATTTAGTTAGATGTAGTTGTATCTTTCAATCTATTACATGCTTTCATTTCTTTATTAGCATAGCTTGTGTGATAGCATTTTCCAATTCCTGTTTAACTCCTACTTATGCCTTAAACATTTTCCAATGTCCTTTGCTTCTATTCATGTGTGTGCCTTAGGATATTTTCCAATGTCCTTTGATTTTCCTCTTCTATGTGCCTGTGGCCCTTGTGCAAACTTTTCTTGTTTCACTTGTATGTATATGTGGCATTTGAACATGCCTTCCATGCTTGTTTTCCAGTCTTCTTTCTTATTTTATTAATTTTTTGTTTGATTTTCAATGTGCGCAATGTGATGATCCATATCATGTATTTCCCTTAATTTCTTTGATGCCATGATGGACATCATGCTCCATCCCTCCTTGACAACTAACATCTAACATTTCCAGTTCTAATTAAGTACATTGCACATGATTTTAAATTATTATATCTATTTGGGCATACCCCTATTGATATAACAATCTTTTAATACAAACATTGTTATATCTAGAGATATCTTGTCAAATATCATTTCTATATCATGTATCTATGTAGCTTAACACACTTACAAAATTCTTTTATTTTGAGGGTAGTCATTGTAGGTTCAATCATTCCTACCCTTAGAAGAGGGGTAACAAAAAGGAGTTTTATCATAAAGACCAAAGATCCTAACAGTCAAAATAGTAACATTCAAACCATTCAGTATATAATCTATAGGTCGAACTAGTCAAAATAGAACAAAAAATAGTGACAGTTCTAGATCAGTAACTAGTTTTCACATTGGAAAATAGTGCCAAAAATAGACATTAGTGCTAAACATAGGGGTGTCCATATTTTGGTGCTCTTATCTAGGTATAAAATCACTCAATATTTCTATAAATAGGCAAAAAGTTTAGTTTAGGGATAGTTTTTGCACTTCCAGATCAGTTAGATTCAGTAGTTTCAATATAGTTTTCTCAAATATAAGGGGTTATCATGTGCAACATGATGGTTCTCACTTTTATTTCAGATTAGGCAGTTGGCATAAACTTCTAGATTAGAATCCATTTTTCAGACATTAGTGATTAGGGGCAATGTGCACAACACATTGATCTTTTGTTTTTGAGTTCAGTTTATTCTAGGCATTCTCGATAGTTGTGTGCCTCACTCCATCTATAGGTGGTTGGCATCACTTTCAAGTTGAACTTTCATAAATGTTTAAATTTTTTAGTACCTAAGTTCTTTACTTGGCTTTCATACAAGCCTAGTACATCGGTTTTAGAGTGGCTTTTCCACAAGCCTAACCTTCATCTTTCAAAATGGCCAAGAGTGGCCTAGTTTCCATCATATATTCAGGCTATCCATGCCACATTATTGGATTTATAGCACATCCATGGGCTCCATGAACCATTTCATATGACATATTTTCTATACTGATATCACTTCATAGCTTCACTTCATGGGGAAATGATGGAGCCAAAGGGCTAGCCTTTGTCTTCTTGAGCCACCTATTCATAGGGATTGGACACATAGTCTAGACATTGATTAGCATATGCATGATTTGTTAACTTCACTTAGTTGGTGATGATGGAGCCAAAGGGCCAACCTTTGTATTCTAAAGCCACTTTATAGTGAATTGATCACTCAACTCTGTTTGTGATATTACTCTTAATTTAGCACATACCCAGCATCATCCAACATCACAATAGGTTTTGTATTGGATCAAGTACCTAATGAAGTGTATTCATTCTATTCTCTTCCTTTTACTTAGTTTTTATACATTCTTATTTTAGATATAGTGTATCTAGTAAGAACTAATCTACTTTATAGTTTTATTATAGATTCACACTTTACATCGTGCTCTCTCTATGCACATCTAGCATCACATAACTTCATAAGCTTTTCCCTTATAGGTAAGTTCAGGTATGTTTTTTACTTTCCTTTATCCTATTATTTCACTTTGTTGCATCACTAAAATAAAGGGGGGGGGTAGTAAATGTAGTCATGTAAAATGCAAAATTTGATGACTTAAGCATGGCTAATGATACCCAACCCATGTAAAATGCAAAATTGGATGACTTAGGAATGGCTAATGACACCCAACCCATAGGTCCTCCTTCTTGCTCACACAACCCTTCTAGGCTATTCTTTCATTGATTCCCAATCATTTGTAGCCTTTCAAACTTAGCTCTTTCAGAACCAAATATCCCTTTCAAGCTCATATCCATCCCCCTAAGTCTCATCCTTTTAGGAAAACAATGCCCAAATTGGATAAGAGCATTATAACCTAAGGTGTCTTATTTTTAACACTGTTATCTAAGTGCATTTTTATCTCTAACGACTAGATTTTCTTGAATTTTTATGTTTTTTCCTATCAACCTAATACAATTTCATTTAACCTAAGATCATTAATTACCCTATAAAAGGCCATTCAAAGTCCATTTAGAGGGTTTGTCACTCATTTATAGGAAAGAGGCAAGTACACTCAAGCACTCTTCCCTATTCTCTGCATGTACCCTTACAAGAGCATTTCAAGCCTATTCAAGCACTCATACCAATCCCTAGTCATCTGAAGTACATCTAGTTTCATATTTAGTTAAATACATCATACAGAATTGCACTAAGCACTTAAATAGGAGAATTACATTAGCTTTATGCATATTTAGAGTATTATTATGTAAGCAACATTCCCACACATGGGGTGTGAAGTACGCCCAGCATATATTTTACACATTAACCCCTTCTCTCTCTTTTCCAGGTTTTTATTCAAGTTTAAGCACAAAGAGATCCTAAGGGTTTCAAAGACTAAATCAGACACACAATGAGATTTATAGGCTTCTAGGCCTCAAAATTTCATAGATAGTGTAAAATAGGCCTATCGAATAGAACCCAAAAAAATTTCAACCTTAGGACAACAAAAACATCATAATAGGACTACAATGTCAGACAATAGTGTGTTCTTTGTTGGTGCTCATGTCTAACCCAGAAACAAAGTTCAACCTATTCCACCTTATTTTCTAGTCTTGCTCCTCTAGTATCAAGCCCTATTTTAGTCTGGATCAACAAAGATAAGCTAAGTTATATTTTCTATCATTTCCTACTATATTTAGAAAAGGAAAAAATACTAATTATTTATATAAATCAATAAGTTAATTAAGGTATATTATTCATTAATTTACATTTCTCAGACCCATTTATTATTTAGGAATTAAACCTCTTAATTCCCAAAATTAATAAAATAATTCTGAATAATGGTTGTTAGATTGATGTAAAATACACTCCTCATTCAATATGTGGGTGTTTTTCAAGTCAAAATATTTAGAATATAATTCTTTGGATAATTAGGTCGATCTAGGGGAGGCTCTAACATTAAGAGCAAGTTACAAGGTGTATAGCAATTTTCTTAAATTTGGGGTTAAGTTGTTTAAATGAAATCAATGAAATATTTTAAGGTGAGTTGGGATGCGATACTGAGAGGTAATAATAAGGTATTTTAGGTGATAGACTCAAATAATCCCTCACCATCATTTCCCAGTGTACTTTGAAATCTTTCACCACTTCCATGCTCTGTATGTCCTTGCCCCTTCTTTTAAGGCTTCAATTATGGTGTTTTTTAATATTATTGAACCTAATGTAATTTTTCCATGGATTATTAGATTTATAGCATGACCTCAATGTCTTATCCCCTATGTCAACAAAATTTTAATGTTTAATCGAGCCTGACATCAGAAATGGAACCTTGTTGCAATCAAACTATCTCTTATGACATCCTCATCCACCCTTCATAATAGAAAATGAATAATTAATGCTTCATGCACAAAATATGAGACAAATTTAGTAGTCATAGATTTTTAATGAAGTATAACTACTAAGTTACGTTGTTTCTCTTTACGAAACTAAGTTATACCAAAATAAAAAAAATCTTAGTCATCATTCACAACTTATTAATACACAAATATCTAGTGTAAAACCTAGTAAAAAATTAGTTAAAGGTCAAACAAAATGAATGTTTAATAGGATTAAATTAAATTTTATGCAAATTAATTTTTTGAGTAATCTCAAGGTTTTCATCCTTATCAATGTTTCTACTCTTTGTAAATAATATTGGGTTATGAAAGCCATAATTCTAAAGCTTTTCATCCTCCTCAAATATTATGTCAAAACTAACATGCTAACATTTATTGCATGTGGCAATCCTTCAACTATAACATTTAACAGATGCATACCCTAACTCATAAGGTTTAGTCTCTCGGGTTTGTGGTAGTCTTTGCCTTTAAACTCAACACATGTAAATATAAAAGTGAACTAGCAATGCCCTGACATCAATAAAAAAAATCTCAACATAGTGAAAATAAGTCATAATAACTCAAAATCCTCCACAATCATTGATGAGAAGAAATCTAAAGAGAATTATACAAGTGCAAATAGAGAAGAAAAAAAATATAGAAGTACAAATGTCTGCAATATTTGTGTAAAATTGTTGGTAGAAACGTTTCATATTAGGGAAGCCCAATCAATTTTGATGTATTTGCAAAAAATCAGCCACCATAGTCTGCAAAATAATAACAAATAAACACAAATGATAAGTCTTTCACTGAAATAAGAACAAATAAAAAAAGATAAATAGAACTTTGGCTTATAAAAGTTTAGTCATTGTCCACAGACTATCAAATTATTTTAAAATAAAGTACGATAAAATGGAAGCTTCTAAGCTTAATGCTATTTAACCAACAAGAGAATAGAATAAATGTTTGGCCTCAAATGTAGTAGAGGGTCTTCCTATAGGATGGTCTAGATTTTAATGACACTAGGAATTTGAAATAGTAACAAACACAAGACTCTTACTTGTGAGAATTCAAGATTTTATTTTGGATTGAGTGCCAAAGATAAAAATTATATCAATAGTTATCTCACATTTTCCACTAATAGGGAATTTAAATCGGTGTTGTGCACATCACGAGTAAGATATTATTCACAACATGTAGCCAAATGTGCAGAACATAAATCCAAATTTTATCCTATATTTGATACTCTATAGGATACATTGTCATGTATGTAAAACTCATGCGAGCAGTGCAAGTTAATTAAATGGTGATCATTGTTTGCGAAGATGGTTCTAGGCTAGTGACAGGGTTGAGATTAAATAAAATGAATAGTAGTAGAGCATAAAAAATTGTAGTTTTATTTACATATTCTTGTGGCTTTATCGTGGCCCTCAATTTACAAATAAAATATGAGATGTTGTCTTGATGTGAAATCATAGAAGGCTTTGTTGTATGCATTCAATTTAGTAAAAGTTTTATTTGAGTGACAGGAGTAGGGCGTTTGATTCAAATCTTTTCTAAATTAGCCTCAAAATATGTTATAATAATAATAATAATAATAATAATAATAATAATAATAATAATAATAATAATAATAATAATAATAATAATAATACACTGAGGGGCAATGACGAGGTATTTCCAATGATATCATGCACCAAGGGGCCCATATAGAACATTAGACTCAGATTTGGAGCAGCATTTAGATTTACATGACTATTGCTCATTATAAAGAGATTTGTAGTTTGCAATGTGGAAACATCTTTGAATGGCCATTTTTTATTATGAAGGGTGGATGAGGATGTCATGAGATCTGATTTGATTATGTCAGGGCTCCATGTTTGATGTGTAGCTCGAATCAATAATGCAATGTACTTGATATTAAGATAAGACATTGAGGTCTAAATATCTATAATGCATTGATAGATCTGACACACCACATCCTACATAAAAAATGAGACAAAATTAGTGATCATAGATTTCAATTGAAGTACAACTACTGATTTATATTCTCTCTTTAAAAAATCCTACTTTATTAAAAATGAAAACTACATCATCCTTTTTGACATAACTTATACTTTCTAGACAATTACTAATATATATAGTAATTAAAGGAATCTATACATATAAAAAATCCATTTTCAATGAAGGAATCTATACATATAAAAAGAGTTTTTAGTGTTTTATTTTATTTTATTATAAGTTAAAAGTTTAGGAAATACATTTTCAACAAGGGATCCACATGTGATGGAGAATCGTCGTCAACGTTATTATCATAGAAAAATTAAAAATAAAATAAAATAAAATTATATATATATTTATATATATGATTTTTTTTCTTTTGCTTGCTTATCCGCACATATTGGTTCTCCGTTGCATTTTTAATAGTATTTCATTGGATTTCGATTTTGATCCATATCGATTGTCGACGCGACAACAGCTTTATTTTAATTTAAAAAGCAATTTGGACGTGATTGTAGACAGTAAAATAATTCGCTCCCAATGGCGAAATGAAAGACGGATGGATATTGTTTGGCAGCGAGTGTTTTCTGGACACGCCGGAGCAATCTGAGTGTCTCACATGGCTGCACACGCAGCCACCTTCTTCCGTTGTCTACGTGTCTTTTGGCAGCGAGTGTTTTTGTCGAAAGAGCAGATTGCTGAGTTGGCAAATGGGCTGGAGGCGAGTGAGGTTCCATTTCTGTGGGTTTTGCGATTCCCTCGTTACCCTCATTCCAACTCAGGAGAAGACGTGGACGAGGGAGATCGAGCAAGGGCGTTTTTGCCAGAAGGGTTTGAGGATCGAACCAGGGAGAGGGCTTTGAGGATCGAACCAGGGGGAGAGCTTTGGTATACTGCCAGTGGGCGCCGCAACAGCATTTTCTGTGTCACCCCTCTTTAGGGGGTTTCTTGAGCCACTGCGGTTGGAGCTCTGTTTTAGAAGCCGTGAGATTTGGGGTGAAGATAATCGGGCTTCCCATGCATATTGTTCAGGGTCTAGACGCCAGACTTGTGGTGGATGAGCTCAAGCTTGGCGTGGAAGTTGGGAGGGAAGTGGATGGGAGTTTTAAAGCAGAAGAAATTTGCAGAAGCGTGAAAGAAGTTATGATTGGAGAACAGGGAAGATGCGTGATTGAAAATATGGATAAAATGCGAGAGACTATATTTGGGGAGCAACGATATCAGGAAAGGTATATAGAGGAGTTCATTGCTCGCCTTCTTCAGTTAAGGTCAAAATGAATGGTTTTTACAATTTATCGTGCTCGGAGTTTATGTTAATATATAGTAGACAGTATCTATTGATTGTATTTATCTTAAGAGTCAGGTAGTATTTTATTATTTATACAATGTAGAATTTTGGTTAAAATTATATAAAATATTTTTTTAAATATTTTGGATCACATTTCTTAAATTATTTTCTATTATTTTATTCTCTTATTTGATGATTTATTAAAATTTGAAATTTTCATTTGATAACCTCTAATAACGACAGAAATGACATGGGATAGACGCATGATAATAAAATTGTGTGACACACACCATAGAATGCCAACGTAAGACTTTGACATTAGAGGCCCTGCCAACCTGATACACAATAAACCGTCGGAGGGGCATTTTAGTCTTCTATACATGCATACCATTCCAATTTTAGTCTCTGGGTATTACCCCTCTCAACCATGGTTTTTTTGAGGGGAAAGGTGTTGACGACCAGGGTGTGTGTATATTAATTTATTTCCACGCTGACCTCCGCACGTGCACTATGGTATGTGCCTTACTACCTTCTAAAAGTATCTTCGAATTTTTATGTGCGATTGGAATCATACTCACTCATTTATCATATATTAGATCCTAGCTTACTCCTTTTGGTAATGCCTTTTTTGTCTTGAATAAACATAGTTGTGTCCCTGTTAATTATGGGCTGAATTTTGTTTTCTATTCATGCATATTCATATGTATTATGTGGATTTTGAACCACATTCTCATTTTTATTTTTCCTCCATCGTGCTCCATTACAAATGGATGTGAGCTTCGATGTTCCTCTTGATTGTTGTTACTACAAAACAATCTTTTGCTACATGTGAATCTAGGGTTCCTATCTTTACATTCTCCTCCTACATATCCTCTATGTTGTGCACAATAACACTTGTGATCTCTTGAGGGTTTCTTTAATGTATCCTTGTTCCTTTGCATGCTCCTCCCACAATTTATGCACCTTCCAACAATTTTTTTTAATTCATGTGGAATGACATCCACCTTGTCTTCATTTTTTGTGCATCATTGAAACTATACCTTCTCTAATAATTTTACCTTTATTGTTGCTTCTAAACAAAAAACATTATCCTCTATCCTCCCTTCTGAGGATCTCCTATTACATGTTTTTTCCTTTCAACGAGCCTTCTTGCCTTTATTACCTTCTCGTGCAACTAAGACAACTCTGCAATCGTGGCATGACTTCTCTTTATCCTATTCCCCTTGGATAGTAAGATTATACCCTATGAAAAAAAATTGTGCTCTTCTTTTCATATTCTCTTGGCGCATCCTTAGACATTGTGCCTCTTCCTTCCAACAAAGCTTGACGACTACTAATTTCACACACAGAAACTCTTCTTCCTCGAAATACTCCCCGACTTGTTTCTTTGTAGTTGGCACACAATCCAAAATTTCCATTATTTCATAGGGAACATCTTTGCCTCTACATTACTTGTAGGTCAGATTCTCTTTTGGGTTTCCCATCATGGTAATCCTTTCATCCTTATTATTGTGTGTAGGTCTTTCAGGTTCTTTCCTATGGATATCGATCCTTCCTCTCCATTTAAGTTGGTCTTATAGAAGAATTAATTGGTCCAATATTTTTTATTCTATCTTTTCCAAAATATGCACCCTCATCTTTCCCTTACATCTTCTTCTTTCTTGAAGATTGCTCTATCTAGCTACTATGTTACCACACAACCTTGTCTACTCAAATATCCACTCTCAAGGTATCATCAACATCCTTTAGTGTGAAATAATTCTTGACATCCAAGACCCACTTCGTCAACTCCTCCAAGTCTAATTTTATTAATAACATTGATGCTTCAACTTTAGGCTAAGTCTATGCACACCTTGACACCACTATCAACTTTTATATCTTATAGTCTCTCTTAACTTCTTTGTGGGATCCTTCCTCCCAGCAACTCTTGTCTTTGACTTAATGTTTCTCTCATACAACTCTTTCATATTAGAGGATATATCCTTTATCACCTTTGATATTTGTCACTTCAGGACATATCTCATCATGGATTTTAGTTGAGCCACCTTGTTCATTTCTTAAGTGTTATGCCTATTTGCAATACATTAAGAACAATTATCCTTTCTTGCACCTTCTACCCAACACTTGGATTAGGAAATTCTCTTATCTTCATACACCTCATTAACTTCAGGTTGGTAATATATCAGTAGTTGAGCTCTTTGAACCTTGATAGTGTGATGATTACCACATGTTTGGTGATATGTTAATGTCGTTACCCTCATCTTTCACTAAAAAATGATTTCCTCACACTCATTGATATACATGCACTAAATATATTGAATGTGAGTTGCATCATGGTCTGGTAATTTTTGAAACCTCTATTTCCTATTTAGACTTTCCTCTTGCCCTTCACCTAGGTATTATTACTTAACATAGCCACTATTTTGGATACTTCATTCATGCAACAACTCCATACACTACCCACTATTGTGCTTCTTTGTCATAATCTTATGCATGTGCTATGGAATTTTGAATAACTTCAATGAAGCCTCCCTCTACTATCCTACATAGCTCATCCTATTTATCAAGTTATCTCCTTTATTCTTGTCACCTCCTTATCCTCTATCCACTTTTATTTCTAGTGGATAACAAAAAAATCTAGTTTCCTCATGTTTGGCACTCGAATATACTTATTCCTATCCTTATATCAACCCTCTTTGTTCTCTACTCTCCTTCTCATAATGAAAAACAACACTTTTATATATCCCTCATAGTTGGCACTTCACTAAATTTCTCATGATTGTTCACATTTGCCACTTATTGGAGTGATCCCACTCTCTACATTATAAAAGATTTCAAATTATGATTTAGTAGCAACTTATGTGATTTTAGTTAAGGGTCCTAGTGAAGGCATGCCTTAAACCACATAGTTGATTGAAAATCTCAATCAATCATTCATTGACACACTATATTCATATAAATATTTGATTCTCAATCACTCAAATAGGGTTTACAACATATTTTTCTAAACTTGTACAGTGACCTCTTTTCCTCTTACCAATCTTAAGACCTAGATCTCTCTCTCCATTTTTATAAATGGCATTGGAGTCTCTCATTTATCCATGCTCTTAAGGCTATATTCCTTATGAATTATAAACTCTATATTTTATAATAAATCATAATAGTTTTCCTAGAGGAAGCCAGACTTTATTTTGTCAAGCCATGTAATTTCCATTATAGAGTATCTATCTAGGATCATTGTCACGTCTTCTATACATGGGATATTAGTTGATAGATGCGAACCTAAAAAAATATTAAACATTGACATAAATCCATAAGCCTACCATAGGGTAGTATATTTTTACGGATCTCAAGTTACTCAATTCTAAGCCTTGTTAGGCATATCTATCAAACCAAATGTATAAATTTTAATTTTTTAACTCCATTTTCCATCATAAATTTCATTTTATGACTAATTGTTATACTTGTGTGGCTAACCCTAGTCAATTTGGAATATTTATATGTTATCCTTACACTATGCAATATATATTACTCATTGATTCTTTTTGCGACTCTAATTGAATTCTTATATGACTAAGAGCATTGTTCATTTACAATTTCTTACACATTTAAAAGTGTTCTTACTATATTCTATGTGCATAATACATGTGTATTTTCTAAAAGTGAATACAATACCTTGATATACTCATGCCCTAACATTATTCATAACTATTCATGATCCACCTTACAAAATCATATGCAAATCAAAACTTTAACAAAAATGACACGTCATGACTTCAACCATCACTCCTCTAAGTTTATATTGATCTGTGTGGTTTAAAATCCACTCAAACTTAACTTTAACATCCATTACTTTTGTGTTGTTCCATTTGTTACACATATGTGCCTATGCCGATCTTCTCTCCATTTAAGAACTTCTGCACTTCCTCCCTTCACATGTGGACAACATGCCTAATCCAACACTTTAAAACCCATAATATTCTAAAATCCATGCAAATCTAATGTATTCATCCTTCTACACAAGTAGAATCTTATGTACACCATCCCTTAAAACTTATATATTGTGTGATCATGTATAGACATATTTATATTATTAACCAACTAAATAATGTTCCTTTTGGGTGATGTAATATTTCCAATTTTCTTAGGATGTTTCTACATTAGAATACAAAAATAATTAAAATGTGAGATCGTACTCAAAATTAGGTTTTGATTGATAAAAACACTCTTTTGGCATGTTTCCCAAACCAAAGTCTTCCTTTACACCTAAGGTGTTTCCTAGGAAAACTTGTTTTATGCTTCTTTCTCTTCGAGACCATCATTGGGCCATAAGCAATCTTCCTCTGCTGAGCTATGATACCTTATTTCTACATCCTCCTCACTCTCCTTCCTCTTGTGTGTCTATGCCCACCTCTAACCATCCACTTCCTCTAAGTCATTTCAACACTTATTTTTGTGCACACACATTACATAATTCTGCCCTTGTGCACTCTTCATATCTTCCCTTCTATGTTGTAGATCTACACCCACCTTCATCTACCCTTGTGGGTCCATACGCACCCTCATTTTATCTGTTGTATATATGCCCACCTTTGTCCATCTAGCTATACTAAGATGCCATCATGCTTTTTATTTTATTCCACTTGTGTGCCTCTAGGTTTTCCTTTCTTGCATGCACTTTTTTATTTTTCATATTGGCTATAAAATGTATGCATTATTTCACCCTATTATTTATTATAATTTTCATGGGGCATGTCACTTTAGTACTAATTTTTTACTCATTCTCCTCCTTTATTGCACACGATTCTTGATATGCTTAGATCAATATCAGCATTGGTCACTATTCCTCCATTTCTCCACCTTTATCTTATTCAGCTTTAGGGCGATTGTAGTTTGTTTTTCCATATTCATCTACTTTTATATATTCCAAAAATACCTTCCCCATGTCATGTGTTATATTAATTTCACTAAATTAATCAGCTTTAGGTTGATCTTAGCTTACTCCGTTCAAATAATCCCTTGTATCATGCACAAATAATATTGCATGGGATGACTTCTCTTTATTCCTTGTACATATTTAGATGCCTTTTATGGACATTCATTCACATGACCCTCTTCCTCCTTTTCCTTAAAGGAAAATGTTTCTCTTTCTTCTCTCTTTTTTTCCACTGCACTCCACTATTTTGGACATTAGCTCTAGTGCCCCAATTGATTTTTGTTTCACCATTTTTTCCATGGGAATATAGAGTACATGTCCTTTATTTATCCTCTATGATATGCACAAGAAACCATATTATCTCTCTAGGGGTCCTCCTTTGCATTCATGTCCTTTTACAAGGTATTCCTAGACCTTTTACACTTTCAATCACTATTTTTGACTCCTATGAAATGATATCCACCTTACATTCACCCATTGCATACCATTGGAATGAGACCCCCACTTTGATTTATATCTTTTCTATTGGTTCTTCCCAATGGCCTTCTTCTCTATCTCCCTACTGAGGATCTCCACTTGTACATTTATTCCTTCTACTCTGCTTTCTAAGATTTATTCCATTTTCATGCTTCCCCTTATCTATTCCATACTTAGTTATCTTCAAGACAAATTTTAAAATATGAGCTAATTTATTTTAAATTTTATTCTCATTGGATAGTGGGATTATACCCTATGTAAATAAACTTATGGAATTTTTTAAATCTTTTCTACTTGTGTATCCTGGACATTGGCACCTCCTCATCCATACCATGATTGAAAATTACTAGTTTCACACATTGAACTCTTCTTCCTTGGAAAATTCTCTTGATAATGTCTGTTTAGATAGATTTCACTTTGTCTCTTCTATCATCTCATGGGGAATTTAATTGCCTCTACACTACTCACATATTGGCCTCACTAGTAAGTTTTCCTTTATGAATATCATTTCCTCCTCATTCTTGTGCCTAGGCCCTACATGATCCAAATTTGGGTCCTAATGTACTAGTCTTGTGCATTTGATATTTTCACTATGCCTAATTAGATGTAGTTCATGTTCTTAAGACACTTTATTAATACATTTTAGACACTCAAAATATCAGATCAAATGTTATTCTATGTAAAATTAGTATGAGGGTGATTCAGACATCTTCATAATGATGAGATAAGAAATTACAAAATCTTGAATCTTGAGAAAATAATTTTAGTCTCTATTACCAATTGAAAAACTATAATTTTTTGAAGTCTAAAGTATACTATAATTTCATATATTTTTATTACTCTAAAAAAAATAGACATGTTTTAAAAAATAACACTCAATTTTGAGGTCATATGCAAAAGTTATGACCATTTCAAGCTGATAGACTTAATCTTCGGGATCTCTCAGGAGAGATTGTTAAGCTTCAGACTATTGGACTTTGAAGCTTGACTATTGAACTCTAAAACTTCACAAATACCATGATAATGTGATTCATTTTGACATTTAGTTATTTATTTCAAGTGTTGGGCAGATTATAAGGATGATAAAGCTAAAATATGGGTTTGGGGAAGACATAAGAGATGAGAAAACACATTGAGAAGGAAGGAAAGTTGGGTTCACATTGTTTGTGAAAAAATTGAGTCTTTTTTTTTGTGATCTTATTTTTTCCTAGCTATAAATGATTGACTCAGTTGTACGTAAGTACAATCAAGTGTCTGATAAAGTGCAGATCGTAGTTTGTATATGAGTTTTGTGCAGGATGGTATTGTATGTTTTATCCATATAGGCCAACTTGGTAGTACCTTGTGTACTCTTACATTAAATAGTGAAAAAGGAGTATGATATACCTTAACTACTAGAGGTTTTTCCACATTAGGTTTATCAAGGATAATTTATATGTTGTGTGTGGTGTTCTTTGCTCATTCATATGCTTCATGTTTATGTTTAATAGGATTTACATTTCACTTCCAACACTTGTGCATTTCTATTTTTTCATGTTTAACACCATACAATAGTCATAAATCCAATTATTAATTATCTAAAAACTTAACATCCATATTGGTGAAGCTCAGAGTGGAATATCCTCTTAGCTTATAGAGTAAATTGGTATCTAAACAAGTTAGTGTTCCATAGATTATGTGGTTTGTTCAGTTACCATTTTACAGATATATCATTATTACAAGAGGAATCATTAATACTGGAAAATTTGATTTGGTCTCTTTATAAAAAAAGATATCTAAAAGAAAGTGAAAGAGAGATTCGAGAAGTATGGATTTTAAATATGTCAGGATAGCTGAAAATTATGAAGGAACATTTTATAAATTGAAAGAGGATGTTACAAACATTTCTCAATCCAGTAAGAGCTTACGAAGATTATGAAGGTTTCCATTTCAAAGCTATGATTTTCCAAGAATACTTTCAAAGTAAATGAGGATATTAATGCTTCTAACCATGAGAAAGATAAGCCTCAATCTATCCAAACTCTACCTCCATTCAAAGTAGAGGGTTTTAGTCTCATGAGTTGTTCATAAAAATTCCTTTAATGTGCAT
Source organism: Torreya grandis (assembly GCA_037957365.1). Classification (NCBI taxonomy): domain Eukaryota; kingdom Viridiplantae; phylum Streptophyta; class Pinopsida; order Cupressales; family Taxaceae; genus Torreya; species Torreya grandis. Next base: position 2,687,761 of record JARHVA010002112.1, read on the forward strand.
GTGCATGCACACACACACACAGACACAAAAACACACACACACACACAAAGAGAGAGAGAGAGAGAGAGAGAGAGAGAGAGAGAGAGAGAGAGAGAGAGAGAGAGAGAGAGAGAGAGAGAGAGAGAGAGAGAGAGAGAGAGAGAGAGAGAGAGTCAAAACTATTAAAATGTTGACATTATATATATATATATATATATATATATATATATATATATATATATATATATAAAATCAAAACTATTAAAATAATAAGTTCATATGGTATCTGAAAATATAAGTTAATAGAGTAGAGCATAAGTTACATTATATTATTAGTAAAACCATAAGTCCATATCTTAAACCATGAATTGTTTTATACTACTATAAAAATTAGTATAAATATCTTAAATACATTTATTTGAAAAACACCATAATGTATCAATCTCAAGATGCATAGCTTATATGTGTTGCATAGTTTCATCGATTGGATGGTTCTACATTGATTAACGAATCCATCACCTTTGTATAAAATTTCATGTTAACTAATGAGAAATGGACTCAATTTACCCACACTATTTCGTTGGGAAAAATAATCTTACTAGAAATATAAAAAGGGTCCCAAATCTAACCTATTCCAACTATAACATGATTCTTTTATTGGATTATCAAATAAATAGGAAAAATTATCATATGATATTCAAATGGATGCCAAATTTAAGGTTTTATACTTTTATTAACATCTTACACCATTATGTTTTCTCCTCACACTTGTAGTTGCCATTGTAAGTTATGCCTATTGATGTAGTTATAAATTTATGTAGTAAACCATGATTCATTTTATTTAAAACACTGAGTTACTTTAAATCATTATAAAAATGTATTAATTTTATATGGTAAACCATGAGTTGTGTTATTCAAACCACAAGATTTTTTGTATTATTATAAAAATAATAAATTCATATAGTAAACCTTAATTTTTTTAATTAAAACAATGAATTTAAAAATAATGAGTTCATGTGATAATAAGGTATGAGTTTCTTCATTAAGGCCACAATTTTTTGTTTATTGAGGTTGAAAATTGAAGGTATATTTTTTTATTCAAAAAATCTATGTCCAATTTAGAACAATAAGTTATATAGGTATTTGAAAACCATAACTTATTGTAAAAATATAAGTTTTTAAATTCTTATTGAAATAAATAAGATATATTTCTTAAGAAAACTCGTAGAGTTCATATTTCCTTACTATTAAATGAAATAATAGCATAAATTTCAAGGTAGGAAAATGTAGAGCACACATTGGTATGAAGTTTAGAAGAAATTATCGCATAACCATTATAACTTTGGATGCATATAGAATTTGAAATAATATTTGTATTTTTAAAGAAAATAAAGCATTGGAGCTATATGGTGTGAATAAAGAGATTATATGAGTTAGATGGATCAAGTAGCTCTAGTGAGAAAAGAGTTGTTGGGCATTCCCTATTTTTGGTTCAAAGACTAATGAATTCTATAACACATTATTTGAGAATGATAATACAAAAAATACCTTGATTATCTAGAATAAAAAATTAAGTATATATATTATATTTTTAAAAAGTCCAAATGAAGTTCAAAGTATGTATAATATGTTCATAAAGTGTAAGTGTATTTGTGTTTGGAGAAAAAGTGTCTATATGCATGGATCAAGTGTTTTTCTATGGAGAACAAGTGTATATATGTTTAGATCACAATTATGTTTACCACTTCGAATGGTTCACAAAAGGTGTTCAAAATAGTAGTGCAAACTAATGACCATGACAATGAAAAACACATAAAATATTTCATTGATGGATATATGAGAAGGCCATATATCATGTAAAGCAATATATATATATATATATATATATATATATAGGTCTTGCACATATAATCTCAATGAGAAAAAATGTAACGAATGGAATGTTAAGCACAATATATATTGGGGGGGTGAATCAGTATATTATGTATCATTTACTTAATTTGATTTCTTTTCTTTAACCACTTAATCACACATTCAAGATATGCAGTAAAACTAAAACAATAACATGCACCACACAACTGAGAGAGAGAGACACCAAATTTTTACGTGGAAACCAAAAGTAGGAAAAACCATAGAGAATAATCTCAAGTATATGAATGAGCACCAATTCAAATTATAAATTTTGAAAGCACCAAATTTTAGGAGCACCAACCCCTTTATCGAGCACCAACACATCAACTATTTGTGACTACCAACCCACAAGAGCACCAACCCCTTGAAAAGATTTTTGAGCACTAACCCATAGGAGCACCAACCCATCTTGTGTATAAAACACAACTATCTCTTAATGTTGCTTACTCAACAAATTATATAACTCTACAATATCTCTTGCTTTTCTCTCCTCTTTTATTATATAAAATAATTAAAAAACTATACACTCTCTTGAATATTACAAATGGCTTCTCAAACCTTTATTTATAGCTTTCCAAATGACCTTTGACATTCACCCTTTGTGACCCTTCAATCCTCATTGAAAATAGTTCCAAACTTGTTTGACCCTTTGTATCCTTACATTTTAAAAGTCACATGGTGACCCTTCACAAGCAAATGCGTCATTTTCTCTTTTGTCTTTATCATGGTGACCTTTTGAAATCCTTAAGGTGAGTCTTCATGGAAAAATGTGACATACTCTCTTTTATCTTCACTTGGTGAATCTTAGAATTCCTCAAGATGACTCTTCATAAAAAAATGCATCTCATTCCTCTTTTGTCTTTACCCCAAGATTTTTTGACTTCTCCATGGGCCCTCTTTTGACTTTTATGCAACCAGAAATATATTTATTAATACTAAATAAATATTAACACACATTAGCCAAGATATGAATATTAAAACCATCATTAAATGTTATGGGGCCTTTATCACTAATGCTATACCTTTGACATCAATGATAATATTTTTAACAATTTCCCCCTTTATCATTGATGGCAACCTCAAACTGAAACTACCACATCCTAAAACTTACATTGTACATGCCATCTAAAAAACATAAAATAACTCTCCCTTATTGTAGCAACCTATACCTATTCCTTGTACCTATTTTTACACATGTTTTTTCACTAGTATCTGCTTGTGTTCTTCTCCCCCTTTGGCATCAATGGCAAAGGGCCTATCTTGGAGATAACACATAGCTCCCCCTCAACTAATGTTGATCCTCAATGGTAGAAAGTAAAATAAATTACTCCCAACTTCTCTTTTAGATACTCAAATGTGTCTTTCGGTAGTGCATTTGTAAAAATATATGTAATCTATGCAGTAGTACTAATATATTCCATCTTAACCTATTGATCTTCAACCTTCTCTCTCAAGAAGTGATATCTGATAAGAATATATTTTGTTCTTGAATGTATCACTAAATTCTTAGAAATATTAATAGCACTTATATTATCACCAAAAATAGAAATAAGTTCATCATATTTTGCATTGATATCTTTAAAAGTTTTCTTGATACAAAGCACTTGAGCACAACATAATAATACTACAATATATTCTAATTCAGTTGTAGAAAGTGATACTAAATTCTAGTTTTTGCTTAGCCATGATAGTAAGCTATCACTGAGAAAGAAAGATCCTCCACTTGTACTCTTTTTGTCATCCAAGCAACCGACCCAATTTTAATTTGTATAAGCAACCAAAGTGAAATATCTATCTATGGGATATCACAATCCATAATCCAATGTCACCTTAAAATATTTGAATATTCTTTTCACTAACTGAACATGACTCAACTTTGGGGTTGCATGATATCTTACAACCATAGCTACTGCATACATAATGGCTAGCCTTAATGCTATCAAATATAAAATACTACCAATCATAGATATATATAAAGATTGATCTATAATGGGGGAATCTTTATCATTACTCACCTTGTTACTTGTACCCATCAGTGTACCAAATGATGCACAATCCTCAAAACTAATTTTTTTAACATTTCTTTGGCATATTTATTTTGAGATATGAAAATTCCTATATGTAACTAAAGATTTTGCAACCTGAAGAAAAATGACAATTCTCCAAGCATAAACATCTCAAATTATTTTTGCACATATTTTCAATGTTACCTCTAAATATTATGTCATCAACATATACCACAACAATCAACTGATGCTCTCCTTCTCTTTTGATGTAGAAATTACTATCAACAAATTGTCTCTTAAAACCTTGATGCTATAGGTATTTATCAAGTCTTGCATACCAAGCTTTGGGAGCTTGTTTTAATCCATGTAGTGATTTCTTCAATCTACATACATATCTACTATCATTTGAGAGAATAAATCCATCAAGATGCTCAATGTAGACCTCCTCTTATATATTCCCATTCAAAAAGGTAGATTTGACATCTATCTGAAACACTAAAAAATTTAAACACTGCATATTTAATAAATATTCTAATAGCCTCTAGCCTTGCTACTAGTGCAAAATTTTCTTCAAAATATATCCCCTCAATCTGGGCATATCCTTTACATACTAATCTTGCTTTATTCTTGGTAACTTCTCCATTTTTATTCAACTTATTTCTGTAAACCCATTTTGTTCTTATCACGTGGTGATCTTTTAGTCTAGGCACTAATTCCCAAATATCATTCTTTTCTATCTAATTTAATTTTTTGTCTATTGTCTTAACCCAATGCTTATCATGTCTAGCTTCTAGAAAAGTTTTAGGCTAAATTTTAGATGATAAAAAGAAATTAACTTGCTCAACTTAACTTACCATCATTCTTATGGTGTGAATTACTTCATTTATGTCACTGATGATATCACTTTTATTATGATTTCTTTGAAAATATTTAGATAGGGTTTTTGTGTCCTTTTTCTCCTTTTCATTTTCATTTGATTCTTCAAAAGTTTCCTCTTCAATGATTTCAAGAATGTCTACTGGATAACTAATTTTTTTTGCTCCATCTTCTTCTATCCTGACACTTGCACTTTCAACTATTTTCTTGGTTATTTTATTATAATATTTATAATCTTTAATTTTATAATAATAACCAATAAATATACCTTCATCTACTCTAGATTCAAACTTATCCAGTTTTTCATCAATTCTCTTTATGAATCATCTACTACTGAGAACTTTGAAATAATAAACTGTAGCTGGTTTATCTTTTCATAGCTCATAAAAAGTCTTGTCACTATTGACTCTCAATAATGATCTATTCTAAATATATACTAATATACTAAATACCTCTCTCTAATATTTATCAGGTATTTTAGATTCATTTAGCATTGTCCTTGCCATCTCTTGAACTATTATATTTTTCCATTCAATTGCCCTATTTTGCTATAGAGTTATGGCTATTGAATAATATCTCTTTATTCCATGGTCTTCATAAAACTCAATAAATTGATCTGACATGAATTCTCCTCCTTGATCTGATCTTAGAAACTTAATCTTTAAATCAATTTCATTCTCAACTAATGCTTTGAAATGTCTGAAAGATTTTGATTTTTTCTTTTAAAATATTACTGAAGTCATATATAAAAAATTATCAATAAGAAAAATAAAATATTTTTCTCTTTGAGTACTTTGAGTTCTTATAAGTCTACACAAATTAGTGTGAATAAGCTCTAATATTTGAGTGAATGAGTATTCTCTTATTTTGAATCACCTTCTAACCTACTTCCCATGTTGACAAGGTTCACAAAGCATGTTGGATGGCTTTGTAATATTTATTAGATTTTTGATTGATTTCTTCTTGATGATGTTGATAAGATTATCAAAATTTATGTGTCCCATTCTCCTATGTCATAGCTAACTTTATTCAATCTGACTCAAACTACATCTTTGACCTTTGATGTCTGATAACATATACAAACTATTACATGTTCTCTGAGTATCTATAACCAACACATCTGAATGTTTTATTCTAATTTTATAACCTTTTGTATAAAAATTTAGTGTGTACCCCTGATCACACATTTGACTTAAAATCAAAAAACTATGCTTAAGACCTTCTACATACAAATTTTTTTTAGTTTTAGTTCTACCATTATCCAAATTTAGTGTACCTTTTTCAATAATTTTAGTAGTGGTATTTTATTCAAATTTTACTATGTCACCATTGATATTTTTAAAGGTTATGAACTTGATCGTGTCTCCTATCATGTGCCTCAAACATCCACTATCAATGAACCATGACTTTTCTTCATTTCTTGCATGCAAAGATGTCTGGACCAACATAGACTTTTTAGGTTGTTTCTTCTGCCATGAACTTGTCTAAACTTTCTTCTTGATGAATAGAGCCTTAAAACTCTGGTCCTTCTTGACTGACTTGAACATGCTTTTACAATAATAGGCTATGTGTCTAAAGTTTTTACACTTGTAACATATTATGGCCTTTTCATTAAACCCTGATAGAGGAGCAAAAGATTTGTGGCTTCTGCTTGACTCTGAATGAGTTTTTTTCTCTTTAATTTCAAAAAAATTGTCCCTTTTTGGTATTTTATTTTTTTATTACCATATCCATTAAAATAAAATAATAACTATAACAATAGGACATATTTATGTATCTCTGGCCCAATTATCTTTTGTAACTCTGTTCCTTCCAACCTTTTTTGTTTGAGATGTCCTCTATATTCTTAACTTCTCTTTTTATTTCCTCTTTTGTAAGAGCTTCAAAAAAGCTCTTTCTTATTTTTATGTTAACCTTATGTGTGAAAGTAGTGGCCTCCTCTTTTTCTTTTTCAAATTTGATACCTATCTTATCTGACATTGATATTTAACTTTCTAATATCTTATTCAATATATTACTGTTATTCTCAAATTTTGAATCATTGACTGCTCTATCATTGATTGTTTTATTTTTTTCTCAAGATCTGATTTTAAAGAAAAAATTTCAATAACATATCTTTCACATTTTTTACTTACTTTTTACAACTGTACTGATAGATCTTTTTCATTCTTCTTGGTTTCTTCAAAGTGTGTTTATATATCTTCAATTGTTTCCTTTGACTCCTTTTCATTTTTTTCAATTTGGAGCTTAAATCTTCCATTCTTCTTTTCAAAATATTTTAACTCTTTTAAGGCACAAATGAATTCTCCTTCCAAATTCACTTTGGCTTCATCCTGTTCTTCTTCTTGATCATTTGTACTTTTACTTGTGGAGGCATCTTCATGTGTGGGTATGAATATAATCTCCTCTTATTTTAAATCACCGACTCTACTATCTTCAGCTAAGCTAGGATCTTTATAATACAAACTCTTCTTCTTGAATCCCTTCTTGAATTTTTCTTTAAAATTTTTCTTGTATGTAAATTTTCTTTCTTCATTGTCACCATTACCTTTATCTGGGTACTTAGCTGCAAAATGTCCAATCTTTACACAATTAAAACATTCAAAAATTAATTTTTCTTGATGTTTAACTATGTCATTTTTTATCTTGTGAATGAATAGAGCTCCATTGTAATCTTCATCATCGCTAGAACTGTCACTTGATTCTTGAATCTTAGCTTTTTCTTTCTTTTATATGTTGAATATATCTTCTCTCTTTGAGGGTTTCTCTTGTTCGTTCTGCATCTCATATGTTGTAAGAATACCATGTACCTCATCCATCTTTAGCTTGACTATATTGTTCATCTATTCAATTATCAAAACTTTTACATTATATTTCTATGGTAGAACTCTCAAAACTTTTTGTACCAAGATTGATTATTTTAACTTTTCTCTAAGACCTTGAATCTAATTACCTATTTGACAAACCCATAAAAGGTAGCTTGATATATTTTCTTTCTCTTCCATCTTCAAACTCTCAAACTATCTTCTAAAAGTTTGAAGCTTAGCTTGTTGAACCTCTCCATCACCTTTGTAAATATTCTCAAGCTTTACCTAAGTTTTATGAGAAGATTTACATTACATAACTTCAACAAATTTTGATTCACATAAACCACATAAAATAGAATTAAATTTTTAGCATTATTTGTACTTGCCTTCTTTTCTACCAGAGTAGTTACAAGTGTCTATGGTTCTTCATATTCCTCCACAATTGCTTTCCAAATGTTGAATCTAAGAGCCATCAAATAAGTCATCATATTTATAATCTAAAAAGCATAATTTATATCATTAAACAAAGGTGCCTTATTTGTATAAAAACCTTCATGTGATTCATCCATTGTGCTTTCCTTGATCTACCTTCAAGTTGTAAAACATTTTCAAAAGGACCCTGCTGTAATACCAATTTTTACGTATAAAATATACTAATGGGGGGAGAATCAGGGTATTCTATATCTTTCACTTTATCTATTTTATTTTATTTAACCACTTAATCACACATTCAAGATATGCAATAAAATTGAAACAATAACATAAACCACACAAGAGAGAGAGAGAGAGAGAGAGAGAGAGAGAGAGACTATATTTTTATGTGAAAACCCAAAGTGAGAAAAACCATGGAGAATAATCTCAAGTATATGAATGAGCACCAACTCAAAATACAAAGTTCACAAACACCAACCTGTAGGAGCACTAACCCCTTTGCTGAGAACCAACATAATAACTATTTGTGAGCACTAATCTACAGGAGCACCAACCCCTTTCAAATATTTGTGAGTAGCAACCCACATGAGCACCAACCCCTCTTGTATATAAAACACAACTATCTCTCAATGTTGCTTACTCAACAAATGATATAAATCTACAATATATCCTATTTTTCTCTCCTCTTTTCTTATATAAAATAATTATAAAACCATGCACTCTCTTGCATATTACAAATAGCTTCTCAAGCCTTTATTTATATCTTTCCAAATGACCTTTAGCATTTACCCTTTATGACCCTTCAATTCTCATAGAAAATGGCACTAAACTATCATGACCATTCATATCCTTGCATTTGAAAATTCACATGGTGACCCTTCATAAAGAAATACATCATTTCCTCTTTATTCTTTATCTTGGTGACCTTTAGAATTCCTTAAAATGACTCTTCATGAAAAAATATGCCATACCCTCTTTTGTCTTCACTTGGTGACTCTTGAAATTCCTCAAGATGACTCTTCATGAGAAAATGCATCCCATTCCTCTTTTATCTTTACTCTGACACTCTTTCACTTCTCCATGGGCCCTATTTTGAATTTTATGCAACTAAAAAATATATTCATTAATATTAAATAAATATTAACACATGTTATCCAAGATATGAATATTAAAAACATCATTAAATGTTATGGGTCCTTTATCACCAATGCTAGACCTTTGACATCAATGACAATATTTACAACATGGAAGGTAAGGAGTATGGAAATTATTGAGAGAGTATTCACAAGTTTTACCATCATACCAACTCATCAATGGGATAAATGGGTTGATTTTTTTAGTTAGAGTTATTACTTTACAAGTCATTTTTTGATATATAAAAGGATATTAGTCTTGATAACACATTAATACAATAACATTAAATTTGGATTCATTCTGATCCAAAACTTAAAATATTTAGTTGAAAGATAATTCAAGAAAAAATAAAAATACAATTATAATAATTTTATATCTGAGAAGAGATGTTTTATTGATCAAATTTGCAGACCCAAACATATGCCTATCTCTAAGAAGAGATGTTTGATTTATATTTCAAGTTACATATTTATTTATAAATGTTTTAAAGGTAGGAGGAGGATGTGGAAGCTCACCAATTTTAAGGTATATTAAGTGGTTTGACTTCCATGATTTACAATAATACAAAATTTGAGGAATTACTATTTTTAAAAACTTACTATTTTTAGACTACACTACTAAAATTAAAATTTGGGGAACTTATATTTTTAGGGGTAAAAACCCACCAATTGGATATCTATGCCATATCACGATGCTCCCCTCATTTTTATCTTTCCAACGGTTCAAACGGGGAGTCAAACGGAGCTATGGTGCAAAAGTTATGGCTCCCAAAAGTTCTACCACCAATTGGGGTAAAACCGTCACCTAAATTGTCACCTGAAATATTGATTAGATCACATTCAATTATAATTCTTAGTATGTGAAGTATAAGACTATTTTATATGACATATAAAATACATATTGATTAACAAAATAAGTTTCATTGCCAAAAACTTGATATAAAACATAGACTTAAAACTTTGACGAAAATTTTAGAAAAATGCAAACATGAATTTTGGAGATATATGAATAATTTTTGTAGGATATTTAAAGAATTTACTTCATTTTGGTGATAAACCATTGTTTGATAGTTAAAAACATGCTAAACTATTATGGAAATAATAAAAACAATTGTTACTTTGGATAAGGTAATTAGATGTGAAGAAAAAAGTGAGGACCAACAAATATCACTTCTATTTCCCAAAAATATTAAAGATGTACAATTAAAAATTGATGGGTAGAAATTATTTATGAAAATAATTGATGTTGCATTAAATCTAGCCAACAAAGAAGAATTTGAAAATACTATTCATCTATTTATAATAAGTTATAATGTGCATAACCAAACATATTAAAAGTAAATTACATTCATTGAAATGATTTACTGCATGTAGTGCCTCGTTGCAACCAAACAAGGAATATTGATCCACCAATAGGTTAGTAATATTAACTTCATGTGGAGTTATTGATCTCTTTAGACGTAAACATGATGTTAACCTCTCATCTATGGATTGAATCAAGAACTGAAAATGGAGTTCAATGATAAAATATTTGAAGTATAATATAAAAACTTGAGAGTGACCCACTAGAATGACTTATATCTATTATCATAGAATTCAAAAATTACTTTCAAATCTGATTTGAAGATGAATTTCCACATACAATTTCAATTACACTAATACAAAAGGGACACACATGTCAACTGCCCTTACAATTGACTTGGACATTATTAATACATAAATTAAAAGGATTAACTCTTTACAAAACAATAATTGATATGGAAAAAAAATAACGAACAAGATTAACATTTGTGGCTATCTCTCATGTAAAATATTTATAATGACTCAAAATTTCATTATCATTTTTATACGACCGCTATGAAAATATGAAAATAATAAAATAACTTTATAGATGGAGAGTTGAAGGAGACTCAAATCCTTGAAATTAATATGAAATACTTCATTAATTATCATTTAATTTGATACATATAAAATAAATATAAAATAATTTATTATTTATCAAATTAAAATGTTCATATAATATATATACAAAAATTATAAAAATGCCTATATCAGTATGCATACTTAGTTGACATTACTCTTTCAATTTAATTTTACCAGCTCAAATTCACATCAGACTTAATACAATTTACATCATTTTGAGGATATATGCACAACATATGATTTTTTGTTTCCCCTTAACTACTACATCTACTTTAAAAATAATTAAATCATCTTGAATTGTAAGATATTTCCCTGGTTCTGATTTTTCTAGGAAACTAAAATCCGTGTTGCTATCTATCCCTCTCCAGTTCAACAACATCATACACATTGAAATTTGCCATCTATCGATAGATTTATTATGACATTGAAAGAAAAAAATCCATTATCTTGTACCACATCTTGCTTAATCTCAAAAAAAAAATTCCAACTCTGTTCAATAATTAATCATGACACACACTTTCTTTGTAAACATGAAGAAATTATGATAACCTAACTCCTTTATTTTTTTATTGGGGTCCAAATGAGCAATAACTACACATGATAATTATAACACATAAAATTAGAATGAACAAGAGAGACATTTAATAATGCACAACATTACACAATGCCCCCTCAGAACCATTTTAAATGATGCACCACCCACCCTTAAAGTTTTAAATATGACCACATTCGTATAGATGTCAGAGTAGTCAAAAATACATCTTGAGAGATTAATGCATAAGTACAAAGAAATTAAGGGATATTAGGCTGTGATGATAATGCATTCAATAGTGTACAATATGTTGTTTTAAAAGACTCTGAAGTACCACCTATATATATATATATATATATATATATGTATATATATATATATATATATATGTATATATATATATATGTATGTATATGTATATATATATATATGTATATGTATATATATATATGTATATGTATATGTATATATATATATATGTATATATGTATATGTATATATATATATGTATATGTATATGTATATATATATATATGTATATGTATATATATGTATATGTATATATATATATATATATATGTATATATATATATATATATATATACATATATATATATATATATATGTATATATATATATATATATATATATATATATATATATATATATATATATGTATATATATATGAAAATATAAGTTCTTTTAAATCATAGAACACTAAAATTTGAATGATCAAAAGTTATAGCCATTTGCAAATTTTGCTTGCATGAAAAATTTAAGTGGAAATAGTGGTGAAAAATTATTTGAATCAAATTCCCCCAAAAACATGAGGCTCTTTGGATAAAAAGCTTGAAAAAATTGTGAATTAATTTCCTCAAAAAAACTTAAGGCCCTTTCGAGTAAAAGTTAACTAATTTTGGGTTGGAAGTGATTAGGGGCCTATTTCTCATATGACTAAGGGATAAGAATTTTTTTGGGTGCTCCTTCCTACCTCTTTTTGATTAATACAATTGATGTGTGAATGACACCATCTAAAAATGGATTCAAATTTTAAGTGAATAATAACACTTTTCACTTGGTTAAATTTGATGGCCTCTTCGACTCGCAGTGTGCAAAAGGGATGGTCAGAATCTAAAGGGTGTTTTTGGAATGGCCAAAGTCTGAAGGGTGTTTTAATAGTGGTCAATGTCCAATGAATTTTTTTTTAGTGGTTAGAACCTGGATGGCATGCATGCAAGGTTGTTAGAGTTTGAGAGGTGCTCGGGCAAGTGTCAAAATTTGTTAGTTATTCTGGAAAGTGTCAAATTTTGTGGCATGTTTGAACATGAGATAAAACCCAATTGGTGTCTAAGAATATGTTAGAACCCGTTAGGTGTCTGAACAAGATTAAGAGCCTAATAGGTATTAGAATTAGTGTCAAAACTTGACAGTTTTCAGATTAGGTCTACAACCCAATGGTGTTTGAAGCAGGCCCAAAACCTGATGAAGTGCTTAGGGGGTCAAAAAGTCTATCAAAACTTGTAAACCCACTACCAAATTCTCGATGCCTAATAAATGTATACCAAGGTGGAAATGTTCAATGAGACCTATTTCCCTGGCATGAAAAGTCTGACCTAGACCAAATAGTACCAAAACTTGTAAATTAACTAACCTATGACACCCCACAAATAGTTGTATCAGTTAGAGTAAAATCCTCTAAACAACTACTCAAAAATAATAATATACTATACTAATCTAAATAGATATCTTAAATTAGATTGTTTATCTATTTTATAATGATTTTAAATTATTTCTTTTATATATCTTTTTTTGTAATGTCTATTATTTATTTCATTCCTTTATCTTTAATTATTTGATAAATATTTGGTACCCATACTTGTGTATGATGACATGAAACTATATTTTTATTTGTAATTATTCTATATCTTTGATATATAAGCAAACCACCTTGGAAAGTAGATGATATAATCATATTATGTTATTATTAGAAACCACAACTAGTCAATATCGAACACATATACCATAGACATATCTCATGTCATGCATAAAGAAAGATACATAGATACTAGAGATGAAAGTGTACCATTAATATTGTATTAACATTGCAGAAAGGAAGGGACTAGAAAAAACTTGCACTTTATCTTCTCCATTCCACTGTTGAGAGTGAGAGAGATCCTTGATTTTATAGACCATGAAAGGTCTAATAAATTTAGATTGTTACATTAATTCAATTTCTCACATAAATCTAAGTAGCTATATAAAGTTTATTTTGGTTTAGAACTTGGACTTTTGTTAAATCTCACATGTGAGTGTGCAACTGGGACATTAGTGAAAGTTTCCATATCCAAATATGATTATTTTATAATTAATAAAATAATAAACACTAGATAATTAATTACTCATTAAGTTATCTTAAGGTGTAATTATAAATTTATGCCAATACCCCCTTAAGTGCAAATTATGAAGTGTTTACAAAATAGAGTCTAAACCTATGAAAAGGGTCCTTACTCTAAGTCTAATAAGGTACTCATGTAAAATATATATCAAAATAATGTTATGAAAAGAGATATATGATAGGGATCTCACCTAGAAAGCAATACAATAGTATAAAACGTTTAAAAAAAAATAGTTATATACACCTTGATTATTTCACCCAAAAAATTGGTAATTAACAAACCCCCTTAATATTAAATTGGGTGAGGTAGATGAAAAATATCAAGAATAATAAGATGGCATGTAAATAGGAGTTATGCCACAAGGATCTTATTTTTGGTGCTAAGAAATCTATCCCATAGATCTGAAGATAAAACCAAATAATTGAGCTTATGTTGGGGTCACTATAAATTTCTCACCACAAGGAGTTGTTTATTTTTCAAAGAAGCCATCACAAGACCTACAATTTACTCTCAGAAATAAAACCAATAGGAAATATGAATTATGTGTACAATATTTAATTTAGTAGTGAAATAACCATGTGAGTAGAGTCCACAAAAAGAGTGTTAATGATTCCACCATAATTGATCATCAATCCATTGTAAATGAATGTAAATGGTGGAAGAACACCCCTGAAAGTGATTTCAATCCATGTAAACAAATGATGTATTCAAGGAAATGATTGATTCTCATTTAGGACTAAAATATTAGTAGGAATAAAATTATGTGTTATGACTCACATACTTGTGAAGGGAAAGGCCTCATAATCCTTAAAAAATTTAGTTCAGGTCTCACATGCTTGTGTGAAGGATAAAGTCTCTCATTGATGATAGTATCTAAAGATGACTCATTACACTCATGGCTGAGGATGAAATTTGAACAAATATGTGAAGAAGAGATATAATTCTTATATGAAATAGATATGTGTCACTCGATGCCCTATGTAAGTGTAGAGTAAATGAAAAATCAGTTTATAGATCATATAGAATGATCAAAAATAAGAAGTGGAACCACTTTATCAATAGATAATACCATGATGAGTACTCCAATTTATAGTTTGGATTGGTGAAATAATGCCCTACATATGTTTTTCAATGCCTACACTAGAATAACCCAAGGCAAATAAAATATAAAAATTAGAACTAGTAGAGTGCTCCTAAAAGGAGGAAAGCACATCAACATTTGGATCAACATAAGCATTGGTTTCAAATAATGTTACTATAGGTGTAACAAGATTATAATATAAATCACGTTGTATTTGATCACAATCTAGGAGTGTGTCCAATGGATTTGTGCTAGTAAGTGCTAAATTTTAAGAAAGTGCAGTAGCTATGGGTTCTAAATGATCAATATTGACTTGCAAAGTGCAAATGAGTGAATTAAATTTTTGAAGTTTTGTGATAATGTGCATTTTTATGCTTTGAGGGTCTTATTTTCCTCTAAATTTTGAATAATATTTTCCTAAATTGGATAAACCTTAGAGAATATAATATTACTCTTGAATTGCATGTTATTATTTTATTGTGTTAGTGTGTCCACATCAGGGCATAAAGTAATTTCAAGAAACACACTAATGATAAGGTGATAATAAATGTTCCTTGATTAAATCTCCAAAGAATAATCTAATGCACTAATAAATGGGCCTTGAAGGAGACATGGAATAAATAATAAGTGTGTAAAAATATAAATGTCCAAACACAAGGATAGAGTGAAAACCATAAGTGCACCAAAATATGATCAAGGCACAATCCTCAAGAGTGTTGTAAATAAGTATTGACTCACTAAAAGTGTTTCTAGAACTTTATATGGAGTGTAAACATTTATTTTTCCCTAATTGCTTATAATGATGTAGTTTACAAAACTTTTCACCCTTTTACAAATTGAGCTAAAAATGGGAAATAAACAAAGTTATATTTATGTAAAATATAACCTAGTTTTAGTTAAAATTCTATATCTTAAGTGTGAAAATATGTAATTATAAAATAATTAACCTAAAAATGTGTCCAGAGTGATGACAAAATTCCATGGAAGGTTGGGTGATGTTCAACTAGAAAGAAAGCATCTAAAAATCTAAAAAAATCAAAATCATTTTTAAGTAGAACGGTAAGAAAAATGAATATAATGCATGTAAGAGTTTGAAAACAACTTCAAAATGAAAAATAATTGTCTCCTAACTCTAAGTGATGCTCAAGATATGAGCAAAATGACAACACATGTGTCTGTAAAACTGTGCAATAGAGGGAGGTATAGGAAAATGCATAATGTTCAAAAATGAAGATTAAAATCACTGAGTGTGTGTGATAGAGTGGAAAAGGCACTAATTAGAGGAAAAAAACATATTCTAGGGGGATAAGTGCCTATAATACCAGGCCCCACCAATTGGTCTTCATTAATCGACCAAAAATATTTTTTACAATGTTATTTATGACTATTGAAACTCTAAATTAACCAAAAAAAATCCAAAGCTCATGTTCCATGAAAATAAAAAAATAGACTGATATATTCATATTTCAATGTTCATATTTATCATATATTATCATAAACTAATCACTTATAATTTATCATGTTCATGGATAATCACCTAAAACTTAATAAAATTCTATAATTGACACATAATCAGACAAGTGAAAAGATAATGATCCTAATAAATGAAGTTGGCTCTCACAATGTATAATGATTTCATTTAGTACAACAAGAATTTTTAAAATGATAATTTTTCACTAAGGTATAAAAACTGGTTATAATAATATATTATCTTATGTCCAAATTTATTTAAATTAAAAATGACAAACACAAATCAATGCACATGGAATGATAAAATATGCATACAAATGATTGCATCAAGATATGTAACCTAAAATGATAACAAGAGGGTTTTAGTGGCATAAGTTTTTTATAAAAACTCTTCTCTCTCCCCCCCTCCCCCCCACACACACATATATATATTCAAAACTATTGAAATAATAAGTTTATATGGTATCCCAAAATATAAGTTCATAGAGTAAAGTATAATTTGATGTATATTATTGGTAAAATCATAAGTCTATATCTTAAAGTATGAGTTGTTTTATAATACTTTAAAAATTAATATAAATATCTTAAATATATTTATTTAATAAATATTATAATGTATCAATATCAAGATGTTTTGTTTAGATTTTTTACATACTTTTGTCAATTGGATGGTTCTACATTGATCAACTAATCCATCATTTTTGTATAAAATTTTATGTTAACAAATGACAAATGTCTTCAAATTACTCATTATATATTGAAAAAAAAATTACCAAAAAAATAAAAAAGGCTCCAAAATCCAACTTATTCGAAATATATCGTGATTCTTTTATTGACTTATCAAATAAATAAAAAAAATTGTCATATTCAATAGTCAAATAAATGTCAAATTAAAGCCTTGTCATTTATACTAACATATGGCACCTTTATGTTTTCTCCTCACACCCCCAGTTCCCATTGTAATTTATGCTTATTGCTGTAGCAATAAGTTCATATGGTAAACCATCATTTGTTTTATTTAAAACAATGAGTTACTTTATATTACTATACAAATGTATTAATTTTATAAAGTAAACCATGAGTTGTATTATTCAAATCGTGAGCTTTTTACATTATTATAAAAATAATTTGTTCATAAGGTAAATCATGGTTTTTTAAATTAAAAGCATTAGTATTTTTATATTATTTTAAAAACAATAAGTTCATGTAATAATAAACTATGCATTGTTTCATTAAAGTCACAATTTTTTATTTAGTGACAAAATAATAAAGTATATTTTGTTATTCAAAAATATTATGTCCAATTTAGAAAAATGAGATATATAAGTATTTGAGAACTATAAGTTATTGAACAAATAATAATTTATTAAATTTTTATTATAACTAATAAGTTATATTATTCTTGAAATAATAGCACATAGCACATAGAGTTCATATTTTCTTACTATTAAATGAAATAATAGCACATATTGTCAAGGTGGGGAAATGTACAATGGTATGAATTATAGAGGAAATAGTCGCATAACCCTTATAACTTTGGATGCATATAAAAATTGAAATAATACTTGGATTTTAAAAAAAATAAAGTGTTAGAGCTATATACTTGTAAATAGAGAGGTAATTTATGAGTTATATGGATCAAGTAGCTCCGATGAGGAAAGAGTGGTTGGTCATTCCCTATTTTGTTTAAATGGTAATGGATCCTATAACACATGATTTGAGATTGATAATACAAAAACCACCTTACTATTTCAAACAGAGAACTAAGTGTATGTATTGTGTTTGTTAAAAATCAAAATGAAGTGCAAAGTATGTGGAATATGTTTGTATAGCCAAAGTGTATTTTTGTGGGGATCAAAAGTGTCCATACGCATGGATCACATGTTTTTTGGTATGAAGAACAAGTGTATAAATGTTTAGAACACATTTGTGTTTAACACTTTAAATGGTTCATGAGAGGTGTTCAAAACTATAGTTCAAACTAATAACTATGAAAACAAGAAATATATAAAATATTTCATTGATGGATACATGAGAAGGTCATATATCATGGAAATCATTTTATATATAGATATAGTTAGATATTTCACATATAATTCCAATGAAAAATAATGTAATGAATGGTTGCACATATAATCCCAAGGGGAAATAATGCAATGAATGGAAGTCAAGGAGTATGGCGATTATTGTGATATTATTCAAGTTTCACCACCATACCGACCCATTAATGGGATAAATAGGTGGATTTTTTTTGTTAGAGTTACTATTTTAAAAACCATTTTTTGATATAAAAATATATATTAATTTAGATGTTAATACAATAACATCAAATTTAGAGTCATTCAATTATAATTCCTAGCATGTGAAGAAGAGGATTATTTCATATGACATTAAAAATACATATTGATTAATAAAATAAGTTTTATTAGAAAAAAAAACTTGTTATAAAAAATTATACTTGTGGTTTTGTCGGGTATTTTCTAAAAATGCAAACATATTTTTTGGAAGTAGATCAATCATTTTGGTATGATATTTAGAGTAATTGCCTCCTATTAGTGATAAACCACTATATGATAGTAAAAATTATGCAAAACTATTATGGGAAGAATAAAAAATAATTGTTACTTTGGAAAAGATATTTAAACATGAAGGAAAAAGTGAGGATCAACAAATATTTATTCAATTTCTCAAAAATATTAAAAGTGCAGAACTTAAAAATTGATCATTAGAAATTTTTAATGGAAAGAATTGATGTTGTATTGAATATATCTAATAAGGAAGAATTTGGCAATACTATTTATCTATTTGAAAAAAATTATAATGTGCATACCCAGCCATATAAGAAGTAAATTACATTCATTGAAATGATTTATTACATGTAGTGCCTCAATGCAACCAGACCAAGGAATATTGATCCATCAAGAAGTTAGAAATATTAATTTCATGTGAAGTTATTAATTTATTCAGACATAAATGTGATGTTAACTCTCCATTTATGGATCGAATCAAGAGTTGTAAATGGATCCCTAAGATATAATATTTGAATTATAATATAAAAACTTGAGAGTGACCCAATATAACAACTTACATATTTATGGTAGAATTTAATAGTTACATTGGAATCCGATTGGAATATGCATCCCCACATAAATTTCAATTATACTAATACAAAAGGGATGCACATGCCAACTACCCTTATAATTGGCTTGGACATTATTAATAAACAAATCAAAAGGGTTAACTTTTCCAAAACAAAAATTGATATAGAATAAAAATAAAGAATAAGGATAACGTGTGTGGCTATCTCTCATGTAAAATCTTTAGAAGGATTCCAAATTTTGTTGCCATTTTCATGCGACCACTATGAAAATAGGAAAACAAGAAAACTACTTTCTAGATAGAAAGTTGAGAAAGAGCGGCTCAAGTCATTCCAATAAATATGAAACTTCATTAATTGTCATTTAATGTGGTGCATATTACACAATTATATAAATACAAAATTCTTCATTAATTTTTATTTAATGTGATACATATTAAATGAATATGAAATAATTTATTATTTGTCAAAAGAAAATATTCATATAATATACATTATTTGTCAAAAAAAAAAAAAAAAAAAAAAAAAAAAATCATATAATATACATTATTTTTCAAAAGAAAATGTTCATATGATATACATACAAAAATTATAAATAGCCAAAGATGCTACAAGCATAAATAATTTAATTACACATCAATAAAAAAAACGATAAATCCTATCTAACCTATAGGACAAATCCAATATCAATGCCTTTATTTATTTGTATATTTTTACATTGAATGCATTCTATTTGAATAATTATGGTTAGACTCATCTCGTATTTTAGGATATTCCCCAGTTTCAGCTGGAAAAGCTAAAGTTTTTCAGACGTGTCATCAAATGACATGAATGGGGAGGGCTTACCTGTGTTGTTACTATTTGTGTATGTTGTTCTCAAAGTTAGTGTTGCATATGACAAGGAGGGCAAGGACCATTCTTATAATGCAAAAAAATATTCGTAAAAATCATTCATGCTGCATTTCCACCATCACAGTATCCAATAATTTGTTTTTTTGGATGCTATATAACACTCATTGCAGTCCTCTATGGACAAATCATTTTTGCACTGGGCAAGCCCCTACACAATATATATATAGTATTTATTGAAAAACATATTAAAAAATATATTGTACAATCTAATATAATATTAAAAGATATATAATATATTATAACATGTATAAATTTAAATATAATAATAATATTAATGTATATAAATTCAAATATAATATTAATTTATATATATTATTTAATATTAATATTCAAATTAATATAATATAATTTAAAAAAAAAACCATATATATAGTTTCTATATTGGTAAAAGGGGTTTTGTAAAGAAAAAAGTGTAACTGGACGGTATGATGTGATTGACAAAGAATTATTTTTATTGACTATTTTCTTTTTTATTATAGAAATAATCCACATTTAATGTGTAAATTGAATCAAGAATGCAATGATGTTGATATGGGGGCAATACATTGAGGTTATGAAGTTTATCTTATTATTTTGTTGCGATTGAAATGAATATGAAAAGTTTTGCAAAGTGCATACCACATGAATACATAAATTACATCATCCATGATACAATATAAATGTCAAGATAAAAGAATCACCAATTAAAAAAATTGACCACACATAACAAAGAGAATTAATAAATTTCAATATCAAACATTAAAAAGTGTCCACATCTTACTTAAAAAGAGGAATATGCATTAGAAATAGAAAGAAAAACTTAAACTATCCATCAGATGTTCCTTACGCCCTCGGAGCAAATGTTAATAAATATCTATGATAGTATATATTTTCCCTTTTAACCCTGGGTCGTTGTTCCTGCTATAAACGCCCCCAATCACAAGTACCATCAAACCCATATTTTACTTGGAAAATAGCTTATCGTTATCTTACTACTCATAAACTGATCCTCTTTCAATATCAATATAAGCGAATCTTATCCTCTTGCAGAATTATTGTCGATCGGTTCCCCGTGGAGCGGAGAAAACCACCCGCTAAAACTTCCATGGTTATGGCCATTGGAGTGCCGGTGCTGCCCCCCTCCTTTCTTCTCCATAGATTGTGCTACAACAAGAGAGAGGGAATAATTAACTCAATCTGCGATAATGGATTGCAAAAGACACACACCATGAGTAGAGCGCAGCATGGCGCTGTATCATCACACTTCCATCACACATCAAAGTTAAAAATTTCATTCTATTAATTTTAAGATTAAAATAATATAAAACACTATGTTTTTATTTGAGTTTTGTCCCTTAACTCTGCCTTATGAATGTATTTAACCTCCATAAGATGTTTCATTGAGATTGACTTCATTTTTAGTTGTTATATAGATTTTATGTGTACCCAAAAAAAAAATTCATGATAAATTAATAACATATTATTTAAATTCAATATACAAAGCATTTTAATGAGTTATTTTTAATTAAAATTGTTATATTTTAATGAAATGATATAAAACAATTTTAAAGAGTAAGTAATTTATGAGTGGTAATTTAATGGATAAAGTGAATGGAATTGATGTAGTCTTGGTCAGGGGTCCTAAAAGAGTGATGTCTTGAAAGATGTATTTGAATGATAATCTCACTCAATCGTTCATTGAGACAACATATTCATATAAGTATTTGATTCCCATTCCCTCAAACACATTTTACAAAATTTTTATAACTTCTCAATTTTTATAATGAGCTTTTTGACTCTTGTAGTCTAATCCTAAGACCTCAATTTCTCTCTCCAATTTTTTGAGATGAAGTCTCTAGGATAGCCATGATTTAAAGGATATAATCCTTCTACATTTTGAACTTTACCTTATCTTCTTAATTACAAGATTTTTCTCTCAAGAAGCCAATTTTTTTGGGACAAGATTTACAATTTCCTTTATAGACTTTGGTCTATGGTCATTAGCGTGTCTTCCATGTATGGGTTGTCATTTGATAGATGATACCCCATACAAATCCAAAACAATTGAAAATTTCTGTATAAATAGCATATGGTAGTGTACTTTTAGGGATCTTAAATTACTCTATTTTAATCCTTGACCGATAAATTTGTTAAAAATGATATATAACTTTAAATTTGTGATAATGGATATATAAATTTTAATTTTTGAGCCCTATTATATTCCATCACTTTCATTTTACAAAAGTTTATATACCTATGTGGTTGAACCCTATGCCTTTTGTCATATTTTAATGTTTTCCCTTCATTGTGCCACATTTCCTAATCCCTAATTTTATGTGTGAATCTTATTCAACCATCATTTGATTAAGAGTGTTGTGCACTAACATTTCCTTGATCAATTCCATACAATGTTTACTATATTTTGCATGCATAATACATGAAACTTATATAAATTGGAATATGTTATCTTGATATACTCATGCCTTGACATTGTTTGAAACTATACATGATCTACCTTCCATACTCCTATGAAAATCAAAAACTTAGCAAAAATGACATGTTGTGACTCTAAACATACACTCCTCTAAGTTTTCATTGATTTATACACTTGTAATTTCACTCAGACTTAACTTCTGTATAAATAAATTCAATGCTGTTTCAATCCTTTCAAATACACGCTTAAGCTTTTTTACTCAAGATTACTGACATGTGCTAATATCTTATCCATTTAGGAGCTTTCATGATTCCTCTCTTCACCTATGCACTTTGTGCCTAAGCCACAACTTCACAACCCTTCTTGCTCCAACTTCTATGCAAATCCAAGATGTTCAAACTTTTGTGAAGTTTCCTCTCTTCACCTATGCACTTTATGCCTAAGCCAAAAATTCACAAACTTTCTTGCTCCAATTTATACGCAAATCCAAGATGTTCATACTTTTGTACAAGTGGACTCTTTTATAGTTTGAAAAATCCATTCAGACTGTTGTGTAGTGAGATCATTCAATGCCAACTTTACATTATTTATCGACTGACTGACTCTATTTCAAGGTGATGATGCATTATTTATAATTATCTTGGGATGCTCCTCATCAAACTACTTAGTTAATTAAAATGTAAGATCCTATTCACAAGTAGGTTATGAGTGATATAACCACTATTGTAGCTAGTTGCCAAGACTATTCCTTTACACCTGGGGTGTTGTTTAAGTAATTTTTATCTACCCTTCCTTCTCTTATAGACCCTTATTAGGTCATAAACCATCATCCTTGCCTATCTTTAAATCCTTGTTCTTCCACTTCCTCTTCAATCTCCTTCTTCCTCTTGTGGTTTTGTTCACACCTCTGACCATCCTCCTCCTTCAAGTGTTCCAACACTTATTTTTATATTATAAAAATCTCCCATTGCACACCCTTCTCTTCTATCTCATGTTTGAGTTATATTCCCACATTTATTTACCCATGTGTTTCTATGCCAACCATTTTTTTTATTGTGGGTAGGTGCCCACCTTTGTCAATCCACCTCTGCCAAAAGGTTGTCATACCTTTTACTTTCTTTGACTTGTACGCCTCTACTTTATCCTTTATTGCATGTACTTCCTTATCCTATTAGTTAGATAAATTATGCATACATGTGCTCTATTATTCCTTATGATTATCATGAGACATGTCGATGTGGTACTCCCTTTTTACTCATTATCCTCCTCTTTTACGCACACTAATTTGTGTATGTGGACCAATATTAACATTGGTAACTTATCCTCTATCTCTCTACATTTGTCTTCATCATCTTTAGGATGATTATGGTATGTTCCTCCATATTCCTATGCCTTACTACCTTCTAATATTATCTTTAAATTTTTATGTTAAATTAAAATCACACTCACTTCTTTATCTTAGATTATATATTAGCTTACTCATTTTAGAAATGTCTTTTTTGTCATGAACAAACATCATTGTATCCATATTAACTATGGGCATAATTTTTTCTCATGCATATTTAGATGTATTATGTATATTTTAAACCATAGTTTCCTCCTCCTCATTTTCATTGGGGAAAAAGGTTCTCTTTCTTCTCTCCTTTTTTCCACTACACTCCAATGGAAATGGACTTTAGCTTAGAAATTCTTCTTGATTATTTTTACTACAAAAAAATACTTTGCTACATGCAAATCTAGGTTCATTGTCCTTTCATTCTCCTCTTTTATATCCTATATGATGTTCACATTAACACTTTTGATCTCTCTAGGATTTCTTTTATGCATCTTTGTTCCTTTGCATGCTCCTCCTACACGTTGTGCACCTTCCAACACTTTTTTTAATTCATGTGGAATGGCATCTACTTTGTCTTCACTTTTTGTGCATCATTGAAACTATACCTCCTTTAGGATTTGTACCTTTTTTTATTGATTCTAAAAAAACATTATTATCTATCCTGCATTTTGAGGATATCCTCTTGTATTTTTTCCCCTTTTAGTGAGGCTTATTGGATTTATTCCCTTCTCATGCAATTGAGACAACTCTATGATTGTGGCATGGATTCTCTTTACCCTATTCCCATTGGGTATTAGGATTATACCTTATGGAAAAAAACTTGTGTTCTTCCTTTTATCTTCTCTTGAAACATCCTTAGACATTGGTGTCTCTTCATTCCTACAATGCTTGACAACTACTAATTTCACACATTAAAACTATTCTTCCTCAAAAGAATATCTAGCTTGTTTTGCTCTAGTTGGCACTCAATCTAATATTTCCATTATCTCATATAGAACTTATTTGTCTTTACATTACTTGTAGGTCAAATTCTCTTTAGGGTTTACCTTTATGGTAATCCTTTCCTACTTATTCTTATGTGTAGGCCTTTCAAGTTCCTTCTTGTAGATATCGATCCTTCATCTCCATTTGAGTTGGTCGTATATATGCACTAATAGGTTTAATATATTAAAAACCATATTTTCCAAACTCTGCACCCTCAACCTTCCCTTACATCTTCTTCTTTCTTTGAGATTTCTCTAACTAGCTACTATGTTACCACATAACCTTATCTACTGAAATATCCACTATCAAGGTGTCATCGACGTCCTTTAGTGTGAAATAATGTTTTACATCCAAGACCCAATTTGCAAAATCTTCCAAGTATAATTTTCTTAATATGATCGGTGCTTCAATTTTAGGTTAACTCTATGCACACCTTGACATCATTGTCATCTCTTATATCCCATAGTCTCCCCTTACTTCTTTGTGGGATCCTTCCTCCTAGAAACTCTTCTCTCTACCTTAATTTTTATCTCCTAAAACACTTTCATATTGGAGGATATATCCTCTATCACCCTTGATATTTGTGACTCCATGACATGTCTCATCCTGATTTTAGTTGAGCCACCTTGTTCATTTATTATGTTCTATAACCATCTAAAATAAATGGAGAAAAATTATCCTCTCCTCCACCTTCTACCAAACACTTTGATTAAGAGATGCTCCTATATTTTTTCACTTGAATACCTTCATATCGGTAATATATCAGTACTTGAGCTCCTTGAACCTTGCTAGTGTGATGATTACCACATGTCTAGTGATATGTCAATGTCCTTACCCTCATTTTCCACTAAAAAATTATTGCCTCACACTCAATGATATATATGCACTAAATATATTGATTATGAATTACCTTTATCAGGGATTTTTTGTAACCTCTATGTCATTTCTAGACATTCCTCTCACAATTCATCTACATAATATTACTTAATTGATCCACTATGTTGGATACTTTATGCACCCAACAACTCTATACTCTACCCACTATTGAGCTTATCTGTCACAATATTATGTATGTGATATGGAATTTTTAACAACTACCATAAATCCTCCCTCTACTTTCCTATATAGGTCATCCTAATTATCGAGTTATCTCCTCTATTTTTGTCACCTCTTTATCCTCTATCCACTTTTATTTCTAGTGGAGAACAAAAATTACTAGTTGCCTCATGTTCAGTAGTTGAATATCCTTCTTCCTAACCTTATATTGACCCTCATTATTCTCTAATATCCTTCTCATAATGGAAAAAAAACACTTTTTTATCTACCTAATAGTTTGCACTTAACTATCTTTCTCATGATTGTTCAGATATGCAACTTGTAGGAGTGATCCCACTCTCTACATTATAAAAGGTCTAAATTTATGAATTAATAGAAATGGTTGCAGTTTCAATTAGGAGTCCTAGTAAATGGATGCCTTACACCACATAATTGATTTAAAATCTCACCTGATCATTCATTAACACATTAGATTCATATAAATGTTTGATTCACATTCACTTGAAAACAATATTTACAAGATATTTTTAGCTTCTCAACTTTTACAATGAGCTATTTGGCTCTTACCAATCCTAATACCTAAATATATCTCTTAATTTTTATCAATGGAAATGGAGTGTCTCATATATACTTGCTCTTAAGGCTATATGACTTCTACATTCTAAACGCTACCTTCTCTACTAAATCACAAGTGTTTTCCATCAGGAAGTTGAACGTTTTTTTGTCAGGCACTACAATTTCCATTATAGAATATTTTTCTATAGTCATTGTCATGTATTTCATGTATGAAATGTTTTTTGATATATGTGACCTTGAAAATATATAATACATCAGCATAAATCCATATGCCTACCATAGGGTAATATATTTTTAGGGATCTCAAGTTACTCAATTCTGATCCTTGTTAGGCATATCTATCAAAATAAATGTATAACTTTTTATTTTTTAGCTATTTTGTCTACCATAACTTTCATTTTATATTTAATTTGTATACTTATACAGCTGACCCTAGTCAATTTTCCATATTTATATGTTTTCCTTACACTATGCCATATATATTGCTCATTGATTATTTATGCGACTCTACTTTATATCTCATACGACTAAGATAATTGCTCATTTGCATTTTCTTACACATTTAAAAGTGTGATTAATATATTCTATGTGTATAATACATGTGGATTATCTAAAAGTGAATATAATAACTGGATATACTCATGCCCTAACATTTTTCACAACTATGCATGATTCACCATGAAAAATTATATGCAAATTAGAAATTTAACAAAAATTACATGTCATAATTTCAACTAGCACTCCTCTAAGTTTCCATTGATTTGTGTGGTTGAAAACCCACTCAAACATTACTTTAACATCCATTACATTGGTTTTATTCCATATGACTATGCCTTTTATTAGAAGCTTATTGACCTATCTTGATCTTCTCTCCATTTAAGAACTTCTACACTTTCTCTCCTCACAGATGGATAATATGCCCAATCCAACACTTTTCAACCCTTAATCTTAAAACATCCATGTAAATCCAAGGTACTCATTATTTTTCACAAGTGGAATATTATGTAGACCTGATAATCCATTCAAACTTATATGTTTTATGATCATGTATAGACATATTTGTATTATTAACAAACTAACTAATGTTTTTTTGGGTGATGCAATATTTCTAATTCACTTAGGATGTTTCTTCATTAAAATACCCAAGAAATGAAAATGTGATATCATGCTCACAATAGGTTTTGACAGATAGAAACACTCTTTTGGCATGTTTTCCAAACCACATTGTCCCTTTACACTTAAGGTGTTTCCTAAGAAAACTTGTTTTATATTTCTTTCTCTTCAAGACCCTCATTGGGCCATAAACCATCTTCCTCTACCTAGCTACAATATTTCCCTTCTACCTTCTCTTCACTCTCCTTCTTCCTCTTGTGGTTTTATGCCCACCTCTAACCATCCACCTCCTCTAAGTTTTTTCACCACTTATGCTCTCTTCATATCTTCCCTTTTCATGTTGTAAATCTATACCCACCTTCATATACCCTTGTGGTTCCATTCCACCCTCTTTTTTATCTTATGGTTATGTTACCACATTTGTTAATCTAGCTCTGCTAAGAGGTCATCATGCCTTTTGTTTTCTTCCACTTGTGTACTTCTAGATTCTCCTTTATTGCAAGCACTTTTTTATATTTACTATAAGCTATGAAAAGTATACATTATTGTGCTCTATTATTCTTTACAATTCTCATGGGGCATTTCACTTCATTACTCTTGTTGTACTCATTCTCCTCATCTACTATTTATGATTCTTTGTATTCATGGACCAATATCGACATTGGTCACTTTTCCTCCATCTCTCCACATTTATCTTATGCAGCTTCAAGGTGGTTGTAGTTTGTTCCTCCATCTTCATCTACCTTACTTATATAAATACCTTCCACATGTTATGAACTATTAGAATTTCACTAAACTAATCAGCGTTATGTTGATCTAAGCTTACTCCTTTCATAAAATCCCTTGTGTCACACACAAATAATATTTCATGGGATGGCTTCTCTTTGTTCCTCATGCATCTTTAGGTGCCTTCTATGGATTTCATATGCATGATCCTCTTCCTCCTCTTCATTTGAGGATAATGTTTATCCTTCTTCTCTCTTTTTTTCCCACCATGCTCTATAGTATATGGACATTAGCTCTAATGCCCCTCTTTATTTTTTTTTGTATAAAAACCATTTATTTCATGGGAATATATAGGACCCATATTTTCTTTATGCTCTTATTTATAATCTATGATATTCACAATAAACCATATTATCTCTCTAGGGGTCCTCCTTTGCATCTATGTCCCTTTGCAGGATCTTCCTACACCTTATACACCTTCAAGCATTATTTTTGTATCATGTGAGATTATATACACCTTTCATTCACTCATTGCATACTATTGGAACTAGACTTCCTTTATGATTCATACATTTTCTATTAGTTCTGCACAATAACATTATTATCTATCTCACTATCAAATATCTCCACATGTAAATTTTTTCCTTCCAATGTGCCTTCTTAGATTTATTCCATTTAAATGCATCCTTTTCTATATTCCATACTGAGTTGTCTTCGAAATAAATTTTCATCTATGAGCTGACTTTAATTCATCCTCTTCCTATTGGGTAGTAGGATTCTACCCTACATAAATAAACTTGTGGACTTTTTTCACTCTTTTAATTATGTGTCCTTGGACATTGGTACCTCTTCTTCCCTACCATGATTGAAAACTACTAGCTGCACACATGGAAATTTTTCTTCCTTAGAAAATTATCTTGATAAAGTCTGTTTGGATGGATCTTGATTTGTCTCTCTTATCCTCTCATGGGTAACTTAATTTCCTCTACACTATTCATATGTTGGCTTCACCTATAAGTTTCCCTTCATGAAAATAATTTTTTCCTAGTTCTTGTGCCTAAGCCTTACACATTACTTCCTCCATGATGAAAATTTGGGTCCTAATGTAATATTCATGTGCATATAATATTTCATTATACCCAATTATATGTAGCTCATGTTCTTAACACACTTTATTAAGACATTTTATCTACACAAAATATCAGATTAGATGTTATTCTATGTAAAAATTAGATGAGGGTGATTCAGAAATAATATTAATGAAGAGATTATTGGAAGTAGCTTCTAAGAGGGGGTGGGGGGTGAATTAGTTGATTAAAAATATGTATTCAATTACATGCATCATTCTATGAAGCATTCATTCACATGAAAGATTAATGCATAATCAAAGAAACTACACAAGCATATCATAAGAGATATGTAGAAAACCCACCTAGGGAATAAAAAAAAATGAACCATGCACATGGACTATATTCATATAATTTTAATATAAAAAACTTAGTGAAGTACCAAATTCACAAGGAGCTCCAACCCTACCTAGTTAAGCACCCACTCAACTAGTCTTCTGCAAGCTCTATCTTACAAGGAGGCTCCAACTCCCTAGGTAAATTTACACCAAATAAGTCATCTATGATATATGATCACCTTATAACACCTTTTTCTAACTCAAATATATATTACAACCTTATTTTACACTGTTTAGCCTCTCTTTGGCAAAATTAGGTCAAATGACCTTGCTTAAAACTTGTATAAAAATAGTTAGATACTAATTGAATGTTCAGGTCATCTATATGATGATATTAAATGTCTTAACCTATTATCCAAAACAATATATCCTTCACTTAATATCTCAATATCTCTAACTAGTCAATTTAGATCTATTCAACCTTTTTAAGTACGTGACCCTTGCACTCACCCATCTTAGTTGGACATGAACCTTTACATACATGAAATAAATTTGGAATATATAACCATACACGTTCAAAAGGTTAAAAAAACATTAAATAAGTTTTTCATAGTCCATAAAGACTGATTTCACAATTAGGCATAATGGAGACATAATGCAATTAGGTTTGTCTTATCCACACATTACCATTCTGAACCTTAGGAACACTTATTATCTTAACGAATGGATGAAACACTTAAAAAATTAATCTAATATACCAATGATAATTTATCCTTGGATACTTAACTCTATTTTTCCCATTTCACTACTTGGACCCACCAATTAGGCCTCCTCACCAATAGTTCTTCTCACTGCCTAAAAGTTTGTCTTGCAATTTTGAATAATTTTACCCAACTTTTACACATAACCCATGCATAAAATCATATTAATAGTATATTAAAGACTTAAAAAACTTAAAAAAATTCTTTGGTATTTACCACATAGGCCAAAAGTCCTAAAAAACACGCTTGTATATGGTTTACTTAGAAATACCAAACACTATCAACACATAGTCCAAATCATTTAACCCTCCAAGCTTTAAAATGGACTTATAATGAAAAAAATACATTAAAATGGTCTTATGAGTCATTTTTAACATCTTAAATATATTTGGATCTTTGAAATTAGTGAAAAGTGACTTAGGAACCTCCTTTTCACACACACACACAAAGAAAGTTGCCTGTAGAAAAAAACATAGTCAAGAAAATCAACTCTTAAAACACCTATGGGAACACTTATGTGATATTTAAATGGATTTTTTTTAACCTTTATAATCCTTATAAAATTTATGAAAGTATATATTTCTTTTTCATATATCAATATTTGTCTTATAGACCAATTTCACTATGTCACTTTATACAGACTTCACTGTGTCACATAGACTAGTTTGATGACAAATTTTTACATATGTGTAGGCATCATAAAAACTTATAGACAAAGGGGATATGAGGGATATTTGTTTAATAATTACCCCATGCATTATGATCCATCCCTAATCTTATAAAATCAATCCCTAATCTCATTCTCATTCTCACCTAGTTTCTTCAGTGTTATGTTCATTAGGCCAGTTTAACGATAGGCTAACTTTCATGACTGATTTAGAAAATTTTTGGTAAAGAAACTACTAAAAAATTTAATGGGAAAAAACTGTAAGTATTACACATCATCCTCCATCCATTTTCATGCTTTGACCTGAATAACCTTGCTTGTAACATCAAAAACCCAAAAATAAGGTTTTCTTATAACTTATATTTGCTATTAAGACAAACCAAAACCACCCGAGGAAACCTTGAAGAGTATTTTCCATGTTACAAACATAAAATTAGGTCAATAGGACCATTATTATCCATAAATTATTAGATATTTCCTATTAGGTTTTTGTTAGGGTTTTAAGAGGGTTTTGACTGGTTTCACTTCTTAGCTATCATTCATAAAGGATTTCCCCTCATATCCAAACCTAAATCTAGTAAAATAAATTTAGATAACTTCCCCAACTTTTATAAAGTGCACAGGATATCATGTAAAGGTTTTACATGCCAACGAGCATGAAAAATGTCTTCTAAGGTCTGTAACACCCCATTTTGTGCACACAATCAACCTTACCACAGGTTTTCATGATTTTTCCTAGGTATTAAATTTAAAATTTGTCCACACACTTAAGATGTCCTATCAAAACTCTTTCAATTGTCTCAAGATCTGTTCCACCTTTGGAAATGATCTTGACCCCTCATTATGCCACTATAGGTCACTTTGCATACTAGGCCTTATACTACCAGTCATACTTAGACTATGATCATGCCTTGAAACCTATTAAACTATCTTCAGAACTTTTTTCTCATGTCATACAACATCATAATATTCTCTCACATTAACAACCTTATTTTCACAAGTCTCATATAACTTATCTCACTAAGGCACCAAGCTTGTGTCTTCTTACTAAGTCTCTTCATGCAGGAACTAAGCTTCAAACTTGACATTTTGACCTCATCTGAAGACTTATTTTCCTCTTTCCCATGTTGAAGCAACTTATAACACTTAATCATGTTTTAATTTACCCTCAACATAAAGCTTTACCATGATTCATGCATATATTTCTTCATAGAGCTAGACTAGGCTACTCAAGATACCTAGTGCTCAAAATTTGGACACAAACAAGCTAGTTCTCAATAATGTCATTCTTCAAACATGATTTTTGAATACAATTCCATTATCAATATAGTTTGTTTGATCTATCACATTACAACTTGGTATCAATACCTTATATAGAATACAAGGACTTGTTGACCGATGTGGTTACCTTGTATGCTCCTAAGTACTTAGAGCTTAATCAAGATACTTCCCTTGTATCTTGAACATGATATTGACATGTCATAAAACCATATAAATAATACTGGGTTTCTTTTAAATTTTCTCTCATTAGAGAGAAAAAAATTATTTGTTAAATACCACTTCACCAATCATGACATCAATTCTAACTTTTTGACAAGAAGAACATTTAAAATGCATTCAACATAAATTTGACATAAATGACAACATCAATGCCTTAATATCAACACTAGGAACATACCTCAACAATATCCCACTTTTTCATTAATGGAAAACATTCATAATCATAGATCATTCTTTTTCCTTCAAGATAGATCTTCTTCAATACTTGATCTTTAAAACAAGAACTTTATCCCCCTTTGACATTAATGACAAAGGTTCACCTTCTTGGCATTTATTTGATGCTTGGACCAATGGAAATATACATTTTATTTCAAACAAAACTCATCAATACTTTATGTCAAAAGATTTAGCACAGACCAAATTCACATACCTACTCATGAGACATGATTGACTCCCTTTGCCTTCATGAAAATTCAAAACTATGACTTGGTTTGATCAAGTCATCATACAAATTTTTTTTGACTTATCTCTTGAGATCACACCTATAGTAGACTTATTTCATTGAAACTTGAATTTGAAGGTCTCCTAAGACCATAAAACTCCCCCTATGACTGAACATCCTTCATGCTTTTTTTTTAAATCCGAGTGCCTCCATGAATTCTAATGGAGTCACCTCTGATCTAGAGAATTAGAACAACATAAGTTTAATAGATTCTTAGATCTCCATGTCCTTGCAGGACTGAACTTCCTTCATGATCCTTTTATGCTTGATTTATCCTTTTGGCTTGACCTCCTTAATATATTTTTGAGCAACACTCTGGCTTGATCTATTGGTCTTGAATTCTTCATCAACAAATTGAGGTGATAGAGAAAATTCTTGGCACTCATTTTCATCTTGATTTTTCTATACCATGGCAAATAGTCCATTTGAACTTTTAAATTCATTATCAACCTTAGCTACTTTAGGTTTCCACTGAGTGTTTCCCTCTTGTGTTCTATAAACCTCAAACTTCTTGTCTTGTCTTGAGAATTAATGCTTACATTACTTTTAAATGTGACCAACCTTATGATAGTTAAAACCTGTTATCCCTCTAGATGGAAACACACCATGACCCATACCTCTTGGCTGATGATTCTCCTCATAGTTTTATGTAAATTCATTATTGAAAGGCCTTTTGTAATGCCTTACTCTATGAATAAATTGATTACATGATAAACAGTAGCTATTGAATGGATTATCATACCTTATGTTATTAGAATTCTTGATAGTATTGACCTTTATTACATCAACATAATAATGATTTTATTGTTCTTTAACCTTTTGATCATATTATTGTCCTTGTATTTATCTCCAATGAAGCCAAGGCTTATTTTGTCATTAACAATTTTTTGACTACTCAGATTGTTGTCTAGATCATTGGTATTCTTTTTCAAACCTTACAAAGTATTTAAAATTATTTGATGCTTGTTTCAATTCATCTCTTAAGGAGTTCACTTTAGCTACATACTTTACACATTCTTCTTCTTTTACTTTTAGGCCTGTAGTCACAATTTCAAGTTGATTCTCCACATGTTTGAATATTTCCTCTTGTTCCTTAGAGTTGTTACTTAGTATAGCTTCACACAAGTTGATTTTATCCTCATAGTATTTGATAAGGGACCTCATCACCCTATTTTTTTTCTTTAAAATCTTCAATTCTTCTATAGTATTCATCAACTCAGTCTCAAAATCCATCTCATCTCCTTCTTCATCTGAATCACCAATATCACCTCCAATCCATATGGATTCTTTTAGATTTAAAAAAAATGATTCTTCATCCATGAAGGGAACCTCATTAACATCAAGACCATCACCTTCATGATCACTTTCTAAGTCACTTCTCTCATTCTCATCAGATTCACTCTAATCCTTCTTGGTGTGGAGATTCCCTTTGTTTTTGAATAATATTTTATTGTTGTCATGTATTCTAAAGTGTTTATTTCTCTTATTAGACTTATAAGACTTTTTATCATCATTACGATCTTCATCATGATCTACATCATCCTTTATCTAATGGTTATGAGGACATTTGTTGTAAAAGTGTCCAACCTCTTCACAATTGAAGCGTTTAAAAGGTAGATTGTCCTTATATTTATTTGAGCCTATATTTAACTTTATTACAAACATAGCTATCAATTTATCATCATCAATATTAGATTAATAATTATCTTTGATTTTATTACCTTGTGACTTCTTCTCTTTTGGATTCTTTTCTACCTTCAATTAAGCTTCCTTCTTTATAGGTCTTCCTTCACTTATCCTCATCTCATAGGTTGTTAGGGTTCTATGGAGTCCATCCATCTCTAACTTGTCTAGATCTTGTATTTTTTCAACTACACATACCTTAAAATCAAATTCTTGTGTTAGAGACCTTTAAACCTTTTGAAAAATAGTAGTCTCTTTAAATTATTATCCTATAAATCTTATGATGTTGATCACCTCATCAACCCTCAATAGGTAGGCTACAATGGTCTCATTTTCATTCAATTTTAGGCTTACGAATTATCTTTTATGAGTTTACAACTTAACCAATTTGACTTTGAAATCTCCCCCATTAATGGTTTTAAAATTATACCATATTTCTTTGTTAGATATATAGTGCATTACCTTCACAATTTTTTCTTCTTATAAGCCACACATAACACATTCATTACTTTTGAGTTGTTGTCACCGGCCTTCTTACTTGTTGCATCGTTAGGAGGAATAGGGGGTGTAGTATACCCATATAAAAATAAATTTAATACATCATGACATTAAAAAATTATATATTTCCTCATTATAACACTCCAAAATTCATAATTGGATCCATTTAATAACGGAGCTTTGCTTGTACAAAAACAACCGTGTGTTTGACTAGCCATCTAGTTTGTTTAGAAAATCCTTTAGGTTGTTAGACATCGTAAAAATGACCTGATATGATACCAAATGTTTGAAGTATATTTTTATAGGTGGGGTTGATCAATTTCTTTAAAATATCTATTCAATTCCATTCACCATTATATGAAGAATTCATTCACATAAAAGATCAATTCATAAACAAAGCAACTACACAAACATATCATAAGAGAACACAAGAGATATGTGTGAAACCCTCTTGGGGAATAAAACCCACTAAACCATGTACATGGAATATATTCTTATAATTTCAAGATCTAAAGTTTAGTTAATCACCAAATTCACAAGGAGCTCCAACCCCTACCCAGTTAAGCACCCCCTCAACTAGTCTTCTACAAGCTCTATCTTTCAAGGAGGATCCAACCCCCTAGGTAACTTAGCAAAAAATGAGTCACTTATGATATTTTATCACATTATAATGAATTTTTATAAATCAAATTTATATGAAAACATTATATTTCACTCTTTACCCTTCAATCTTACTCAAATAGCCTCTTAGGCCTTCTCGCTCAGATAGCTCTCTCTCTTTAGTAGAATTAGGTCAAATGACCTTTCTCAAAACCTATATAAAAATATTTAGATACTAAAAAAATTATAATATAATCTATATGAATATATTAAATCACTTAACCTATTCTCCAAAACACTATATCCTTCGCTCAATAGCTCGATATCTCTAACTAGTTAATTTAGGTCTATTAAGCCTTCTTAAGTACTTAACCCTTGATCTCACCCATATTAGTCAGACATGAAAATTTAAACAAATTAAATAAATTTGGAATAAATCACCATAAATTTTTAAAAGGTTAAACAAAAATTAAATAATCCAATCATAGTCCATAAAGACCAATTTCATAATTAGGCCTAATGGAGACCTAATGCAATTAGGTATGTCTTATCTACATGTTACCAGTATGACCCTTAGGAACACTTATTATCTTAAAAAATAGATGAAATAATTAATAAATTCCTCCAATATACCCCTTATAATTTCACCTTGGGTCCCCAACTCCATTTTTCCCATTTCACTACTTAGACCCACCAATTAGGTCTCCTCGCCAATTGGCTTTCTCACTACCTAAAAGTTTGTATTAAAATTTTGATTAAGATACCCAACTTTTACACATATCCCATGCATAAAATGATATTAATAGGATCCTAAATACTTAAACCACTTCCAAAAATGATTTGGTCTTCACCACACAGGCTAAAAGGACTCATAAACATTCCTATAAATGGCTTACTCAAAAACACCAAACATTGTCAACACACAGTCAAAGTCATTTGACTCTCCAAGATTGAACAGGGACTTATAATTAATAAAAATACATTAAAATGATCTTATTATTAATTTATAACACCTTAATTATATTTTTATCTTTCAACTTAGTGTAAAATGACTCATGAACCTCCTTTTCACACACACATAGAAAGTTGCTTGTAGAACAAAAACATAGTCAAGAAAATTAACTCTTAAAACACATATGGGAACACTTATATGATATTTAAATGTATTTTTTTTAACCTTTATCATCCTTATAACATATCTAAAATATATATTTCATGGTCATAAATCAATATTGGTCTTACAGACTAATCTCACTATGTCACTCTATACAGACTTCACTATGTCAGACAGACCAATTTGATGACAACTTTTGTCATAGGTTTAGGAATAATAAATAATTATATAAAAATGGTATAGTATGGATAGATATTAAATAATTACCCCATTCCTTATGATCCATCCCTATTATTCTATAATCAATCCCTAATCTCATTCTCATTCTCACTTAGTTTCTTCACTATTCTGCTCATTAGGCCAGTTTATGGATAGGTTAACTTACATGATTAGTTTATCACATGTTTTTTCATAAAAAATATTAATATAATTTCATGGTAATAGACTATAAGTATTAACATCATCCTCCATCCATTTTCATACTTTGATTTGGTCAACCTTGCCTATAATATTGAAAACCCTAAAAATAAGGTTTTTCCTATAGCTTCTACTCACTGTTAAGACAAACCAAAACCACACGAGTAAACCTTGAAGATTCCTTTACATTTTAAAAGAATAAAATTAGGTTAATAAGACCATTTTGTTAGGGTTTAAGGAGGATTTTGACTAGTTTCACTTCTTAGTAATCATTCATAAAGGATTTCCCCTCATATCCAGAACCAATTATAGGAAAATAAATATAAGGACATTCCAAAAATTCCATGAAGTTATTATTATCTCTTTAAAAATTTTCACATGCTAATGAGCATTAAAAACTTCTTCTCAGGTCTGTAACACCCCATTCTGTATACACGGTCAATATTACAATAGGTTTTCATGATTTCTCCTTTAGTTATTGAATTCAAAATTTGTCCACACACTTAAAATTACTTATATCACCTCTATAAGTTCTATCAATATATCTTCCACCTTTGAAAATGATCTTGACCCCTCATTAGGCTACTATAGGTCACTTTGCATACTAGGCCTTATACTGCCAGTCATACTTAGACTATGATTATGCCTTGAAACCTCTTGAACTATATTTATAACTCTACCCTCATTTCATATAACATCTTAAAATTATCTCACACTACCAACCTTCCTTAAATAGGTCTTATATAGCTTATCTCACTAAGGTACCAAGCTTGTGTCTTCTCACTAGGTCTCTTTATGCAGGAGCTAAGCTTCAAACATGACCTTTTGACCTCATGTGAAGACTTATTTGCCTCTTGCCCATGTTCAAGTAACTTATAACACTTTATCATGTTTTTAATAACCCTAAATACAATTATTTACCATGATTCATGCATACATATTATTCACAGAGCTAGACTAGGCTACTCAAGATACCTAGTGCTCAGAATTTGGACACAAAAAAGATAGTTCTCAATGATTTAATTATTCAAACAGTATTTTATAAAGAAAAGTCTATTCTCAATAGAATTTATGAGCTATATTACATTATAACTTTGTATCAATACCTCATATAGAATATAAAGACTTGTTAACCCAGGTGCTTACCTTGTATGCTCCTTAGTACTTAGAGCTTAATCAAGATGCTTGCCTTGTATCTTGAACATGATCTTAACATGTCATCAAACCATAGAAAGAATACCAGGTTTTTTAAAAAAATTCTCTCATTAGAGAGACAAAAATTATTTGTTATACACCACTTCGCCAATCATGATATCAATTCTAACTCTTTGAAAAGAAGAACATTCAAACGACATTCAACTTAACTTTGACATCAATGACAATATCAATCCCTGAATACCAACACTAGGAACATACCTCAATAGAGCTAAGAAGTTTCAAGATCTTAAAAACTAAGGAAAATGTCCTAGTCTCTATTACAGGTTAAAAAACTATAATTTATTGAAGTCAAAAAAATATTATGATTTCATATTTATATTCTTCTCAAAAAAATAAACAAGTTCAAGAAAATGAAACTTGATTTTGAGGTCATATGAAAATTTTATGACCATTTCAACTTGACAGACTCAATCTTAAGGATCTCTCGAGAGCGATTGTTAAGCTTCATACTATTAGACTCCAAAGCTTGGCTATTGAACTCTAGAGCTTCATTGATATCATGCCAATATGAGACATTTTGATGTTTTTTTATTAATTTCAAGTGTTGGGTATATTCTAAGGTTGATAAATCTTAAATATAGGTTTGGGTAAGGTAGAAGAGATGAGAAAACTAAATGAGAAGGGAATTTAGATTCACATTGTTTGAAACAAATTTGAGTTTTTGTTTTTGTGATCTCTTTTTTACGTAGCTATAGATGATTGATTCAATTGTATGGAAGTGTAAAAAAGTGTCTGATAAAGTGTAGAGCATAGTTTTTATATGAGTTTTTGGGAAAATGGTATTATATTTTCTATCCATATAGTCCAACTTGGTAGTGCCTTGTGTACTCTTGCATAAAATAGTGAAAGAGGAGTGTGATTTGCCTCACCCACTTTATTTTTTCACATAGTGGGGTTTTAAAATATAAATTATGAGTTGTATGTGGTGTTCTTTGGTCATTCATATGCTTCATTTTTATGTTTAGTAGGATGTACATTTCATTTTAAGAACTTGTGCATTTATAGTTTAGCATGTTTAACATAATACAATAGTCATAAATCTAATTATTAATTAGCTAACTATTTAACATATGTATTAGTGAAGCTTAAAGTAGAATATCCACTTATCTTACGGATCATATTGGTATGAGAACAGGTTAGTGTTCTATATATTGTGTGGTTTATTTTATTATCATAGTCTAGATATATGCATGTTACGAGAGGATAAATTGTTAGTGGATATGGTAATTTGGTCTCTTTATAACAATAGATATCTACAAGAAAGTGGAAGAGAGATTTGATAACTATGGTTTTTGAATATGAGAGGATATCTAAAAATTATGAAGGAAGATTTCATAAATTGGAAGAGGATGTTGCAAGCATATCTTAATCCATGAATGAGCTTGGTAAGATTATGCAGGTGGTCATGACAAAGTTAGGAGTTTCTATGGATACTCTCAAATCAAATGAGGAGGTTAATGCTTCCAACAATGAGTTAGATAAGCCTCAATCCAACCAAGCTCCACCTCCATTCAAAGTAGAGGTGAAGATTAAAATTCAACCCTATGAAGATTAGGTAAATGCAAAAAAAATGATAATTTGTTAGCCAAATTAGAAGTATAATTTAATTTGAATAAAATTAGTGAAGAGAAACAAATTTATTTTGCAAGGTTAAAGCTATCTAGTCATGATCTAACTTTATTTTAGAGTTATCTTAATTCTTTGGTTATTAATAATATACAATAAATGGATTTGGTGTGGTTTTGCATAGCTTGAAAGTGGATTTTTAGTCATTAGTTCCCTATCTAGACCTCTTGAGTAACCTTTGCATTAGATACATTCTCAATGACCTCCATGTTGAAGCATTTATGCTTGAATGTCCCTATTTTAATAAGTTTGATCATATTCAGTCCTAATTCAGGTTCTTAAGTGCATGATAGTCAAGTGGAGGGTGTTATTTTAGTGTATCACCTCTTTAGATAGATTTATTTCATGTCTTTCTATCCCTTTTCCTTTGTCAATCAAGTAGTAGTAGTGAAAATAAATGATACATCAAAGGGTATATCCCTTTAAATTAGAGTTTGGATCCACCTAAGGGTCACCCATATCCTAGGATCAATCCCGTTGCATCGCTGAAGTTGAGAGGGATTGAATCACCCTTTCAAGGGTGCAAATTTGAGCTATAAAAATAGTCACATCTAGACAAGTGTATAAATTTAGGAATGGACTTAGTTTTAACTTCATCAAGCCTTAAAATTGAAAGTTATAAGAGGAAGAATGCATCCCTTAATAGAATATTCTTATCCCTAAGTGCAAAAATGCATCAAACTTTGGGCAGGAAAACCATGAGGGGTAGGGATGAACTCTTGATTATTAACATTGCATGGGTGAGTCTTATAATCACTCCAAAGGATTTTATACCACTTAAGATGAGGGATAAATGGTGACATGTTTTCTCTCACAATCAAATCTTGCTTTGGGGACCAAAATTTTATGAGTAGGTCACATATCTCTTCACTCATTAGCAGAATGGATGAACCATCTTGAAAGACACATTTATATGGAACTATAAAGGCAAGAAATGACTTCGTACATCATTCATCGGGACCTAAATTCAAAATTTATAGGTAGATAGATGCATCCCTTAAGAGAATCTTCTTATCCCTAAGTGTAAAAATAAGACAAACTTTGTATATGCATTGCAAGAGAACTATGAGAGTAGGGACAAACTGTAATCTCTTAATATTACATGGAAAATTCATTTAAACACCCCCTGAAGGATCATATACTACTCAAGATGAGGGATAAATGATGACACTTTTTCTCTAAATGTAAAATCTCTCTTTAGGGACGAAAATTTGGTCAATAGGTCTCATATCTCTTAACTCATAATGCCAATCAATATATCATATTCATAGACATGTGTTGATGGGTGTATAAAAAAAGTAATTATATTCACATATACACCATTAGGCCTAAGAATTTAAAGTTTTAGGTGGTCAAATGCATAGCTTAAAATAAACTTCTTGTCCTTAAGTGTAAAAATAGATGAACTTTGTGTAGGAATTGTAGGTGAACTGTGAGGGTTATGCACAAACCATCATCTCATATAGTTTCAAGGATAGTCCTCTAGGTATGCCAAAAAGGATTAATTTCCATTTGGGATGAGGGATAATTGAAGGCACATTTTCTCTCACAACCAAATCTTGTTTTAGGGACCAAAATTTGGTCCATAATATGTGTAGCTCTTGACTTATTATCCCAATTGATAAACCATATATGAGAACACAACTATATGGTATTATAAACACAATAATTTCCTTTTTCCATTTCCTGTTGGGCCTAATAATTGATAGTTATAGGTGGTATATGTGTCTCTTAAGATAATCTTCTCATCTCTAAGAGGAAAAATAATCTAAACTTTATGTAGGCATTGCAGGCTAATCATGAGCGGTAGAGATAAACTATAAACTCTTATAATTGCATGGGTGAGACATCTGAGCACCCACTAAAGGATTCTCTACCCCTCTAGATAAGAGATAAATTATGACATGATTTATCTTGTAAAGAAATCTCACTTTAAGGACCAAAATTTTATTAGTAGGTCACGCATCTCTTGTTTCGCTAGCCCAATCAATAGACCATATTTATGGACATGTTTGGATCAATGTTTAAACATAGTAATGACCTTGGTCCATGCTCCAATGGTCCTCATAATTTAAATTTTCACCTATTCAAATGCATACCTTATGATAATTTTCTCATTCCTAAGGAGAAAAATAGAATGAACTTTGCACAAATGGCATAGCCAAACCATGATAGATACAAATGAATTGTTAGCTCATAAAGTTATACAAGAGAGTCCTATAAGTATCCTTTAGAGGATTATCTACGACCTAGGATGAGGGATAAATTATGGCACATTTTCTCTCACAACTAAATCTCACTTCAAAGACCAAAACATAGTCAATAAATCACGTATCTCTTGACTCGTTATCCTAATTGATGAATTGACTTCGTATACACATTTAAATGGGCATATAAAATTATGAATGACCTTCATCAATTATTTTTTAGGACTTTTTAAAAAAACTTATAGGGGTTTGGATGCTTCCCTTAAGAGAATCTTCTTGTCCTTACGTGAAAAATAGACCAATCTTTGTGTAAATGTTGCAATAAGAATGTGAGGGGTAGGGATAAATCATCAATTCCTATAGTTAAACTAGAAATTCAATTAATCACTCCTTATATTATTCTATGAAAATCAAGATGACAGAGAATGGGTTCCATGTTTTCTCTCACAATTAAATCTCTCTTTATGGGCAAAACATTGGTCATTAGGTCACATATCTCTTTACTAATTATCTCAATGGATGAACAATCTTCATAAACATTTATATATGTATTTTTAAACATTTTTTGGTGTGAAATATCTATTCATAGTCACTATTCATGAATCACTATTCATAATCACTATTCATGGTGATGTGGCATGTTAGTGATGTGGATGGTTAGTGATTTGTATAGTTGATGATGTG
Organism: Torreya grandis; assembly: GCA_037957365.1. Classification (NCBI taxonomy): domain Eukaryota; kingdom Viridiplantae; phylum Streptophyta; class Pinopsida; order Cupressales; family Taxaceae; genus Torreya; species Torreya grandis. Next base: position 2,731,403 of record JARHVA010002112.1, read on the forward strand.
TTATGGCCCATGGTGGGTGGTATGGCCCATAGAGCATATTTGATGTTGAAAATAGGAGAGATAAATGGGAAACATTTATCCTCTTAGTCACATGGGTTAACTTGTGGAAGTATGTGGGAGACAAAAGGAAAGTGAGACTCCTCATTGTCCTCAAGAATGTACATGTGAGGTCAAAATTTGGGAATCTTTTGACTCATATGGATGCACATAGTAAATTGTGGAACATGTATACTATTCCATATTGACGTCACATGTAAAGTGGGGCATACCATTTTAAAGCACATGGAGAAGGTCAAAGTGCATCATGAAGATGTCATGTGATGTTGGACATTGCACATGTGAGAGGAAAAATTCACTATTGATGAATAATAAGGCCACATTGAGGATGGCACATTTTATCCTCTCTCTTCTTATTATCTATATATCATAAATTTTATTAACAAGCATGGAACTATCTATTGTAATTCATTGTGTTAGAGGATTCATACAATCTTGAGCTTGCATGTTTGGAGGTTAGATCTTAAAGGCATTATTATGTTTGGTTTACAACCTAAATGCTTCAGGTGTATGCATTAAGTTTTTGGAGGAGGAGTTGTAGAATATATGTTGATGTTGTGTTAATATGAAGTTTAAAATCTACCATTTTGTTCATAATTGTTTCCATTACTTGTCTACAAGGATTTTCTACGTAATCTCTATGTAATGTGTTTTATTTATTATCTATGATTTTTTATCTTATTTTACTTTGCATTTTTACTTGTATTATATGAGCTTACTACTTAACATCTGGTATTAGAGCCATGGTGAAAAACTCCATGTGTGAGTATTTTCTATTATTGGCTGGTTTTGTGCAAGTGGAAGCTATTGTGATAGGAGGATAGACCAAGTTAGAGATTAAAGAATATTTTTTTTGGAAAGTATATCTCAATGGATCAAGGTGGAGGATCTCTTGGTGAAGATATTTTTCTCGTCATCTTGTGAAGGAGAATATCATAAAAGAGTTGTGGAAAATCTAAAAAAGCTTTGCCAAATAACTCAACAACCTACATAGTGTTCCTGTAGATGATGAAATAATAACACAACTTGAGGAATAACCTAGTCTCCATATGTGGAGGTTGAGGTCAAGTCATGAACTTGTTGTGGTTATTGGAAACAAATAAAATGGGTGTGTGATGTGGTATCATACTAACCACATGTTATTAGCTAAGATGTTGAATAAAAATCCATGAAAAGGAAGGATGTATAGAGAAGCCTAAATTTGTACCTATTTTAAAGTAGTTGAGGATGATGAAGATGAAGATGTAGATGAACAAGTAAGACCTAGAGTTACTAGAAGAAGAAGGTCATCTGTTGGATATATGATAGATCAATGATGCATTTCAGATGCATTTTTTAAGCTTAAAAACTTGGTAAGTCCATAGGTGCATTGAGTAGTGGGAGAACTTCCATGTAACTATTATTGATACATGTGTGTCATGTTTGGCATGATTGGTTGCTGAAGGCTACATGAAAAATTGCAACTAAGATCTAGTTTTCTTAGAAGGATAAGGTCGGTGTTCACAATATAATTAAAGCCACTTGAGTTTTATGCATATGGTTGTGTTGTTGGCCAGGTAGACTGATGTATGGAGTAACATTAAAGACACATGAGTTGGTGTTTTGGAAATATTTGGTAGAGTAGGATACATTTCAGATTCATGTTTGAAAACTCATTAGGTGCAATGATGCACCAAGTAGCACAATGACTTCTCAAGAGTTGTGATTGGTCTAGTGAAATTGTGTTATGTTGATAGATTTTTGGCTATGTGGAGAAGTCTAGTTTAGAATTCTATGAGATCTTCTCTCCTCACTCCTATCAATAATGATACATATAATTTTTTAATATTCAAGGTGTTTGAGCAGACTAATTCCTACATGGTGATCTCTCTTAGGGAGATAAAGATAAAGGATGAGGCAAAGGTGTTATTGGTTTTCATGTTGAAGAAGTCACTATATGGGTTGGTGAAGGTACCACACATGTAGTACAATATATTAAATACCTTCATGGAGAGTCCAAGTATTTAGCAGATATTGCTATTATGTGTTATTGACATGTTGGATGCAGGCCCCAACATGATCACTATTTTGATAGCTTAGTGACATAGATGTGATAAAGGTGGTATGAGGAGAAAACCAAGGATGGAGATATAAAAGGATGGGAAAGAAAGGAACTAACCCACTTCTTACATTGTTATCTTCCTAGGAGCATCTTATAATAGAGGAAAATACATGTTGTGTCCTATGTATTGGATTCATCAGGAGTATAAATCCTCATGATTTTATGGTGAGCACTAAACTAGATATTCCTAAGTAGAGTGGTTCATAGAATAATCTCGATTGGAGGATTGGTCTATGGATAGGTGAACAATCACTTCAATGATGTAATTTGTTATAAATGATCATATGCTGAAAAATCCATCTAGGATAGAGAAGTTTTAGTAGTGCAAGAAAAACTTATACTAGGTTTGTGTTAGGGCAACAAAGGGCATGGATGGGCAGCTTGATGGAAGAATACTCAGGCGTGGTAAAATTTTGAGAACCCCTCAAGTTGTACATAGCAAATATAGTAAATTTTTTTCTAAAATAATTTAAAAATTAATTTAACATCCATTCCATAGAGATAAACAATACAACATTTATATCATATCCAAGAATAATATTTCCTCAAATTCAAATACTACATCAATATACATATTATCCAATTCGAAGGGAGATAATAATTATAGGATAAAAATATGATTGGTCTGATAATATAGCCAGTATTTTTCAATATATAAGTACATAATAAAATTACATTCCTTTGGCATACAACCTAATACAATAATGGATACCAAGCTCTTCAGATATTGAGTAATGTCAACTCATGTATTGTTGACAATCTCAAGTGTTGTCTCTAATTAGTACTGTAATGGGGAGGGAGAGCATCATCTAAGTGATTTACCACTCTAACCATGGACCAATGATCCCCCACACAATTTCCTATCAATAAATGGCTCTCCCTTCATGAATAAGTAAATAAAATTGTGTGATAATCCAGTGAGATGTGATAGTACCACATGCACTGTAAGATTTCTAAAAATATTCGGTGTACCATAAAGAAATCCATTCTAACATGATATCGTACAACATGAAAATCAAACATATGAAATGACAATATACATCTACATTACTTTGGCCAAAGATTTCAAATAATATTTGATCATTTAGATTGGTTAATTTCATAACACACAACTTGATCAGATTATATATTGATGGTATTACCTAGGCTATTAGAACCCATCTCGCTACCTATTAGCATCATCAATACAGTTTTGAAATAAAACATATATCACATAGAACAAACTTCCAAGATTCATACAAAGATTTTTAAGGAATAAATCAATCTTGAACACTTATTTCATTTCATCAATACCTAATGAATATGGATGTACTACTAACACAAAATTAAAATTCTAATAACAATACATTTGCATGCAAAGTCACACCTTCCTAGTATGATCTATCTAATGGCTATTTATGCATGCATGTAGAGAGTAAACTATAGGCTTATTAATTAAACTATAGATTTTATTGTAATACTCCTAATAAAATATTGGCAACTAATTATAGCAAATTCCATACATTGTTTCTTCTTATTTAGCATGCAAAGAATTCTAAATTTAATTAATTGAATAAAAATAATAATCTTGCTCCCAATTAAATCAAAACAACCAAAATCATGTATTAATCCAATAATATTTACACCTTCAAATAATAAAAAAGTATAACTCAATTTATATTCACTTTACATTAAAGGGGACTATTTGTACTATCATTTATTTCTCATGAAATAATTTAATATAAAATTTAAATAATTAGTTATATTCATAGTATTATAGAATAGGAATACACACACACACACACACAGAGATATGTGTGTGTGTGTGTGTGAAAGAAAAATAAATTGTGACCCAAGTTAAATGAAGGCACTTGGATGCCAATCCTAATTACAAGGATTAAAAACACTATCAAAATGAACAATTTTGGTTCATATCTTTTAAGTGCATGTCTACCAATTACAACGCAAGATTATGGAGGATTGTCTGTTGGGTTTAGAATGTGAAAAGCCAATTATGGACTTAAAAAATCAATTTAATCTTATTTAATATTCAAATTTACCTTAAAATATCCCAAATTAAAAAATGTATTACTGTTTCATACGCCAAAAATGCATGGAACACAACCAATAAAAAATTTAAAACACATCTTTCAAACATTAAATACTCAACACTAAAAAGAAAATAATGTAGTCTTAAAAGCAAAAAGATTCTTCAGAGTAAAAATGTAGTCCTAGCTATAACATGAACTTTCTAAAATCAATGTAGCCCTCTAAGAGAGAAATGCAGATCCAAAACTTAAACTAACAACCACATGTATTATTCATGCTAGAATAATACACATCCCTCTAAGATGCAATTCCATCTTTGGATTAGACACAGACTTTAATAAAATAAAACATAGATTTACAAGAAACACAGGCTTTGCAATTTTTAATGTGGCATACTAAGGGGGAATGCCATGATAAAAGAGAGAGAATCAACTAAAAAAATGAAGGTTGAAGGCAATTAAAAATTCTTTGATTAAAATCAATATAACCCTCTAATCAAAATGTAGTCTATTATAAATAAATCACTGGGATTTCCACTTAAAATGCCACCCAATCAGGGTAAAACTTGGGTCTAAGTAAATACTAATCAAGTCAAAATTCAAGGTTATGTAGGTTAAAAAATGTATAATGCAAGCCCCTAGGTAAAATGTTGACTTCAGTAATAAGATGCAACAACAAAATATATAAGGTTGGTTTCTAAATTCAATTTCAGCCTCTAATAAAAAGTAAAGTACATATTTTTGACAAAATATTGGTTAAAAAGAAAACAACAGTCAAATTGGTAATAGATATGGCCAATAATAATTTTTTTACCTCTTATGGGAGAAAGACACCAAGTTTAAGATTGGTATTTGTGTTTCAGTTCTAGATAATATTATTTACTCACAAACATATCAAAAGATAATAAAAGATCCTACCTAGGTAAAACACCTTTCCTTGTTGATCTTTCTCCTTCTCTTCTTAATTCCTTCACTTCTCTCCCTTTCTTTGTCCATCTCTATGCATTCTAATTCCCCAGATTACCTCTTTATTTATAACACCACTCTCTCCTAATTTCCATGTTGCCTATTTTTCATGCAACTCTCTAATTTTCTAATTTTATCTTTATTATTTTTCAAATATGCTTTCAAAGATTACTATGTCATCTTATATTTTATAATTCTCTTTACTTACTCAATATCCACTAAAGTTCCCTCAATTAATAAATCATATCTTTATTTTTTTATTGATTTAACTCTAGTTCTAATTTTATTAAATTCTATAACTTTTTTTCTTTTACTAAATTTTATCATGCTAAATTTAACAAAAATAGTAATAATAATTAAAATCAATTTCCTAATTTCTAAATAAAAATCATGCATAATTCTAATTTTAATAAAATAACCTTTACCAAGATATTTATTTTCTATATTTAATTCAAAAAGTAAGTCAATTAGACTCAATAAATCAAACACATACTAGAACTAATTCCACACACATATTTATAAACTCATACTAACATCATTACTCTAATATAATATAAAATCTACTATGTGTGTGTAGGGTCACTAGCATTGTCTACTGATATTCTCCCAATCACTTGATCTATCCAATCCTCTCTGATGATTCTCTCCCTCGTCAAAATCTGAGGGTAGGATCTATCATGCATCCATCTCACAACAAGTAGGTAGTTAGTTCAAGTCATCAAAAATATCACTAATGATGCACAACTAACCAATTCATATCCATATTGTATAAAATATAACCTATAGTTATCACATCATATACTCAAATCAAAAATGTTAATGTTCCATTAAAATATGTCATAAAGATAAATATCAAAGCAATAATAATTAGATACTAACCATACTAATAAAAAAAAATTAAAAGTTTATTTGTCATAGGTTGAAATTGAGATGTAACATCTTCCCCTTAAAATTAGTCATCGTCCTGATGATGCTTATTCGAAGAATAGTTTTAAATATCAAAAGAGTATTAAAGTAACTAAAATCTTATTATCAAGTACCTATCATGTAAACAAATATGGGAATAGCTTGGAAAACTCATAATAGTTTTACCAAGTAGCTTTATCTTCATAGTATTGGTCCCATAAGACCTTACACTGAGATACCTCTATATTTCACAAATGAAATTTATGAGTGTGACTTACTCTGATTGGCTCTAACATGACCACCTTAGGATCTAGAACTTGTAAAGCATTTCAATCCAAAACATGTGAAGGATCAGCTATGTAATTTTTAAGATAAAACACATGAAAAACATTATGTAATAGAGATAGGGCTAGTGGCAAAGCAAGCCTATACACAACAAGATTGACCAATTCTAACACTTTGAAGGGTCCCACATATCTTGGTGACATTTTTTCGAACTTCTCATATTTAATCAATATCTTATGCAGCTTAACCCATAAGAACACTTTGTCAACAACATAAAACCTCCTATTTATCCTCTTTAGGTTGCCATAACTCTTTTAACTATCATTGGCCTCAACCAATCTATGCTTAATTAACTTAACTTTTTCTCCCATTTTAGATAGCATCTCTAGCCCAAAGACTACCCTATCCTCTAACCTATCCCAATTGATTAGTGTCCTACACCTCCTTTCGTATAGTGCCTCAAAAGGAGCCATCTTTAAAGTTGACTGATATGTGTTATGGTAAGTAAACTCAACTAATGGGAGATAATATTCCCATTTCTATTTCTAATCCCTACAATACATGTGTAGAAGATCCTCTAAAACCTTATTTACTCACTCAATTTGACCATCGATCTCTGGATGATATGCGGTATTGAAATTTAACTCGGTACCCAAAGCTAAGTTTAGAGTCATCTAAAGTCTAAAAGTCATCTTTGGATCTCTATCCAAAATGATCTTCTCTGGGAATCCATGCAACCTATAAACTTCTTTTATGAACCTCTTTTCAAGGGTAGGTTCATCATTTGTTAGGTTACCTAGTATTAAATGAGCCACTTTGGTTAGTTATCCATGATTACCAAGATCATATTGTGCCTACTTTGTGACATTGGCAAACCTTGGATAATGTCCATAATTATCACTTTCCACTTCCACTCTAGTATATCATGTGAATATAGTAATATGGCTAGGTGCATATGTTCATCTTTAACTTGTTGACATTTCAGACAATGTGACATAAAATATACAACATCTTTCTTGATTCCCTTCTATAAATATAAAGGTTTAAGCTCTACCATGATTTTTGTCAATCTTGGATGACCTAAATAAGGGGCATTATGTAACTCTTTCAACACTATACTCTATAGATTCTCTCGATATGGAACATGCATTATCCAATTGAAATGTAGAAGACTATCACTCCAAAAATTGAATCCTTTATATCAAGGATCCTGAGCATTATCTCACAATGTTTTTTGGCCTACTTATAGTATTCATCTCCTAGTGAGAACTTAACCACTTGTTCTCTAAAAGTATTCCTGATAGTAGTTATAACTACTATGTACCTTCTATGACTCAAATAATTATCTACTTTGTTATTTTTACCTTTCATGTAGTTGATATCAAAGTCATAATCATAAATAAAATCCAACCACCATCTCTGACAAGCATTTAAATTCAGTTGGGTGAAAATATACTTGAGCCCCAAGTTATCAGTCTTGAGCTCAAATGGTTTTCCCATAAGATAATGTTTCTAAACTTGCAAATCATGAATGATTAATGTAAGTTTGAGATCATGAGGGGCATAATTAACCTCATGATTTTTTAGCTTCCTTGATTCAAAATATACTATTGCCCTATCCTACATAAGTACTCCACTTAAACCCTCTCATGATGCATCTATGATCACTAAAAATTGACCACTAGGATTAGAATATTTCAATATTGGTGTTGACATAAGCCTCTTTTTGAACTCTTAAAAATATATTTCACACTTTTTTTACTAGATAAAATTTTGATTCTTCCTGTACAAGGAGGTGATTGGATTAGATATATTGGAAAAGTTTAGAACAAACTTCCTGTAGTATCCTACTAACCCCATAAAGATCCTTACCTCATACACATTTTTACGTTTTGGCCATTCCATAATGACCCTTATCTTATATGGGTCTACAAAAATACCATCTATATAAATAATATTTCTTAGATATTGCACTCTTTCCTAAAAGAATGAACATTTAGAAAACTTGTTGTATAACTAGTGCTTTCACAACCTTTGCATAACCAACTCCAAATGATGTAGATGTTCCTCTTCATTATTAAAATATACAATAATGTCATCCAAAAAGACTAAGATAAAGTGATAAAATATTCCCTGAACATGCTATTCATGAGATTCATAAATGTTGCTGGGGTATTGGTCAACCCAAAAGTTAACACTGTGAACTCATAATGCCCATAGCGAGTCTTAAAGGCCATTTTCATAATATCCTCATCCTAAATCCGTAACTGATAATATCTTTATCTAATATATATATATATATATATATATATATATATATATATATATATATATTTTAAAAGACCATTTCTCCACACATTTGATAAGAAAAATCATCTATATGAGGTATTTGATACCTGTTTTTGATAGTTACTTTATTCAACATTTTGTAATCGATGCAGAGTTGAAGAGCACCATCCTGCTTCTTCACAAAAACAACTGGTGCACCCCATGGTGACACACTAGGCCTAATAAACCCTTTTGATAATAGTTCCTAGATTTTAGCCTTTAAATCAACCAAATTAGTGGTTATCATCCTATATAGTGCCTTAGATTGTTGTTCTAATCCAAGTATGATGTCGATAGTGAAATTAAACTCACATGTAGGAGGTAAACCTGGTAGTTCTTTTGGAAACACATCATGGAAATTTTCAAGAAATGGATAATCTTTGAGAGATGGTTCCATATATTCCTCCATCTCATTTATCTTGATGATAAATGCTTGGCACCCTTTCACTTGAGCCCTCCTGAGTTTCACTATAGAAATGTATTTGAGCCACAACTCTATTTTTTCTCCCTAAATTTATTTTTGATTTCCAAGATCAACTAGATACTCAAATTTATTTTAATAATAGTCAACCTTTGATTTATTTTTGGTAAGCTAGTTAACTCCAAGGATAATGTCATATGACCCTAGTGGTGCTACATATAAATCTACCACTATTGAAAATTCAGGTAACTCAATTACTACCTCGACCAGACACTTATTAGCCATTACTTTAGAGTCATTCTCCTATTACATATACTATGAATTTTCCATATATATAGATTTTATAGGAAATTTTCTAAGCATTATAAGAGATATAAAACATTCAGTGGCCTTTGTATCTATTAAAACAAAAATTAGGTGTCCAAACAAAATACCTAACAATTCTATGGGTATTGCTTGAAATTTTGCTTGTCAATTATCAATTATTGCATGAATACATTATTGGAAATTATGATACTAAGGATTTGGGCCTTTGTTCTTGTTCTCAGGACATTCATGAGCATAATTATTTTCTCCATAATTGAAACAATCTCTTGGTGGTCCTTTCCTATCAAATTGAGTGTTTCCCTGAAAGTTGCTTGTAAAGTCATTACTTGATTTCTTATTATTGAAACCATTTTTGAATTTGGCATTTTGGTTATTTTTATTTCCCTTGACATTTCCTTTACTCTCTTCCAAATCTTCTTGAATGTTGGCTTATAATTTCCAAACTTTTCATGTTCTTTTCCTTGACTTGAGCAAGAGAGTTCAGTTTTTGTTCTTGATTCACCACCTTCTCAAAAACTTGGTCCATGGTGGGAGGTCCATGCACATCTACCTCACCACCTACCTAGGGTCTTAGTCCCATGATAAAATTCTTAATTTTGAATCTCTCATCTACTTATTATTATAGTACATACTTCATAAGTTTGGTGAGATGCTGCTAGTACTCATTTAATGACAACTCTCCTTGCCTTAGATTTTATAAATCTAGGAGCTTCTGATCAAAGTAAAGTTGAGGTAACCATCATGACCTAAACAATGTCACAAACTAATCCCAAGTTGTGGTGGTAGAGCTAAGACTTATTTCCATCTTCTTATTGGCCCATGAAGTAGATATCTCACCAGCCAACTGGTAATCTCCCCAAGATGCTTTGGTGCCTTTTGAGTAGTTTTGAATCTCTAAATACTTTTCCATCTCTGTCAATCAGGCCTCAGCTCCATCACCCAAAATAGTTCTATTAAACTTTGGTGGATTTACCTTCTTCATGTCCCTAGCCAATTTTGTAACCAATTGAGTTCTCACATCAAGTGGGCCTTCATGTTCAGCATGGTGCTTGACAGATTCTTCCTGGCATTCTTCCTCACCTAGGCCATGAACCTCTCATTCTAGGGCTATAATTTGATTCCATATATTAATCATGGTTATGAGGATATGATCTAACTTAGTTGAATGCTTGGTAGCAATTATATTAGGATCAAAGGGAAGTTTGTTGTCATTGAAATACAAAGGACCCTCACTTGATGCTCTTGTTTTTACCATTTTTCTTTCTCATTGAAAATACGAATAAGAAAATGTTAGTGGACTCATTCAGTCCTAGATTTGACCTTGAGCTCTGATACCAAAATGTGACAACCCCTCAAGTTGTACTTAGAAAATAGAGTAATTATTTTTTATAAAATAATTAATTTAACATTCATTCCAAAGAGATAAATTATAAAACATTTGTATCATATCTAAGAACAATAATTCCTCAAATTCAAATATTGCATACAACATACATCTTATTCAATTCCAAAGGAAATAATCATCACAAGACATAGCTATGACTGATCTAACAATATACCAACTATTATTCAATATACAAGTACATTCCTTCAGCATGCATCCTAATAAAATAATGGATACTAAACTCTCAAGAGATCAAGTTGTTCCAACTCATTTATCACTGATAATCTTGAGTGTTGTCTCTAAGTAGTACTACAATGGGGAGAGAGAGTATCATCCAAGTGATTTACCACTCTAACCATAGATCAATGATCCCTCATATAATATCCTATTATTAAATGTCCCTCCCTTCATGGATAGGTAGATAAAATGGTGTGAGAATCACATGAGATGTGCTAGTACCCTGTGTGCTATAAGATTTCTAAAAATATGCAATGTACCATAAAGAAATCCATTATAACATGATACCGCACAATATGAAAATCAAATATATGAAATGACACACCACTTTAGCCAAAGTTTTCAAAAAATATTTGATTATTTAGATCAGTCAATTTCATAACACACCACGTGATCAAATTATCTATTGATGTTACTACCTAGGATAATAGAACCTATCTCACTACCTATTAGCATCATCAATACAGCTTCTAAAGTAAACATATATCACATAGAACACACTTCCAAGATTCATATAATTTTTTTTAAAGGAATTAATCAATCATGAACACTTATTTCATTGTGTCAATACATAATGAATCTAGACGTACTATTAACACAAAATTAACATACTAACAATAATACATTCACATGCAAAGCCACACATTCTTAGTATGATCTATCTAACGGCTATTTATGCATTCATATAGAGATTAAACTATAGGTTTATTAATTTCACTATATATTTTATTGCAATACTCATAATAAAATATTGGGAACTAATTATAGAAAAATCCATACATTTTTTCTTCTTATTTGCCATGCAAATAATTCTAAATTTAATTAATAGAATAAACATAATAATCTCGTTCACAATTAAATCAAAACAATCAAACTCATATATTAATCCAATAATATTTACCCCTTCAAATAAAAAATAAACTATGACTCAATTTTTATTCACTTTACATTAAAGGGGACTATTTGCCTTATCATCTACTTCTCATGAAATAATTTAAAATAATTAGTTCTATTCATAATATTACAATATATATATATATATATACCTAAGTTTGACCTTGATTGGGTGACGGTTTAAGTGTAAATCCCCGTGATTTATCTCTAACAAATTGCGTTTTGACTAGAGGGTTGTGTTGATTTTAATAAAAGAATTTTTAATTACCTTCAGCCTGCATTTTGTTTTTATCTAAGTCTCTACTTTTTCCATGTAATTTACCCTTAGTATGCCACACTAAAAATTGCAAAGCTTGAGTTTCTTGTAAATCTATGTTTTATTTGATTTAAGTCTGTGTCTAATCCAAAGCTAGAATTGCATCTTAGAGGGCTATGTATTATTCCAACATGAGTAAGACATGTGGCTGTGAGTAAGTTTTGGATCTACATTTATCTCTTAGAGGGCTGCATTGGTTTTATAAAGGTCATGTTATAGCCATGACTATGTTTTTACTATGAAGAATCTTTTTACTTTAAAGACTACATTCTTTTCTTTTTAGCGTTGAGTATTTAATGTTTAAAATATGTGTTTTAAATTTTTTTATTGGTTATGTTCCATGCATTTTTGGCCTATGAAATAACAATACAGATTTGTATTTTGGATCTTGTAAGGTAGCTTTGAATATTAAATGAGATTGAATCAATTTTTTAAGTCCATAATTGGCATTTCACATTCTAAACCTAGCATAAAATCCTACGTTGTAATTGGTACACCTGCACTTAAAAGATATGAACCAAAATTATTCATTTTGATAGCATTTGTAATCCTTCTAATTAAGATTAGTGTCCAAGTGGTTGTATTTAACTTGGGTCATGATTTATTATTATTATTATTATTATTATTATTATTATTATTATTATTATTATTATTATTAGTGTGTGTGTGTGTACATATACATATATATGTGTATATATATGTGTGTGTATACACACACACACACACACACACACACACACACACACACACACACACATATATATATATATATATATATATATATATATATATATATTATAATAAATCGTGACCCAATTTAAATGCAGCCACTTGGACGTTAATTTTAATTAGAAGGATTACAAATTCTATCAAAATTAATAATTTAGGTTCATATCTTTTAAGTGCGGATCTACCAATTACAATGCAAGATTATGGAGGATTCTATGCTGGGTTTATAATGTGAAATGCCAATTACAAACTTAAAAAATCAATTCAATCTCATTTAATATTCAAAGCTACCTTACAAGATCCCAAATGCAAATAGGTATTTCTACTTCATAGGCCAAAAATTCATGGAACACAACCAATAAAAAAATATAAAACACATTTTAAACATTAAATACTCAATGCTAAAAAGAAAGTAGTCTTGAAAGCAAAAAGATTCTTAATAGTAAAAACACAATCATGGCTATAACATGACCTTTCTAAAACCAATGCAGCCCTCTAAGAGAGAAATACAGATCTAAAACTTGAACTCATAGCCACATGTCTTAGTCATGTTGGAATAATACACAACCCTCTAAGATGCAATTCCATCTTTGGATTAAACACAAAGTTTAATCAAATAAAACATAGATTTACAAGAAACTTAGGATTTGCAATTTTCAGTGTGGCATACTAAGGGGAAACACCATGGTAAAAGGAAAGAGACTTGGATAAAAATAAAATGTAGGCTGAAGGTAATTAAAATTCTTTTATTAAAATTAACATAACCCTCTAGTCAAAACATAGTCTGTTAGTGATAAATCATTGGGATTTCCACTTAAACTGTCACCCAATCAGGGTCAAACTTAGGTCTAAGTAAATTGTAAGCAAGTCAGAGTTCAAGTTTATGTAGTTTCACAAATTTATAATGCATCCCTTGGTTAAAAATGTTGACTTCAGCAATAGGATGTAACAATAAAATATATAAGGCTAGTTTCTAAATTCAATTTCAGCCTCTAATAAAAAGTAAAGCATAGGTTTTGACAAAACACTAGTTAAGAAGAAAACAATAGTCAAACTAGTGATAGATATGGTCAAAAATATTTTCATTACCTCTTATGGGAGAAAGACACCAAGCTCAAGATTGGTATACAATATTCATTACTCGTAAACATACTAAAAGATAATAACAAAACCTACCTGGGTAAAATGCCCTTCCTTGCTGATCTTTCTCCTTCTCTCCTTAATTCCTTCGATTCTCTCCATTTCTTTGTCCATCTCTGTGTATTCTAATTCCATAGATTACCTCTTTATTTATAACACCACTCTCTCCTAATTTTTGAGCTGCCTATGTTTCATGCAACTCTCTAATTTTCTAATTTTATCTTTATTATTTTTAAAATATGCTTTTAAATATTACTATGTTATCTTATTCTTTTTAATTCTCTTTATTTATTCAATATCCTCTAAATTTCCCTCAATTAATAAATCATATCTTTATTTTTTTATTCATTTAACTCTAGTTTTAATTTTATTAACTTTTGTAATTTTCTTTTCTTTTACTAAAGTTTATCATGTTAAATTTAATAGAAATGATAATAATTAAAATCCATTTCCTAATTTCTAAATAAATATCATGCATAATTATAATTTTAATAAAATAACCTTTACCATGATAATTATACCATTGATTGGTTTTTTTAATTTGCTAAATAATCATATTTAAGACAATAATACTTCTATTGCAAATAAATATTTATTTTCTGGATTTAATTTAAAAACTAAGTGAATTAGACTCGAGAAATCAAATGCATACTATAACTAATTCCACACACACATTTATAATCTCATACTAACATCATTAAACTAATATCATTTAAAATCTACTGTGTGTGTAAGGTCACTAAGATTTTTCACTGATATTCCCCCAATCGTTTGATTTAGCCGATCCTCTCTAATGATGCTCTCTCTCATCAAACTCTGAGGGTAGGACATATCCTACATTTACCTCATAACAAGTAGGTAGTTAGTCAAGGTCATCAAAAATATCACTAATGATGCACAACTGACTAGTACATAACCATATTGTATAAAATATAATCTGCAGTTTTCACATCATGTACTCAAATCAATAATGTTATTGTTCTATTACAATATATGTCATAAATATAAATATCAAAGCAATATTAATTAGATACTAACCATAATAATCAAAAAAATTATGGGTTTATTTGTCATAGGGCATAATCGAGATGTAACAAAAATCTTGTGTATATTGACTTAAAGAGGGAGTATGTTAGGTGTGAAGTCACTACTCACAGTCATTATTCACAAATCGCTATTCAAAATCACTATTCATGGTGATGTGACATGTTAGTGATATCGATGGTTAGAGATGTGGTCTGTCGGTGATGTGGCATGGCCCAAATTGGGTGGTATGGCCCATAGAGCATATTTTATGTTGAAAAATAGGAGAGATAAATGAGGTGCATTTCTCAACTTAGTCACATGGGTTGGCTTGTAGAAGCATGTGGAAGACAAAATGAAAGTGAGTCTCATCATTGTCCTTAGACATGTGCATGTGAATTCAAAATTTGGGAATATTTTGACTCATTTGGATGCACATGGGAAAGTGGAGAACATTGATAGAGGTATAATCACTGAGAGGGAGGTGAATCAGTGAGCCCAAATAATCCAAATTCAATTCTAATCTTTAAAAACACTAAATCAGTTACCAAAAGTATTCGTGAAGCATACACAATATTCATATTAATGAGAAAGAGATACACTATAAGATCAATCACATAACACATGATATACATGGGAAACCCTCTTATGGAATAAAACCCACTAGAACTTGCAATTAGAATATTTTCCTATAATAGAAATACCCAATTTAGACCATCTAAAAATGATCAAATAACTACCATCCCTATTTAGTGAGACTATAATTCCACAAGGTGATGACACACCTATCTAACTGAGCTACAACAACAACTAGACCATTTAGCAAGTTTCACCTGACAAGGAGGTTGTAACCACCTTAGATGTTGAGCTTCCATAATAACACCTATGAACACATCCACATTTGTATTGATGTCTTCAACACCTGATGATGGACCACTAATTATCACTCTTCACCTTCACTCATACTCAAACATCAAGAGCACTATTATGCCAATAAAATTATCACCAACAAGTCATATAAATAGTCATCAAATTGATCTTTTCATCAACTGATCCTCAGAGCACTCTACCCCTCCTTCACTCCCCAATTCACAAACACAAGCCTCTCACAAATCTCTCCTTAGTCTCTCACTTACCAATCTAGAAACCATCATCTTTGGTTTTACTATTTATAGAGTAATCATGATAATCAACACCTTGGTTGGCCATTAGGCATGAATTAGCCCTTAAGGAATCACTCACATGAATACTTAGCTCAATAAAATATTTATAGGTTGGTCATAGCATCTGTGAGTCACCCTTAATGAATTACACACTTTAATAAGGCCCTTTTAGCCCTTATAGATGACATGTAAACCCATTCACCCATTTAGCACACCCTCAAATAAAAACAAGAAAATAGGACCAAATTAAAATACATGGGTCCAATCCTTGTGTCCCCTTCAACATCTTCAAATGATCACATTCATCTTATCTCACCTCTATGTATTCTTAAACAACTCAAACATAGACCTTATACATAGGAACACCATTACCAAACATATAGTCAACTTCTTAAGAATTGTTCATACTCAAAATAGATTGATCACACTTTCAAAATCCATATAGATCAAACTCATGGAGTCTATAACACTCCCAAAAATCTAAGTCATCATGAGACATCTAAACAACATCACAATGAGATTAAATATCCTTCTCAGGTCACTTCCAAAATAAGCACAAATACATAATCAATTTGGAAATTTAATATCTTTGATTGTACACACTTCTAGATCTTCAAATCAGGTTCATTAGATGCACCATTGAGTCCTCTTCATCTTTTCTTTTTATAACACTATAAAATTTGAATTCTATAGAAAGATATGAACAAAATACAGAGATCTAGTTTTTCCCTATGTTAAATTCAAATATTTAAATGACAACAATCAAAATTAAACCTCAAAAACATTTCAATCATCTTGTGTCCTTTCAGCTTTGTATCAATCTCGTACCATTGATTCTTGTCCAAATTTTAATGCATATTCCACCAAATCAAAATGCTAAACATCTGACATTTGACCTCTCATGCAATCTTGAAATGTTGACTCAACACAATCTATCGATCTCAACAGATCAGTCAGATCTTTATTATGTAACATGCACCATTTGATCAAACTATACAAATATCGATTCACTATTAGATATTTATCCTATACCTTTACTTATACATTAAACATCATGCACCTATCCCCATCTCTCTCAACACACATCATTGATATTTAATCTATAAGATCACCTATGCACTATTAGATCTTCACTAGGTCTAGATCTTTAACATTATGCAAATGAACTAAGTATGGGGACCAACTACAATATGCCTGAGTAGCCATTTTTAAACCTTAATAACTTTTGTTGTGCTTTGATGCATGATCTCAAATTTGGACCAAATTATCTCCTCATAGAGGAGAATCCAACCATATAAAAAATATCTCTTAGATCCCTTTTTCATGTGAGATATAATGTTATTTAAATGCCTTCTCAAAAGCTTCTATCATAGAGCCAATAATGCCAAAACCTACCTAAGAGGCCAACTTTGAGCATGCATAACTTTTGTTGTGCTTTAGTGCATGGTCTAAAATTTATCATAAATAAACTAGGCTCAAAACTAAATAAATACATATGATCATCTTGTCTTGAAACATCCACATGTGAGATATATACCGCCATCAAAAATCTTACTCGGCTCTTCTTGCCACTTTTCAAATTTGGCTAAGTATGGGAAAACATTGAATTTTGTTTGAGTAACCAACATTGCATCCTCATATCTTCTGATGTGCTACATCACATGACCTAAAATTTGGTGTGTAAAAACTAGGAAAAATACTAAATAAACCCATTTGACCATTTCCTCCTGACTCATCCACACGTGGAAATGGTGATGTCATCAAACTACCTACTCAGATTTTCTACCACTAGACCTAACGTGTCTAGATGAAAATAATGTGATATCAAATGAATTCCACTTATGAAAACAAGATCTCTAAGAATATAAAACATCTTAGGGACCCCTTGCACATCCTAAAATCATCATACTCATCCTTGAACATCCTTAACCATGTAAACTCTAAAGATCAACCAAGCCAACTTCAAGTACACTAGGGAAAACACATTGCACACTTTGTCATTGTCACTTAGGCTATTAAATAACTCCATTCACTCACCAATATACATCCATGACATCATTGACAACTTTCCAACAACATCATTAAGAACTCTCCAAAAATCTCATAATTTGTCATTGATGTCAACAACCATCATATATAGCAATATATATCTCACCTTCTCTCTCTTCAAGTACTCCCACAAAAGGAACTTTCTCCCCCTTTGGAATAATGACAAAGTGGGCACCAACTAATCTTAAAGACCTAAAAAAAACTACCAATAGGAGTAGACCATATTAGAAAGATAGTACACACTCCCCCTTACTTTGAGCCTACCTTTTCTTGACTTGGCAACTTATTGTTGCTCCAATCCAACACTCTCTTCAACCAAGTATTGAAAATAATAAATAAGGAACACACAAAACCACATAAATATAATATAACTCACCAAGAAACATCTAAGAGGGACTCCCCCTAAGAATTCTAAGAAATTACACCTTCTGAACATCTTCATATCTCCACACACTATGAATAACTATCACACATGCTAACTAGCCTCCTCTCTCATGCTATTTCTCTTTTGGAGAAACCGATCAAAAAGCACTCTTCTTCAAACTAGGCATGTCTATCCTCCTTGTATCCCTACTTGAAACTTGAAAATCCCACTATTTTTAGTAGACACATCTTCAAGACTTGAAACTTCGTATCTAGATCATTCTCATATTCTTCCTCAATTAAACCAATTTTCAACAACTAGCTCATCCTATGAAATATACTTCCTTCACAAACTAACTACCTAATTAGGCCTCCAACATGAAAAAAAATTGAACAAATTAAGAACCACAAACCTTCAATTCTTTGTGAAGCTTGATTTGACCACCCATTTGGCCAATTCAACATAGCAAAAATCCTTATATCTCAACTCTTAAGATAAACCATTTTTCTTGCATGGCCCAAAACCCTAGAATCTCAAAAAATAAACAAAGTCAACAAACCTCCTTCTGGTCAACACACATCTCTAAAAATTATTTCACACCTGGAGACATCCATCACATACTTCTAAACCAAAATTTTATCCTTCACACCTTTGGGATCATAGACTTCCTATAACCCATTTTAGACCTTCTTACCATTAAGCCAAAAACTAAGAAAAACTGAGAGCACCCAAAAAATATTTAAGTTGTCACAAGCATACCTTCATACCTCAAAAATAAATAGATCACAACATAAATAAAATCATAGACCCTCCTGAGCACCAAACACTTCTTGATAGTGCATCAATCTCATTATGTCATTTGAAAAATCTCATTCTAATTTTTCACAACAGCTCCTTCACAAATATATGAAACATGCTCACAAAATTGTTTCTACCCCTTAACCAAAGACCTTATCGAGTTTTAATTATCATTTTGATCACACAAACTTGATTCTCCATTGAAAGGGGTCTCTTAAGAATTATAGACATAGACCTCCTCTACACCATAATGCTCTACCATCGTGTGAAACTAGGAGTTGCCCACAACTCTTCATATTCCTTCTCCTTGGTCATATAATACTTATATTTATTCTTATTTTTCAGCTTAGGAAAAGCAACTTCTTCATCCACTACAAAATTCTACTTTTATTCTATGATTAGATTGACAATACATGGAGATAACATAGATTCATGACATACCTTTTCATCTAAAAAATCCACCTTATAGTTTGGAACCTCATTAATAGGAATAGAAAATTGATTTTATTTTCATGATACATGCTCAAAAATAGTAGGATTTTCACTTAGATCCATACATACCTCAAGACTAGCCTCGACTAGTATCTTGGTCTTCTCCTTGAGCTTGATCTCTTCATTCTCAACATGAGCAGACAATGAGACCTCTTGGTACTCTTCAAATTTTGAAGCATTCTCCACCATAGAAAATAGATTACTTAGACCTGTAGTCTCATCAAGACTCACACTTGTCACCTTTATTTTCTATGTGTTAACTTGCCTTCATCTTTAAACTCTAGGATCCTGATTAAATCTATTATATCTTTTAGGCCTTTGCTTGTGTAACCTAGCAATGCAACCTCTCTATTCATAACTATAAAAAACCATACCTTTTGTAAGAAATGTATCTTGCCTTACCTTATTTGGATATAAATTTTCAATATTTTCTATGTCATAAGAATTAAAGCACTTAACTCTATTAATACCTTTTGACTGATGAGCCCCATCATAGTTCCATGCAAACTCATTTCTAACAGGTCTGTTACACTCTCTAGCCCTATGACCATTGAATCTTGCATACTTCATGGCATTTTGTTGCCTTATATGTTTTTTATTTATTCTCCTAGCACCTTCATTCCTTGTCTAATGATTTTTCTTCACATTAGTCTTCATCTTGTCTTGAGTTACATTATTTAGTTCTTCTTCATATCCAAGACCAATTCTATCACTAACATACTTTTGACCACTAAGAATAATATCTAGATCATATGATCTCTTTTCAAATCTCACAAATGTATTCACCTTACTATAAATTTATCTAACTCATCATTCAAAGATATAATATCAGAAGCATACCTTGAGCATTCTTCTTCTTTGGCTCATAGACTTTCAGACATAGATTGCAACTTAGAATTAAGAAACATGACATCACCTTCATGCTCCCTAGAGTCTTCAACCAATCTTTCCTCTAACACACTGAATTTATCCTAATATTCTTTGATCTTAGATTTCATATTCTTATTGATCTTCTTCTCAATATTTAGTTCTTCAAGAGCATTCATCAAAACAAGCTCATAGTCCACCTCATCTTCATCATTATCTAAATCACTCCAAGTAGACTCCTGATGTGAGAAACTTCCTTCCTCAGCCATGAACATAGATTCATCTTTAGCAAGACCATCATCTTCATGATCACATTTTAAGTCACTATCCTCACTCTCATATGATGAGCTACAATATTCTTTAGTGTAGAGACTCTTATTATTTTTGAAGAACTTCTTGTTGTTATACTTTATAAATCATTTCTTCATGTATGTCTTCTTGTCTTCATCTTGGCCTTAATCCTAATATTCTTCAAAATTATTCTCATGCTTATGAAGGTACTTCTGAGCAAAATGTCCTATCTGTCCATAGTTGAAAATTTTGAAGGGTATTTTACCCTTATACTTCCCGTAGATTGTGTTCAATTTCCTAGTAATCAAAGCAATTAGTTCATCCTCATCAATGTTAGCTATGTCATCTTCTTGGGATTTTTTAACTTGGATATTCTTCTTAGGCTTCATATTTATCTTGAATGTAACTTCTTTATTTGATGGTATATCATCATTTATTTTCATCTCATATGTAGTAAAGGTGCCATGCAATTGATCCATCATCAACCGAGTAAGATCATGACTCTTTTCTATAGTAGATACTTTTGGATCAAACTTGAGAGATAAAGACCTTAATACCTTTTGGAATATAATTTCCTCTTCAATATTCTCTCCAAGACCTCTAATTATGTTCACAATTTCATCAACTCTCTACAGAAAGGATGCCGCAAAATCTTCTTCCTTCATCTTGAGACTTTCAAATTGTCTTTTATGGTCTGCAATTTACAATTTTCACCTTTGAATCTCCTTAAAAAATAATCTTCATTTTGTCCTATATCTCTTTAGTAGATCTATAATGTATTACCTTGGTGTATTCATCTCTGAAATACCATAAGTGATATCATTAATCTCTTTCTAATTATTCTCAAACAACTTCTTATCTATAGCACTAGATGGAGGAGTAATAAAAGCAACATAACCATCTAGAATAGATTGCCATACATCAAACCCTAGGGGTATAATGTACATCCTCATCCTTTTAATCCAAAAATCATAATTGGATCCATTGAACATTGGTGCTTGCTTAATAGAGAAACCTCCTTGATGACTACCCATATTGTACCTTGAATCTCCTTTAAGTTGTTAAGCCTTTACCAAATGACCTGCTCAGATAACAAATTTTAGAGGTACAATTACTAAGAGGGGGCTTAAATAAATGATCCTAAATAATCCAACTTTAATTCTAATCTTTATAAATACTTAATTAGTTACCACAAATATTCATGAATCATATACAACATTCATGTCAATGAGTAAGAGAGACAATACAAGATCAATCACATAACACATGACATATGTGGGAAACCCTCTTGGGGAATAAAACCCACAGGAACCTATAATTGGACTACTATCCTATAATTACAATATCCAATTTATACTATCTATAAATTATCAAGGAACTACCATCCCTATTTAGTGAAACTACAATCCCACAAGGTGTTGTCACATCTATCTAGTTGAGCTACAATAACAACCAAACCTTTTAACAAGTTTTACCTTGCAAGGAGGATGAAACCACCTTAGATTTTGAGCTGACACAAAACCACCTATGAACACATCCACCTTTGTACTGATGTATTCAACACCTAATGATGGACCATTGATTATCACTCTTCACCTTCTCTCAGACTCAAATAGCAAGAGCACTATTCTACCAAGAGAATTATGACCAATAGGTCATACAAAAAATCCTCAAACTGATCTACTCATCAACTCATCCTCAATTCACTCTACCCCTCCTTTGCTCCCTAATTCACAAACACAATCCTCTCACAAATCTCTCCTTAGTCTCTCACTTGCTAATCTAAAAACCATCATCTGTGGTTCCACTATTTATAGAATAATCATGATAATCAACACCTTGGTCAGCCGTTAGGTATGCCTTAGCCCTTAAGATATATCTCACATGAGGACATAGTTAAATACAATATTCATAGGTTGTCCATATCATCTATGGGTCACCCTTAAGTAACTATAACTTTTAATAAGGCCCTAGTAGCCCTTATATGTCACATGTGAACCCATTCACCCATTTAGCACACCCTTGATAAAAAAATAAGAACACAAGACCAATTTTAAATACATAGGTCCACTCCTTATGTCCCCTTCATCATACTCAAATTATCATAGTCATCTTAGCTCACCTCTGTGTACTCAAACAACTCAAATAGAGACCTTATACATAGGAACACCATTACCAAACATACATTTAACTTATTAAGCATTATTCATACTCAAGATATATATATCACACCTTCAAAATCTATAAAAAATAACCTTGTGGAGTATACATCTCTCTGAAACATATAAGTCATCATGAGATATCAAAACAACATCAAAACAAGCTCAAATATCCTTCTTGGGTCACTTGTAGAATAAGCACAAACACATAGTCAACTTGAAACCTTAATATATTTGATTTTACACACTTATAGATCTTTAAATTAGGTTTATTATATGCATCATGGAGGCCTCTTAATCTTTTCTTTTTATATCACCAACAAATTTGACTTTTATGGAAAGATATGAATAAAATAAAGAGCTTTAGTTTTTTCCTATGTTAAATTCAAATATTTGAATGCCAATGGTCACAATTAAACCTCAAAAACTTTGTAATCATCTCGTGTCCTCTCATATTTGTATCAATATTAGACATTTGATAGTTGACCTCATCTAATGTAATCTTGAAATTTTGACTCAATGCACTCCATCAATCTATGTAGATCAGTCAGATATTTATTATGCAATGTGCATCATTTAATCAAACTATATGAACACCCACTCACCATTAGACCCTTATCCTATACCTTTGATTAGATGTTAAACATTACACACCTATCCTTATCTCGCTTAACAAACACTATGTATCTATGATTTGTATGATCACCCATGCACCATTGGGTTTTCACTAGGTCTAGATCTTTAACATTATGCAAATTGACTAGGTATGGGGACCAACTACAATATTCCTAAGTAGCCATTTTTTAACATTAATAACTTCTTATGTGCTTTGATACATGATCTCAAATTTAGACCAAATTATATCCTCATATAGGATAATCTAACCATATAATAAATAACTCTTATAACCCTTGTGCATGTGATATATAACATTATTAAAATGCCTTTTCAAAAACTTCTGTTATAGTGTCAATTATGCTAAAACCTACTTGAGAGGCAAACTTTGAGCATGCATAACTTTTATCATGCTTATAAAATTTAGTACAAATAAACTAGGCTTAAAATTGAATAAACACAGATGATCATCTTTTCCTTAAACATCGACACGTATGAGATATTCTACCATCAAATCCTTACTCAACTCTTCTTGCCACTTTGTAAATTTGGCTAAGTATGGGAAAACATTTAATTCTATCTAAGTATCCAACTTTTCATCTTCATATCTTCTGACATGCTACATCACATGACCTAAAATTTGTTGTATAAAAACTAGGCACAATACTAAACAAACCCATGTAAGTATATCCTACTGACTCATCCACACATGACAATGGTAACATCATCAAACTACCTACTTAGATTTTTTGCCACTAAACCTAACATGTCTAGCTAAAAACAATGGGCTATCAAATGAATTCCACTTGTGCACACAAGCTATCCAAGAATATAAAACATATTAGGGACCCCTTGAACATCCTTAAATCATCATACTCATCCCTAAACATCTTTAACCATGCAAACTTTGAATATTAACCAAGCTAACTCCAAACACACTAGGAAATCACATTGCACACTTTGTCATTTTCACTTAGGATATCAAAGAAATCCATTCACAGATCATGATACCTCCATGACATCACCATGGAATATTTGGTAACTCTCCAACAAACATGTCTAATGTTATATATTGAGGTCACATGTGAAGTGGGGAATACCATTTTGGAGTACATGGAGAAGGTCAAAATGCATCATGAAGATGCCATGTGATGTTGGGCCTTACACATGTGAGAGACAAAATTCACTATTGATGAATAGTGAGCCCACATGGAGGGTGGTGCATTTTATCCTCTCTCTTCTTATTTTCTCTATATTGTAAATGCTATTAATAAGCATGAAACTCTCTAGTGTAATTTATCCTGTTAGAGGATCCATGCAAGCTTGAGATGGCATGTTTGGAGGTTAGATCTTGGAGGCATTGTTATGCTTGGTTCACAACTTGAATGCTTGAGGTGTAAGCATTGAGTTGTTGGAAGAGCTATTTTATAAGAGATGTTGATATTATGTTAATAAGAAGTCTAGAATTTACCATTTTGCTCATGGTTTTTTCCCTTGCATGTCTATAAGGGTTTTCCATGTAATCTTTATCTCATGTGTTTTCTTTATTGTCTATTATTTTTTACCTTATTTTATTCTGCATTTTTACTTACACTATAGGAGATTATTTCCTCACAAACATAAGATTGTTTTTTTCAATGCTTCATCATGACTTAGTGTCTAAATTTACACATGTACATACACATCCCTTAAAATAATATTCTTGTCCCTAAGTGTAAAAATTGAATGAAATTTGTGTAGGTGTTGTATATAAATAGTGAGGGATAAGGAATAACCATTAGCTCCTATAGTTTCAAGGATGAGTCCTCTAACCACCCCCAAAGAATTATCTACCACTTAAGATGATGGATAAAGTGTGACACATTTTATTTCACATCCAAATCTTAATTTAAGCATAAACATTTGGTCAGTAGGTCATGTATCTCTTGACTCCTTATCCAAATAAATGTACCACCTTCCCAGACACATATAAATAGGCACATAAATGTACGAATGTCCTCCATCAGTGCTATTTTAGATGTCATAGTCTAACTTTGAACATGGTCAGATACATCCTTTAAGAGATTATTCTCATCTCTAAGTATAAAAACTAAACAAACTTTGTACAAGCATTGCAAGCAAACCATGAGGGTTTGAGATGAATTGTCATCTTCTATAATTACATGGGTGAGTCCTATGAGCACACACAATAGGATTATCTACCACTTGGGATGAGGGAAAATGCTAGCACTTTTTTTCTCATATCCAAATCTCATTAAATACGGACCAGATGTTGGTTAATATGTTACGTATATTTTAAATCACTATCCCAATCAATGAACTCTATTTTTAGACATGTGTAAATGAGTGTATAAAAAAATGAATGATGTTTATATACAATTTTTTGGTCCCTAGCGTGTAAAATTACACTTGACTAAATACATCCCTTAATATAATGTTCTCATCCTAAAGAGGAAAACTTGATTAAAATTTACACATGGGTTGCAAGGTAACCATGTGGGGTAGAGATGAATCATCAGATACTATAATTTCATGGGAAATTGATTTTATCACCCCATATAGTATTCTCTACCACTCATGATGAAATATAAATGGTGGCACATTTTATCTTTCAGTAAATCTTGCTTTAAGGACCAAAAGTTGGTTAATAAAACTTGCATATCTTAACTCATTATCCATATCGATGAACCATCTTTATGAACACATATGAATCAACATAAAAATACATTAATGGTATTTGTTTATTATTTTTCCTACCCCAAATTCAATTTTTTTTGGCATCTTAGATGTGTCCCTTAAGAGTATCTTCTTGTCCATAAGTGGAAAATAAACTAAACTTTTTCTAAGAATTATAGGCAAACCATGAGGGTAGGGATGAATCATGAAGTCCTAAAATTTCATGTGATAGTCCTATAATCACCATGTATAGTATTATTTGACTAAAAAAATAAAGAAAAAATAATTTCATGTTTTCTCTTGTCGAAAAATATTGCTTTAGGGACCAAAAGTTAGTCATTAGGTCATGTTTCTTTTTCCTTGCTAGTTCAATCGACTAACCATCTTAGTAAACATGTATAAATAGGAAATTAAATTTAGGAAATAAATTTGTCCATGTTTTATTAGGCCCCAAATTCAAAATTTATATCAGCTAGATGCAATGCTTAAAATAATCTTCTCGTCACTAAGGGGTAAAATAAACTAAATTTTTCACAAGCATTGCAACAGAACCGTGAGAGGTAGGGATGAACCCTCAAATCATATATATGTATGTGAGAGTAATATGAGTACCAAAAAATTATTTTTTACCACCCAAGTTGAGAAATAAACTATGACACATTTTCTCTTGTAGCCAAATCTCTCTTTAGAAACTACAGTTTTGTCAGTAGGTCACATATCTTTTGACTCACTAGCCCAATAGATGAAATGTCTTCATGGACATGTTTGGATGGGTGTTTAAATATAATATTATAATTATTACATGTTTCTTTAGGCCTTGGATACAAAATTTTCACATAGCTAGATGCATCTCGTAAGATATTCTTCTTGTCCCTAAGGGGAAAAATGGAACAAACTTTGCATAGGATTTGTTAGAAAACCATGAGGGGGAAAAAAACCATTAGATCCTAAATTTTTATGTAAGATTACTTTGATCACCTTATTTAGGATTCCCTACCATAAGCTATGATCTGTAAAAGGTGACATTTTTTCTCACGCAACCAAATTTCTCTCTAGAGAAAGTAGGTTGGTCAGTAGGTCACATATATTTTGAATCTCCAGTCCAATAAATGAACTATCTTTAGGGACACACCTAGATAGGTGACTAAAAACATGAATGTCATTTTTACATGTTTCATCACCTCTTAGAGTCTAAATTTTGATGTAGTTAGATGCATCCCTTAAGATAAATTTCTTGTTCTTAAGGAAAATATAGAACAAACTTTGCACAGTAGGTTCAAGCAAACCATGAGGGTTATATATGAACCATCAACTACTACAATTTCATGAGTGAGATATATAAACACACATAGGAGGATTATTTTTCACTCATAAAGAATAATAAATGGTGGTTTTTTATCTCACAACTAAATCTCAATTTAGGGACCAAAAGTTTTGATTTTTAAAATATCAGATTTTATATAAAATGGGGAAACATTTTTTTGACCTTAAAATGGGTAAAATTCACATATCCTTCTATAGTATTCAATTTGGCTGAAGAGTTCCCTATTTCATTTGCATTATATAACTCTAACATGTATTCACATCTTTCATATCCTCGTATAGTGTGGTTTTATTTTTGTAGTCTTGTGGGAGGTGCCTTTGCATTCTTAATTAGTGTATAGTGCCACATCTATTATTTTCATCTATAAATTTTCTATATCTCCACCATTGAGCTGATGGTGGTTGATAATTTTTTGGTTTCCACTATACTAGCCAACATGCATAATTACTCAAACATTTGAAAAGGGAGAGATCATAAATATTCAACTTATTTGTACAATGGAGTAGCTATAAAATAATTGGGGATTTATGTTAAAAAATGGGATAATATAATTAGACCTGAAAATGGGTAAAATCATCATAGCCTTGTATTATTTTGAAATCCACTAATGTACATATTGTTCTATTTAGACTATACTATTGTAGCATACATTAACATCCTGAATACTCTACTATGGGTGGTTCCTTGTTTTTAGTCTTGAGCATGTTGTCATTGAATTCTTCATTTGCATACACCTCTAAAACTATTATCTGCATCTATGTAGTTGAAATATGTCAAACATTAAGCTGACACTAGCTAATAGTTTCTATCTCTCCTCTTTACTAGCTAGCACACTTACTCAATTGTAAATTTCAATAAAGAGAATCCATAAACATTACAAATATTTGTGTAAGAGTGTATCTACAAAACAATTTGATTTATTCTTAAAAATGGGGGAAATATGACTTGACCTCAAAATGGGTAAAATTTCCATAGCTTTCTATTTAGATCAATTCCACTAATGTGCAGACTATTATATTCAAAATATACTACTATAACATACATTAACATCCTCAATACCATACTATGGGTGGTTTCATGTATGTATTCTTCTGTGAGTTGTCATTATGTTCTTCAGTTGTATACACCTCCATAACCATTCTGTACATATATGAAGTTGGTATATGTCAAATATCGAGCTGACATTGGTCAATAACTTCTTGGTCTCCTCTCTAGCAGCTAACACACATAATCCATCCTACATTTTAGTAAGAATAGATCATAAACATTCAACTTATTTGCACAATAGAGTATCTATAAAAGAATTTGATATTTATGTTAAAGAAGGGGATAATCTGATTTTACCTTTGAAATAGGTAAAATCACCATAGCCTTCTATTATGTTCAATTCAATTAATGTGCAGACCATTTTATTCAAGCTATATTATTGTAACATACATTAACATCCTCAATACCCTACTTCAAGTGGTTCATTTTTTTAGTTTTGAGAGTGTTTCCATTGTGTTTTTAATTTACGTAAACCTCCATAATTGTTCTCTACATATATGTAGTTTGTATACATCAAACATCAATCCAACACTAGTTGATATTTTCCTAGTCTCCTCTCTTCCAGTCAACACACTTAATCAATATTAAATTTTAGTAAAGAGACTCCATAAATATTCCATATATTTGAAAATAGATTATGTATAAAATAATATGGTGTATTATTAAAAATGGGGGAAATCTAACTTGACCTCAAAATGGGTACAATCGCCATAGCCTTCTATTCAATTTAGTTCCACTAATGTGTAGACTATTATGTTTATACTATACTATTAAAACATACATTAACATCCTTGATACTATAATATGGGTGGTTCCATGTACATATTATTTAACATGCTGTCATTGTATTCTTCAATCACATACACCTCCATAATTATTCTCTACATATACACAATTGGTATACATCAAATATCAAGTCAATGATGGTCAATAGTTTCTTAGTCTCCTTTCTACCAGCCAACACACATAATCAATTTTAACAAGGATAAATCATAAAAAAACAACTTATTCACATAATGGATTAGCTGCAAAATAATTGGGGATTTATGTTAAATAAGAGGATAATTCATTTTTTACCTTAAAATGGGTAAAATTACCATAGTCTTATATTCTTTTAAATTACACTAATGTGCAAACCATTCTATTAGTACTATACTATTGTAACATACATTAAAATCGTTAATACCCTACTATAGGTTGTTTCTTTTTCATAATATTGAGCACGATACCTTTGTGTTCTTAATTTATGTACACCCATTCTCTACATCTATGCGGTTCGTATATGTTGAACATCGAACCGATGTTAGTCGATAGTTTCCTGCTATCTTCTCTACCAGATAACATACTTAATAAATCATAAATTTTAGTAAATAAATTCCATAAACATTTCACATATTCAAACAATAGATTAGATACAAAATAATTTAATGTATTCTTAAAAAAAAAGGGAAAATCAAAATTGACCTCTAAATGGGTACAATCGCCATAGACTTATATTAAGTTAAGTTCCACTAATGTGCAAACTGTTCTATTCAAATTATACTACTATAACATAAATTAACATCCTCGATACCATAATATGGGTGGTTATGTATCTATATTATTTAATGTGTTGTTGTTGTATTCTTCAATTTCATACACATCCACAACTGTTCTCTACATCTATGTAGTTGGTATACATCAAACATTGAGCCAACATTGGTTGATAATTTATTTATATCCTCTATACTAGATAACACACATAATAAATCCTACATTTCATTAAGGTGAGATAATAAACATTCAACCTATTTACACAATGGAGTAGCTACAAAAGAATTGGGGATTTATG
The DNA here is from genome assembly GCA_037957365.1 of Torreya grandis. Taxonomy (NCBI): domain Eukaryota; kingdom Viridiplantae; phylum Streptophyta; class Pinopsida; order Cupressales; family Taxaceae; genus Torreya; species Torreya grandis. Next base: position 2,762,220 of record JARHVA010002112.1, read on the forward strand.
TTAAATAATGGGATAATCTGATTTGACTTTGAAATGTTTAAAATCACCATAGCCTTCCATTCTATAAAATTTAACTAATGTGTAGACTATTTTATTCATATTAAACTATTGTAACATACATTAACATACTCAATACCCTATTATGGGTGGTTCCTTATCCATAGTATTTATCATGCTTCCATTGTGTTCTTCATTAACATACACCTCCACAACCATTCTCTAAATCTATACAGTTGGTATACATAAAAAATAGAGTCAATTTTTAGTTGATAGCTTCATAATCTCCTCTCTACTAGCTGACACACTTAGTAAATCATACATGTCCATAAAGAGTGTCCATAAACATTCCACATACTCACAAAATGGAGGATCTAAAAAATAATTTTATGTATGAACTTAAAAAAGGGGTAAATTTTGACTTGACCACAAAATGGGTACAATCACTATATCCTTCTATTCAGTTCATTTCTACTAATGTACAAACTATTTTGTTCTGACTATACTACTATAACATACATTAACATCCTTAATACCATACTATGGGTGGTTCTATGTCTATATTATTTAATGTGTGGTCATTGTATTCTTCATTTGTGTACACCTCCACAACCATTATCTACATTTATGTAGTTAGTATACATCAAACATCAAGTCGATGTTAGTTGATAGTTACTTGGTCTCCTTTCTACCATCCAACACACAAAACTAATCCTACATTTTTGTAAGTAGAGATCATAAACCTTCAAATTATTCACACAATATAGTAGCTTAAAAATAACTAGGGATTTATGTTAAAAATTGGGATAGCCTTCTATTTAGTTCAATTCCACTAATGTGCAGACTATTCTATTCAAACTATACTAATCTAGGCTATGGTCTCATCATATTTTTTTATGTTACTAATAATTGCATCAATTAATATATGTTGTTTTGATGATATTGTTCTTGGCTTATGCTTATGTGGTGATGACTTAATACTGTAATGTTGTGTTTTTGAATAACCTAAGATACATTGAAATTTTATACCAATGATTGTATTTTACAATGACTGTCCCATTTTCCATATGTTAAACATATTTTAGTGTTCAAAATTATAGTGGGTAATATTGAATATAGTTGTTTAAAGTATGTTTTGAAATGGTTAAATGAAACTTTAGCCTTTTGTATAACAACAAATGGCAAATAGGTAGGAAAAATTATATATCTCCCTTTATAGAAGCCAAGACTGAGTCCATTTTATTGCAACTATCTTAAATGGGAGAATTTTATTGATTTAAACAAAAATGACTTATGGGTTTCATGGGTTGAGGGTGACAAGGCTGAATACTTCATGAAATGAGAATCAAGAAGAGAATATTTTCCTAAAATATTTCATCTTTCATAGTGAAAGAACAAATAACCTATTCCTAGAAGGCAAGCATGATCAATGCCACCCTTGAATATGTAGTGTAAGTGACCTCTCATTTCTTAAAAATGGTGGGTTTCAATGGATATGTTCATATGTTGTGTATACACATAATATTTTCAAAATTATTTCAATTATTGGTGATTTATATCTTGTAGGAACCTGTCCAGTCTCAATATCTCTGAGTGCATACCTTAAGGAGTGCATAGGGAAATGGGTGGGCAGACCATTGGTGCTCCATAGGATTGTTGTCTCCACTTGTTATCTACACACTTGTCTCTTGAAAACCATTCCCCTAAGTTTGTTCTTCTCTCTTATACAACCCTCTAGTCATTTAACACCTTTTGTACCCTTTTTCCTAACCTAAAACCCCTTTCAATAGTTTACATGACTAGTTCGACTGGGTCAACCTTGTACTCTTATTGGTGAAACTCATTTATGGTCTAGGTTAGTTCTTGACTAACCTAGATTGTGACCTAGTGAGTTTTTGTCAATAATGATACTAGGTCAACTGGGTTGACCTTGTCGGTCAAAACTTTTAGAAGGGCTTAGGGTTAAATTTGCCTATATATACATAATAATTTTTTCATTATTTAGATAAGAGAAGTGAGAGATATTGTACATTTTCTTATCCACTATTCTACTTGAGTAACAAGCTTAGGGTTTTATACTTTCTTTAGAGATACGGATCTTGTCTTGTGGATAAGTCATTTAGATGCATTGATAGGTTTTGTAGCCTAGATATGATTTATCCTTATCATCCTTAATACCAAAAAAAACTCTTGCAAAACACCTTGGCCAAGGGAGAGATTAAGGCTTGGTAGGTTCATCTTCAAAGGTAAGTATTTCTAAATTTTTTCCTCTTTTGTAAGAGTAGATAGATATGCATTTATACTTCTCTTCCATGTATTAGGATTATTTATACATTGATGTGAGTATATGTCTCTTATGCATCTTTAATTTTGTTATTTATTGCCACCACTTTGTGCCAAAAACTTTGGTGAGCACTAGATTAGATTTATTTACTTTACTTGTTATTAGTATAGTGAATATTAAAACATATGACCTAATTAGGGTTATTACATAGTTTTGTTTGATTGGAGTCTTTGAAACCCTTACTAGTGATATTATTTGTGATAAGATATCCTATAATTGGGTATAGTGGATCTATGTATTGGTCATGTTTCTGATTATCTAATGTATCCCAAATCAAAAGTGTAAGTAGGATCTATCTTCTTTGAGCTAGGATTGATTTGTGGATCTGTTGCATCTCTGATTGCATACATTCTGGTGAACTTGATGTGAATCTAACCCTTACAAGTTGTTTTTAATGTTTTTCATTTCTATTATTTTATTTTGTATTTTTTATATTTATGATACTAGGTTGACAATGTTGATATAGTTTATAACTTCTTTGCATAGGTTTAACACATAATTTCATAAGAAATGACTTTGTTCTTTCTATGTAGGTCTTCATCTGATAAAGGTTACTAGATCAAATAGGTCGATACAATACTCTTATTCAAATCCAAAATAACAAATTAGGTTGAAAAATTTGACTTAGTATTCCAAATAGCTTCCAAATAACAAACTAGGTTGACCAGGCCAGTATAGTCATATTAACAAGTTTCAACAAATAGGGAATTAAAGAACTAAGTTAACCTAGTTGACATAGTTGGTATAATTTCCTAAGAATAATTCAAGGCACTTTAGTAAATAACATCTTCCAAATCACCAAGGTTCCTTTCTTTCTCTCTCTTTCAATTCATTTATTCTTTAAATTTCTATTTTATAAAGTTTGTAGTATTCAAAAATGTAATCATACAACAAACTAGGTCAACCTAGTCAACCTAATTTTGTTTTTTGTTTTTGTCTAAAAGACTAGTTTGACCTGATCAACTTAGTTCTTAAGGAATATAGCTTCTGTAGTATAGTAGCAACATTGTCAACTCTATTTTATAGTTTTTTCATAGAATATCATCTAAACCAACTCTATATTGTGCTTAAATTAGGAATTGATAACTAAATGCTAGTAGTTACTTCACACTTTCACTCTCAATTGTTTACATGTTTAGAATAGATCACATAGTTTAATTAGGTGGTTTTTAATATACTGTTTAGTTTCACTATTTTTTTCTTTCTTGTACACACTACCAAATTACATAATTTCAAAATGCATCTAAACATTTGTCTACCCAAGGCCTACCTACTTGGATTTCATCACCATGGGGGAAGCCGCCTTGGTTTCTTGGCCAATTATAAACACATGGTTAATGGTATATATTGGTAAAGAACACAACACCCTTATCATTATGGGATTATGAAGTGAGGGGGTAGGCCCAAATACCAATCCAATACCATTGCCAATATAGATCCCTTTTAGCCTAAACATCATGAAACCATCCATAGATTGCTTTCTAGTTCCCTAATTTCAGCTAACTTCCCTATCACAATTAAAATAACACTTTATCATAATCTAATAATATTTAGGTTTACCACTTACTTAGCATTTACTTTTTCAAGTTGACTGCTTGCTCTTTCATCATTGTATGTTGTATTGAAAAAACTTGCAGTGGCAAGCATTGGTGAAAGGTTTTGTGTTATGTGACTTAATTGGATCATTATCATTAACCTAATTGATTGTGTGTTTGCTTTCATTTCCTTCTTTAAAGTACATTGCAATTTTTTCACCTATTTTCAAAACACTTTCATTTTTTTAGACATAGTCTCTTATAGACTATATGTTTCTCCAACTTGTAGTACTATGTTGACTTAGTCAACCTAATACTCATTTCTACCTCTCAAGTTATAGCATTAAGTCGATCTAGTCGAATCTATATCTTTAACATATTTCTCTTCATCTCAAGTTATAGTACTAAGTTGACCTTGTTGACTCTAGATCCTTGTTAACTCAGTTTTTAGACCCTACTTCTAGTATTAGGTCAACCTAGTCAACTCTATACTCTTATCTGCATTTTGTCTCTCCTTATTTTGAATCAACCATTTTTATTCCTATTCTCTCTTTTTCATCATAAACTTCTTGTTTGAAGATAATATTGAGTTGATTTCAATGGATATGATGAGTCTTAACAACCCTAATAGGTTCTCGCATAAGTAGCTTATGGATCCTATCCTAGATGAAATTAAACTGCATATAACCACTTGCACTACAAACTATGGGAGCCCTTCTCATTCCTCTTCACTCCAAAATCCTCTCTTCTCACTTGAAGATCAACTCAAATCATAGTATACACTAGAAATGATCTTCTTCGTCAATGAGTTTCCTCAACATTGAGGAAGCAATCCTTTTACTATCTACCATCTCATGATAAGTGGTCAAGTCAAGGAACCCCATTCACATTCTCCAATGTTCTCATAGGGATTTTGGGATACTAGATTCTTTTCTTCTCACCCTCTTCCATCTATTTTGACCGCTTATCATACCATGACTTCTTCCTCTTTTTTTTCCTCCACCTCTATGCCTAGTATATCTAGTAACATGGGAGGTTTTACATATAGTGGGCCTCTTCCAAGACCCACTCTTCTCAATACTTCCACTAGTGCATCATTTTCTACCCAAGGTAATCATGCCTCTAATGTTGCTTCTTTTCATCCCTTTACTAGTCCACCTTTTTCCACACAAGAAAATTATTTCACTAGTGCCTCACTTATTAAAAGTTCTTCTCAAGTTCCTACTAACACCCATAGTGGTATCCAAGCCACTAATACCAATTCTAATACTTCAAATGATGCTAATAATACAACTGAAACCCATCAACTTATATTACAAACTCTTAATCAAATGAATGAATTTCAAGCTAATAATGCAAATCAAATGATGAAAATGCAAACTAACCTTATCTATCTTCAAACCCACCCTCAACGGATGCCATGGGTCACACATACTCAAAATGTTACCCCACCTCCTCTTTAAGATTCCCATGGTAGTCTTATCCCTTTACCTCATCTTGTTAATAAAATAATCAAACATCTTTAAAATGATCCTCTTACATCTCAAATGGATAATATCGATATAGGAGGTATCACCCCTACCATTTATTACAATGGGTCAATTGATCCTACTCTTCTTTTAAAAATATTTAGAAACCTATATAAGGACTGGGTCAAATTAAATACCTTTTCCACTACTAATCTATTAGACAAAACTCTCATATGTGATGATTTAGATTTTTACAACCAAATTAAATCTCATTCCATCACTAGTTTGGAATATTTAGTTAATTCTATAGTCCAAGAGTTCTAAACTAGTGATCTCCTTGAGAATACGTTGGCCCATTTTATCAATTGAAAGTAACTTGAGACTGAAAACACATAATATTTCATTAAATGATGGAAGAAATTGTCTAGTAAATGTGAAAATAATATGGCTAATGACAACCTTTTCCATCTATTTACCAATGCTCTTTTTCCCAAGTTACAATATCAGGTTCAGACTCTCTCTCCACATACTTTGGAGGAGGCTATTGACCAAATTAAATGTCAATATTTCCTTATGCATTAATTCAAGCCATCCCAACCTTCTATGGGTACTCACATGTTACTCAAGAATAAGAATTGTCATGCTACCAATGATGGTACCATCAACTCTTATGATAACATTCATACTATTCAAGTTGTTGTTCCCAACCAAACTTTAAAACAAGATTCCCCTCCTAACCACAACACCAATCCTCATTCATCTTCCACCAATAACATCAATGTTTATAAACCTTTATCCCTATCAAAATTTAAAAAAAACATCTACAAAGGCCTCTCTTATGAGAACTTTCTCCCACTTGTCCCATGAGATTTTGGTATGATCCCAATAAATTTTGTTGGTTTCATGATAGATGGGGTCATTCTCATGAGACCTATATGTAGATTCATAATTTGGCTATGGATTTTCTTCTTGGTCTGAATTTTGACCATGATTCTATCATTCATAAATGTCAACAAGCCTATAACATTGATTTCAAAGCCCATGAAACACAAACTCAATCTTAAGATTTGAATTAGGCTAATGCTCATTTGGCCATCTATAAAGATCCTCTTCTAAATAACCAAGATAACCAAGACAAGCCCATCCCCTCTACTAATAATGTTGATAGTCATCTTGACCCAAATCGTAAAGAGAATGTGGTTAATATGAATAATAAGCTAAGGGTGGTTGCTTTCATTATTCCTCAACCCATCTACACACCTCCATTGTCTCGCACATTTCATGTTATCCAAGATTATTATCCAACTCACTTAAATGAGTTGGGGAAAGATGACCTTATATCTTTTGATGATTGAATTCCAACACCCCCTTGGATAACACTTCTCATACCATTTCTACCATCCCTCCAACCTCTTTACCTACCATCGATGATACTCAAACTTCTATCAACACTTCTTCTAATATATCTCTAACCAAACCTACATCAATCACCCCATCCTTTCAATATAATCAACAAACTTGCCCTCCAATTAAACCTTATACCTCTTATCAATATAAACTCACATGTACTTTGGCTCCTCCATCTAAGGACCTCCTTAAACACTATGTACCTATTTCCAAAAATATTTTTATAGGTTATGATGAGTGGGATGCTAACATGACACTCACTAATATCCCATCTCAAATATCATTTCTCAAACTTATGAGGACCTTTCCATGTCATTATAACCATCTTATGTATCTTTTATTTGAAATGAACATCCCTCATCCTCCCCTAGTAGGATGTGAAGCCACCTTATCTAGATCAAAAGATAACATATTGAAATAATATGAAGAGATGTCCATACATGATGAAAAAATGGACACTTTTCTTTCCCTCAAGTTCCCCATCACCTCTATGATCCCTGATGAGATTTTGCTTTATGTAGATGGTCCTCCTCTTTTTATCAGTGTCCAAATTGGTGATATCCAAGTCAAGTTTGCCTTGATTGATGAGGGTTATAACAATTGTATTGCCTCTCTCTATTTTATCAAAACCCTTGGATATTTTGAATGCAATCTTAAGTCCACTCAAAGTACATGTCAAGGCTATGATCGAAGGTAAATTCCTCTTTTAGGTTATGTGTGGTTCCTTATTTCCATCCCACCTATCACCATTCATGTGAAATTAATGACATTTAAATTTCCTCTCTTATAACATTTTGCTTGGTATTCCATAAACTCATTATATGTGAGCAATTGCCTCTTTTGATTTCCAATGCATCAAATTTACTCACAATGAAGCCATCTAAAATATTTAATGTGATACCAATCCTTAGAATTTTGAATAATTTCATAAACATAGTGTATTCAATATTCCTACCCTTGAACCCTTACCGAGCATTATATTTCATGAGTCTCAATGATTTAACTTTCCTATAAATTCCACTCAAGGTTACAATGGTCATCCTAAACTCATTGGGAATATTCCCCTAACCTCCTAAATTTTGATGATGATGAGCTTGACAAGATCAATCTCAATATTAAAACTTCTAATTTCTCACCTCATCTCATCTCTCAGCTTCCCACTTCTTTGCAACCTTGTTCTCATTAACCACCTTGTGATGATATACCTATTGTCATAACTAAGACTTGACATTCCATTCATCACACCACATCAGATTACAAGGTCATCCCTACCTACACCATTTATATTCATACACCTAATTATGATGATGGTTATACCTTATATGATCCATTCTTAGGAGGTCTAGTTCAACCCTGAGATGTTGAGATTATTCGTTATCATTCCTCTTTGTTGTAGTCTTTTAATATATCTTCCCATATTTCATCCTATATTTTCCCTAATTTTAGTATTTTCCCTCTTTATCATAGGTTAGATATGGTACTGACACCTCTAATTATTGAATAACCTCATATGAGTATGCTTATGTATCATGTTATGACTGGTCCTAATCACTTTTTTGGATATCATGATCCCTCTAGCTTACTTATCCTTAAGATGTGTACGACTATCCTTCAGCCTTCTATGGACCTCACCTCTCACTCAATAGAGCCTACTTTGGATTCTATTACCACTTCCTCTATAGCTAAGTCTATTCTTATTTTTTATCCTATTACTTCTTCAGTCAAGCCTTATCTAATCTCTCCACCAACTCCACCTTCTCTTGGTGATGGTTTGATCCCCTTATCATAGTTGGTTCCTTCACCCACAAAATGGGTTAATCAACCTTACATTAATAAAATTATCGATCATTTGAATAGATATTTTTCCCTATACCAATCTCCCTAATCATTTTTTTTACCTTCTCCTATGAGTACACCTACCAAGACTACTCACAACCATATATATTGCTTCCATGACACAGATAACCATTCATCCATGCATTGTTACAAAATATGATATTATATCAAAACCTTGCATCCCCCCACTCCTTAGCCCTTAGATAAGCCTATACCTCTCCCAAAATTATTACCTAAGTACATTCTTAATTATATAAAGTTATATTATCTCTGACACTAATGTGGCACACATCACATTGATTATTAACGCATCTTTCAGTAGCATCTTAAGGATCACCTCCTAACCATTATTTTACCTTCTACCCTTCCTCTCACAATTAATTTTCATAATAATTCTTCCCCTTCTTCCCCCATGGTTCCACCTCCTATGGTTCCATCTCCTCTTGTGATCCCTTCTTCACCTACTAGGCCTACTTACATACTTGAGGGTCTGGGATACCCTATTGAGATTTACACTTTATTTCATGGTTTCATGTTTAAATAGGTACTATATATCTTCATAAACATCCTTTAAAGGTTCAAATAACTCTTGGTCCACCCTCTCATCCTTTCTTGCCTACACTATAGGGTTTGTAACCTAGGGAAGTACCCTCTGTCTGAGATAAAATAAAGGGTACTTCCCCTATTTACTCAGACCATTTGGATGTTTTATAGGGTTATCCAAGTGGTAAATATTATTTATACCAAATTTTATCCCTTTATATTATCAATATACTTCCCAACTTCAACAAACCCAAGATAGACTATGCAAAAGGGGGACTATACACAATATTTGGAGTATAAGTTGTATATTACATCCTAGGGTCTTTTCTCTACTTTTTTTGTGTTATTTGAGGGTGTATAAGTTACATAAAAAACCTTAACCAAGGTGTTATAATCCAATTAATAACCTTAATCCTCTACATGCCTCTTTATAACCCCTTGACTGGTCAAGACTGTGTAGGATTTGAGTGTGTTTTGTATTTTTCTCCCTCAAGGATGACCCTTGTAGGTTACATTTCATGAATTAATCTTGAAATAATGTTTAAATACCCATTTATAGTTCCTTATATCCACTTGTTACTTGTTTTTGATATGCCAAATACTTAGAATAGTTATTAACTAAGTCACTGTCAGCTACAATTGACTGTTTACGACAGACCAGGGGATTTTATGAATAAGAACTCACCTTGTAACCTTTAAAACATGTATTATGATCCATATTATATATTTTAAATTAATTTTAAAACATATTTCATGAACACATTATGTATCTCCATTCCTATGCCTCTCTTATGGAAGGTATAGGAATTAAAGTTTGTTGTAGGTGTATGTTTCTACATGATAGAATGTATGTAGGTGCTAAAAAGGATTAAAACATAGTATATCAAACTATTTTGATGATAATTTAAATATTTATCATCCTCCTTACCTCATTAGGACCAATCCAATCTGGATATGTGCCTCATATGGTCTTTTTAGGGTGCAAGATCACTTAAGGATTCAAATCATGTAGATGTTATTGCCTGAGTTTAGTGCTTAAAAAGGCATCTTTCAGGCTTCTAACAACAAAAATTCATCAACCCTATGATCTCATAACTTTTACAAGTCCTTTTAATAAATGTAGGCTTCAATACAAGGTCATCAAGATGCATAAAACGCCTTTGTAACCCTATTATGAGATATCAACAAAACCTCAAGGTACTCTATTTTCAACTTTTAGAGACAAGAGGCCTGAATTTTAGTCATATTTTTGAAGTGACCCTCAAAATTATATATAAATTAAAATAATTCTACCATGATTTTTTCAACCTACTATGACCTCAAGAAGGGTTCAAAATTTTCCAATCCTCTCCATACAAGTACCTTCATGGCCCTGCTAATGCCACCTATAGGTGGATCCTGCAATATACAGTTAGTGGGGAATATTTCAAATAGTGAAAATTATATGGTTTATAACCTATATTAGCCTTTATAAAATTTATAAAATGTATTATAATCATCTTGGAGGGTTTTAAACCTATTTCCTTACTCCCACTCTAATATGTTCATTCCTTATTGGAACACTTGTAGGTGCATTCTTATGTATAGGCAATAAGATAGGATTGTAGGTAGTTTGCAAGATGTGAGATCTTATGGTCAGTTTTATGGCCTTACCAATTTTTAAAATACATTCTTATCACCCTAAAGGATTGAAAAACTTATCAAAACTCTCATTTCACCATGAATTCATCTCAAGAAGCTCCTGTAGATAAGTATAATAGCAGAAGGTTGTGAATGACTATGTTGACTAGCTGCTACAATCCCTTATTATGCCAAGTTGAGGTTATTATTTTATTATCTTGATAAAAAAAATTATATCATGATATATTTGTTACAATTCCATGAATAATGTTAAACAAGTCCACATATGTGATTCCCTATGACTGTAAGTAAGAATGAGCAAGGAGTTAACTGTGAGAAAGGCAAGACTAAATATTTGCTCAAATCATGGTGTGATGAAACCAAACATTAAATTAAGTGATCATATTGAATTTATACATGGAAAAAATCACATCACATTCCTATGAAACCTCTGTAGAAGACCAAGATTCTGCAATAAGGAAGAACTTGACTGAACCTACACAATGGTGACACCTTCCTGCAACATGAGACAACTTTCCCATAAAAAACCATGAAACATGAAAATAAACATGGAGATAATTTAATAAGATATAAAAAATCCTATGGATTCAACTTCACCAACTAGTTTGTATGAACATATCCAAAATGGAACAAAATCTATATGGTATAGGAAACAGTGAGCAGAAAAAAACAATCATCTTATAAAGGATGGTTCATAAATCATGGTTGAAAAATATTGGAAATATTTTTATGGAAATGGATCTATCTAAGTTTAATATTACTTCCCAAAGGTTTTTGACCTGAAACCTCTTCAACTGTCTGTACCAAACACAAACCTGTTGATCACTTCTATGTGTTTAGAAAGGCAAAGAATGAGTAGAATAGTTATAGATAAAAAATGTCACTTATAGAGAATTCAAAGTGTGAAAATAAACTTGAATAAGATTAAGATACATTCCATGACCTTCTCCTATGTGACAGCTTCCCTCATGGGTCGTACAAGTGACAAACTCCCCTTTTTTAGTTGATTACTTGATCTTCAGTTAGATAACCTACAAGTTTTAGATAAAATTGACATTCTTAATTACAAATATAACTTCTTGGATGTTTGACAGTAAATAAGGAAACTTGGTCACCTTGAAAATAATTCCACTTACATTTATGATCCCTAATGCTTATTAAATGACTCAAAATGACATATTAACTAATTACATCATGAACAAGGCTAATAAGGTATTAAATGACATTAAATAACATATAATACACCCTATTACATAACATTAAACCCCATATAAACCTATAAAGATCATTTTTTCTCCTATAGGGGTTCTAATTTGACCTGTAGGGTCAAATTTGGTCAACACTTACTATTTACATAACCTTCTCCTATGTACTTCTCTAAGCCTTGCCTCCTCTCTTGCACACTCCTCCAAGCATTTCACTACCTTCATTATCATCTACATAAGCCTAAAAACCTGTTTTATAGTTGACATTACACTATCAACCTAGGCCAACCTTGTATTCACATTGTTAAAATAACGTTATAGGTTTAGGTCCACTCAAGCTGACCTAGACCGAGACCTAAATTATTTTTAGAAAACAATGATACAAAGTCGATTAGGTTGACCCTTTAAAATAAAATTTTGGAAAGGTTTAGGTTTATATTCAATTATATATACACATTCATTTACCTCATTTCTAGAATAAGAGAAGAAGAAGAATATTATAGTATACATTTTCTTATCCACCATTCTAATTGAGGATCATAGCTTAGGGTTTCAATACTTTCTTTGAAGATACAAATCTTGTCTTATGGAGAAGTATTTTAGATTCATAGATAGTTTGTGTATCCTAGATATGATTTATCCTTGCCATCCTTAAATTCCACAATAACCTCTTGAAAATCATTTGGCCAAGGGAGAGATTGAAGCTTGATGCATTTGTCTTCAAAGGTATGCATTCCTAAATTTGTTCTTCCTTTGTAAGAATAGATAGATTATCATTTTAACTTCTCTCCCATGCATTAGGATTTCATATACATTTATGTTAAGATAGATATTCTATGCATGCTTTATTTTTATGTTTATTACCCCCACTTTGTGCCATAAGCTTTGGTGAGCACTATATTAGATTTTACATTGCTTTGAAAATACTTTGTGAATATGAAAACATAGGACCTAGCTAGGGTTATTACTTAGTGTTACTTGACTAGAATATTTATAACCCTATCTAATTATGTTATTATGGTAAGATACCCCTTGGTTAGGTCTAGAAAATCCATCCTGATCATCACCTTGAATATTTAATGTATCAACAATCAAATGTGTAAGTTGGATTTGAACTAGGATTGATTAATAAATCAATTGCATTTCCATTTGTATACAGTTAGGGTATAAGACTTTTATCTCTCATCTTATTATTTTTGGTTGCAAATCACATATGTACATTTGAAAGAAGAAGAGGAAAAATTTGGATGAAAAATCCTTGGAATGTATATCTTTTGGGTACAATAAAGATTCAAAGGCTTACTAACTCATAAATCTTAAGACAAATAAGATGTACATTGGTATATATGTTATACTTTATGAGAAGGGTGAATCTAATCAAACCTCCACATAGTCACCTAATATAGATATTAGTACAGTAAACATTTATAATGTTTATAATATAGTGGTAATGATGATGAGGATAATGGTTAATGTTATCTAAGTCTTCCATCTATACCATCCAAAAATATTTTTCAACCTATGCCCAAGTGATATACTATTACTATTTGAAGTGAAAAATTAGATAGAGTCCCAAACACTTCCACTTCATGACACAAGACGTATAACATGGCTTGTGAAAAGGTGTATTTCTACTTTATGATCATAGTTGCATAATATTTTAAGTCCTTAGTGCATCATGATTCCCATGACTCAAAACCTTGGAAGGAAGCCATGGATTTTAAATATCAATCACTAATGAATAACAATAGATAGTGGATTATTCATCTTCCAATAGGGAAAAAGCCTATTGGTTACACTTTTATCTTTAAGATTGACTACAAAACATATGGTAACATTAAAAATTACAAGGAAAGACTTATAGAAAATGGATATGCATATAAATAATGCATTGACTATGATTATAATTTTTATCACACATCTAAGATAAATAATATAAGAATTGTCTTTGAAATACTTAGTTTGGATAGAAAATCCATCAAATGAATGTGCAAAGTGCCTTATTGAATGGATATTTTCAAGAGGAACTATACATGACCCAACTAGAAGGCTTGATCACACTAGGTCAATAGAAAAAGGTGTTTATAATTATCAAGTATTTGTATGGTCTCAAATAGGCTCATCGAGATTGGGACATAAATATTGATGAACATCTCATATAACATGGGTTATAATTGATTCCATATGATCTAAACCTATACCTTAAGGAGAAAGGGTTGAGATTGTGATTCTCATAGTATATGTCAATGATATGGTCATCATTGGTATCTTAGTGAAAATCATTGATACAACAAAGACCTCAAGTGATTGTTCCACATGACAAGTCTCAGGTTTCTACATTACTATCTTAGTTTTGAGGTATGAATAGAAGGAACATCACATATTTATGTCTTAATTAAAATATTATAACACTATGATCTATAGATTTTGCATGATGGATTTCAATCTATTGTAACACACATGGAGATTTTGTGAATATTTCAAATTTGCATGAGACAACACAATATGTAAGCTACTATGCAGGGTGATGCCCAAGTGAATTGTGTAAATAGGTATGGTTATACATTGTTGTGTGAATATTATCTTTGATAGTTACACAAGGTTTTAATGTGAAAATTTGTGTTGCATAGTGGTAGGTTCTTAGTAAGGTGTTGTGAAGAGATGTAAAACATGTTGAGTTGTGAAAGGTTATTTTAAGGTGAACTCATACTTATCTTAATGAAGCCACTAGACTAAAGAGGTATTAATAACTTCCTTATGATGCTCTGATGCAGACATATTGATGAGTGTTACACTTTCATCACTTGATAAAATGGTGGATACATGTAAGATTTAATGGAATTAAAGGTGTTACAAGTGAATAAAAGTGTTGGTTATAAACACATGTATTATCATGAAGATGAGAGAGCTGATGTAGAAGGTCAAATTAGAGTTTCAATGTATATGTGTAACAAAGGTTGTTACATGTCAAATATACTTAGTACAGTGTGTGCATGTGTACTATATAATAAGGCATTGTATGAAGTTTGAAAAACCTTGTAACTTGTATTTACATTATAAGATGTTTCCATTTGTGAAAATAACAACTAGGTTTTTTTATTGTGATTTTTACCCAAAAAGGTTTCCCAAAGATAATTTTTTTGGTGTGTCTGTGTATGATTGTCATTTTATTATTATGTTGATGAGCCTCAAATTTTTTAATTAACCCATTATATAATTGAGTGATATATATAAGTTAAACCTATTAATTGGTATTATAGCTTAGTTATAAGATTTTTAGAAATCGTCACAACTTATGACACTCAATTTATTTAAGTGGGAGTTGTTTAGATAATATTGAGATCAATGACTAGAATTAACAAGATAAAAATTGAGAAGTTCAATGGCCATAACTTTGTACTATGGAAAATAAAGATGGAGGATCTCTTTATTGATATAGATCAATAGGTTGTCATATTATATTTTTACCTATGGGTATGAAATAGGAAGAGTTGGACAAGGTTGATAAGAAAGCTTGAAGTTGTAACAAATTGTGTCTATTCAATTCAAATTTATTAAATATATTGGAAGAAAAGACTATGAATCTTCTATGAGATGAATGGGGAATTTTTACTAGGCAAAAACATTGGTGAATGATATTTTCTTGTGAAATAATCTATATTCATTGTGAATGAATAAGGGTGGCTCAGTTGTAGAGCACTTAAATGCCTTTAAGATTGTGTTTATCCAATTAAAATCCATCAACGTATATATAAATTGAAAATATAGATATATCACATTGTTGTGTTATTCTATAGACCCATAAGATAATTCAATGATGGCTATCACTAGTAATACATTAGGGCTCAAGTTGGATGATGTAGTCTTATCTCCATTATCAAAGGAGATGTGGTGAAAGTCTATGGATAGTGGTCAAAATAATGATGCATTGATGGTGCAAGATCACTCATAAGATTAAGGAGAGTGAAATAATTAAGGAAAACAATTGAAGTCAACAAAAATAAAAGAATTTAGATAAGTCTAATAAGAAGTGTTAGAATTGTGGCAAGTCAGGTCACTTCAATAAGGACCATAAAATAAAGAATGTGGATAACACCAAACCACTAAATTCCACATAATCCTCAAATATCTCTAGAAATTAAGATGGAGATACTTATATATAATATTCAAGATCAAACACATGAAATTATGCATGATTGGTTGTCTCTTTCATGACATTTTATATGACACCTAAAAATAAGTGGATATATAAATGCAAAGAGTATGATGATGGTGATGTATTTCTGGGAGACAAATCAACTTACCAAGTGGTGGAAAAAGGTAGAATGGAGTTGAGATTTAGATATGGGAGAAACAATAATTTCACATGAGTCTTGCATATTCATAGCCTTATGAGGAAATCAATATTTATAATAAAAATGAGTGGTTCTATTATCCAAGTGTTATTCAATAGAGATATTTTCTAGATGGTGAATAGAGCCAAGGTGTTGGCAAGGGGTGCACATAATGGTACTTTATTTTAGATTTATGTAAGTAAGATCAATAATACATTTAATTTTTCTCTTGTTCCTAAAATCAAGGTTGAAGGAGTGTGTGCATTGTCTCTAACAAATGAGACAATGATAAGGCATTAAAGACTAGGTTAAATTAGATTGAAGGGTCTACACATGCTATTGAAAAAAGACATGGTGGAAGGGAAGGATAATTATCTCTTTGAATTTGAATTATAATAACACTATATATATAGAGAGTATATTTATATAAAGTTACCCAAAGGTGATGCATGGACAAGTGGAATGTTTCAAGTGAATCATAGTGATGTGTTCAAATTTGTTGAGGTTCCATCACTTTATATACTATGTGACCTTCATGGATAAACTCAAAATATTTTACTATAATTCATTATGAAGAAATATGAATTTATCAATAAATTTAATGAGTTCAAATCCCTCTTAGAGAACCAAATAGAGAAAAATATTAAGGCACTATGCATGGAAAATAAGGGTGAGTATAACTCAAAGGATTTAGATAAATTCTATAAACTAAGTGGTATTCAAATAAGTAAGATGACTCCATATACTTCATATCATAATATAGTAATAGAGCATATGAATATGATGTTGTTGTAAAAATCTCAAAGCATGCTTAGTGATGCACATTTGGAGTAAAAGTTTTAGGCTGAAGCAAAGAAAACTAATTGTTAATTATCTAACCGATCCCCAACATAAACTTTAGCTGATAAGATTCTAAAAGAAGTGTGGAATAATAAGAAGCCATGCTTAAAATATCTATACATTTTTGGTTGTGATGCATAATCTCACATCATAAAGGAAAGGAGGTCAAAGTTTGACATTAAGTTTATAAGGGGTTTATTAGGTATGGGCTTGGAATCAAAGGGTATAAGTTGTGTAATCATAAGACAAAGAGGATGATTAGTAACCAAAATTTATTATTCATGGAGGTGCATAGTTTTCTTACACATGAAGAACCAAATAAGCAACCAAAAGAGCAAAAAAAAGGTATAGGTTGATGGAGATGTTGATTATTCATTATTTAATAATGGTGCAGCAAATGTTGAGTTATATGAGTCACAACAAGAATAAGAGATATCTACTCCTACTCAAAGGAAATAAAAATGGGTGATCAATTGTTTTGAATTTGAAGCATCTAAAAGGCATCCCTTTAAAGTCCACATGTTATAGCTAAGACCCCGATGGACATGAAATTCAAATGAACTGTGTCATAGGTTTCATACATAATAAGATGAAAATTATGGAACATGAAGAGTGTGATCCATTTGCTTCAGGGTCAAAATTAATGAAAACCATGATCTTGTTTTTTAGCTATTTAATCTTGCTTAAACATTAAAATCCAAAATGAAGGTTGTAAAAGTGAATCCAAATGGGGATGATGATATTGGATTCAACCAATAGATCAAAGAAAGGATTCTAGGGATAAAGGCACAAATCCACCCTACCAAATAACCTAGGACCCTTCTTCCACACATGTTCATGACCCATTAGTTATTGAATTTGATCATAAATAAGCCTTTTATAAGCATCATTATTTAAGGGTGAAATAATGACACTAAGAGAATGGTAAAATTATGTTCACAGGGAATATATACTATACAATAATTCAAAATAATAAATTAGATATATCTTAATAGTTGAAAACAATAAATCAAAATTAAATGAAAAACTTGACAATCAATTAACTATAAGTGAAGAAAAATTGATGGAACAATAATATTTAAGGATCTAATTTGGTATATGAGAATGAATCTAACTTATGTAGTTGGTAGAGAGGAATTTTTTAAAATTTAGAATTTTAATTCCAAGAGTATGGATTTTTCTCCTATCTGGGAACTACCAAATATTCCTAGATGTTATTCAACCACTGACTAGGCCCTACATGAAATACTAAAGAATTTATTTTGTAGTGCAAAAGTTATATCACACATATTTTTTGGATTTTTATTTTCTGTTATGTCTCACATCTTGATGTCATATAGTGTTACACTATTGCTTTGATTTATTATCAAGAAAAATTATATAATTTTATCTTCTTTTTATTCTTGACATAATTTATCATAAAATACATGAAAAAGAGAAGGGTAGATTTAGATAATTTATAGTCACATATCCCACATGTTGGAATCAGACCTCATGTAGTTCTAGTGTAGTGTGAATGAATAATTTGAGTAAAGGTTGAATTCAACCTCCTCTTATTAGTTGGGGATGAAACTAAATTTTCATTCACCTATCCTCCTTTTGGTACAAGATGTAAATTAAACCTTAGATGTAAGTCTTTGATCATAATTAATTATTTTGTAGAGTGTGCCTAGACTTGAAATGATAAATGACTTTCATTTTGATAATTGTTATAAAAATATCTCTAGACAATTTTAATATATATACTTCTCAATTTTTAATCAAATACTTTTTAGTGTGCAAGATGATGAAAGACAAGGCAAAGAACTAACATACAAAAATCCAAACAATAAAATGACATTAGGAAGGGCATAAAGACTCATAAAAAGATAGAGAAGTTAATAAATTCATAGTATAAATTAAATACATTTATAAGGGGTGTTAGTAAAACACCCACATTGACTTCTAGGTTGGATTAGTTGGGATGCTACAAACGATAATAAATGGCATTCCTAAAATAGAAGTTACTAGACTAGATTTCTTAAATTCTAAGATAACTAGTTAGTTTTTTATTTGTATAAATAATTCCATAATTTAATGGAAACCTAAGAAAACAATTCTAATGTTTCTAATAATTGGTATCAAGTCAAGGTCTATTTGGGAGAGGAATAAGAAAGGAGCCTCGAGTAGTAAAATTCCATTTCTTTTCTATGCAATCTTCATAATGCCACAAATTTTATTCTTTGTGAGATTTGAGTGGAAAGGAGGAATTAAGAAAAGCATCAAGTGCAAAATTCAAATGGTACTAAATAATTTTTTTTACTCTATGAGGAGAAATATGTTTTGATGAAAGGAGTGTGAATGATCATATAGATTCATTCTAAAAAAATAAGAAGACACCTTTAGATATGTTCATGAAAGTAAGATTTTATTTTTTA
Organism: Torreya grandis; assembly: GCA_037957365.1. Classification (NCBI taxonomy): domain Eukaryota; kingdom Viridiplantae; phylum Streptophyta; class Pinopsida; order Cupressales; family Taxaceae; genus Torreya; species Torreya grandis. The sequence continues at coordinate 2,781,788 of JARHVA010002112.1, forward strand.
ATGTAATAATTTAATACAAAAATATTGAAATAATGTTACGTTTTTTTGTTTCTTATTGAATTTGAACATTTTAAATGTTCTAGAAATATTAATTATAGGATAATATCCAATGTATAGTTTAAATTGAATGTTTCAAATAAAAATCTATTAGATGAAGAAAAGAGGTGTTTACAAAGCCAATTTCAGCAAAATGGCTCCAAATACAGCTTGGAAGCAATTAATTTTATATCTAAAAACTTGTAGTGACCTATAACCCAAGATTTTTCCCTATATGTCTAAAATATAAAAAATCTCGCATAATTTTTTTCCTACAACGATCACATACTGTCATATTTAATTATTTTCCTACACATATGCTTAGGATTGTAAAAAATCAATATCTAGAGTTCCAAGAGGAATTGGTTTCTAAAAAATATGAGGATGACTAATATTAGTTTTAAAAAATCTTTAAAGGATTTTTGAACATATCTTGTAATGATCCAAAAATAATTTTTTTTCAAAACTAGATGATTTAGGTCTAAGTATAGCCTTGAAAACCAAATTATTTCACAAACATGAATACCTAAAAGCTAATAATTGGCCTGAAGCCTCTAAATGGGCCCTTAAATATAATTAATAAGAAAATATTATTGTAAAAAGTGTTATATTAAAGGAATTAATTGATTTTCCATTTTTCATTGTAATTCATAGTGGCCACAAATGGTCCAAAGTTATTTTTGCCTAATTCAAAGCTTCTTTGTGGCAAAAATCATGGTACATGGAAAATAAAGGTGAAAACTCACCAATAATTTAAGAACATTTCTTCGATTGGTAAGGCCAACTATACTCGATACACCTTTTGCACTAAATAAAAATGGAAGTTCGATAAGATGAACCAAATGGAAAATTTAATACTCATGTTTGGGGTATCATATAAGGTCCAACCTCATATCTAGGATGCAATATCATCTAAAGATTCATGATATAAATTAAGTACTATTTATGAGTCCAATAACCAAAAGACAATCCTACATCTTCAATTCCAACTTCACTATCTCAATTTGAAGACATGTGAATAAGTTATAATGTTTTTTCATCATGTTTTAAAAACTATGTGCCTAATTATAAGCATTGGGTGAGAATGTGTCAGATGACTCCCTTTTACCCATTATCTTGAGAGTGTTTCCTCACACTTACACTATATTTTTGACTTATCTAAATATATCATAAAAGAAACAAACATTTGAAAACTAGGTTAATATGTTGAAACAAGAAGAGTCAATGCACAAAGAAGAGGAAATTGAATAAGATCATGTATTAGCAATCCATTAGAATGGAAATAATCCCAAGAAGCCTTAAAATCAGTCTTCTAAGTAACAAAGTAAGAAAAAACCAAAATGGGAATAAACCTTATTCCTAGAAGTTATGTATAATATGTGGAAAGATAGGCCATAAATTGAAATATTATTGGTATAATGTTTCCACACATGGATCATCTAGAAAAAATAATCCAACACCACAAAAATCACCATAAATTAAAAATAATAAGCCACAATTCAAACTCAAACTTTAATAATAAACCTTCCCTATAACAAAAACATGGGAACATTGTTAAAGATATGATCCTTCATATGAATATTATGTCTTTACTAGTTAGACAAATGATGAGATCACTCCTCAAAATTCAAATTGGTTTTTAGATTATGGTACCACAAGGTACATGATTGGACAAAAGGATTGGTTCACCACTTTGAACCATTCATATTATCGAGGTAATGAATCTCTAGGAGATGATTCATCATATTGTGTCTAAGGTACATGGGATATTTATTTATAACTTGATAATAATGAATGTAAAATAATTGAATTATTATATGTTACAAGACTAACAAAAAATATGTTATATTATAAATTTATTGAACATAACCTTAAAGTTGCATTTAATAATAAAATGAGAAAAATGTGTCTCAATCGAGATAAGTCTAGAATATCAAAAATTGTTACAATATATTTTAGTGTAGGGAAACTTTTCTAGCCTCTTATTTTCCAAAAATATAATCAATCTCAACTTGTAAAAGATATAGACTTAACTAATTTATGGCATAGGAGACATGGACACCTAAGTTTAGGGTAGTTTATTATATGCAATGGGCACAACATGGTGAGAGGCCTTCCCTCACAAAACAAGACCACTTATTTTTCTTCTAATTGTTTAACTTGAAAAAATATAGAGCTTTGTTTAGCACAATTAAATAATGGGAAATTGGTCCATTGGATTTTATTCATACCAATATGTGTGGACATTTCACTCCAAGTGTTGATGAATATAAATATTTTTGGCTCTTTATTGATGATTACTCATGAAAAATGTGGGTATACTGCTTGAATATAAGGATAAATCATTACAAGTTTTCAAAGAGTTAAAAAATCTCATGGGTACTCAAAATAAGGGGGGATTAATCCAATAATGGGTTATCTACATTTTTAAGGAACACAACATCCATTATCAGTGGATTGTTGCTTATACATCACAAAAATGATGTTGTTGAGTTACAAAATCATACCATTATTAAAATGATGTAGTACTTGTATGTTAAAATATTCCCACCTAGAATGTCCATATTAGGTAGAAACATTTTGCACAATGGTTTACTTGTTAAACCATGCACCCACTAAATTTTTTGATAGTATCACTTCAACATAATAATGGTTAGGGAATAATAATTTTATCTCTCATATTCATGATTTTGATTTCAAATCACATATGTATTTTTGAAATAAGATGAAAAAATTGGATGAAAAATCCTTATAATGTATATTTCTTGGGTACAATAAAGATTAAAATACTTATTGACTCACAAATTCTAATATAAAGAAGATGTACATCAAAAAAGATGTATTTTATGAGAAGGGTGAGTCTAATTTTGATGAAGATAGTGGTAATGATGATGAGGACAATGATAAAGGTTAATGAGGTCTTCCAACTCTACCATCCACAAATATTTTTCAACCTATACCCAAGTGGTATATTAGTATTGTTTGAGATACAAAATTGGATAGAGTCCAAAACACTTCCACTTCATGACCAAGGACTCATGGCATGGCTTGTGAAGAGGTGAATTTTTACCTTATGAGCAGAATTGTATAATAGTTTGAGTCCTTAATAGATCATGAATCCCATGACTCAAATCCTTGGAAATAAGCAATGGATGCTAAATATCAGTCATTAATGAATAATAATACATAGTAGTGTGTTGATCTTCCAATACAGAAGAATCCTATTGGTGGCAAGTGAGTCTTTAAGACTAAGTAAAAAACACATGGTATCATTTAAAAGTAAAAGGCAAGACTTGTATCAAATGGATATGCATATAAAGTATGCATTAAATATGATTATAATTTTGATACCACATCCAAGATAAAGACTATCAAAATGGTCTTTGCATTGGCTACTCAGTTTGGGTATAAAGTCCATCAAATGGATGTGAAAAGTGCCTTCTCGAATGGAGATTTGAAACAAGAAGTATACACGACCCAATTATAAGGTTTTATCACACCAGGCCAAGAGAAAAATGTGTGTATACTTATCAATTATTTTTAATGGTCTCAAATAGACTCCCTAAGATTGGGACATCAAGATTGATGAGCATATCATACAACATGGGTTCAAAAATAATCCATATGATCCAAACATATACATTAAGGAGTAAGGATGGAGCTTGTGATTCTCATAGTATATGTTGATGATATGTCCATTATTGCTATCTATGTGAAGATGATTGATACAACAAATAATGACCTATAGTGAACATTCCACATGACAAGTCTTGGGTTTTTGTACTACTATCTTGGTTTGTATGCATGGAAAAATAGACATCACATATTTGTGTCTCAAATGAAATATTATAACAATATATTTGAGAAATTTAGGATGATGTAAAATAATCATATTTTAATACCCATGGATATTTTATGAATGTATTAACATTTAATGAATTAATGAATTATGCAAGTTACACTTGTGTAAGGTAATTCACATATGAATTGTGCAAGCTAGTATGGTTTTACGGTGTTATGTGAATATTATATTTGATAGTTACACATTTCAATGTGAAAAGTGGTATTTTATAGTGGTAGATTTAGAGTAAGGTGATATGAGGAGATGTTCAACATGCTATGTTATGAAAGGTTATTTTACGGTGAACTCTCTCTCTCTCTCTCTCACACACACAGAGAGACACAACCGAAGATTTCATATTGAAGAGGCATTAATAACTACCTAATGGTGCTATAATTCAAACCTATTAAGGGGTGTTACATATTAATCACTTGATACAATGGTGGTTGCATGCATGATTTCCAACTATGTAGGGTATTACAAGTGAAGAAAAGTGTTCGTTATAATCAACAAGTATTTTCATGAAGACTAGGGATCTAATGTGGAAGATCAAACTGGAGATTCAATGTATAGGTGTAATAAAGGTTGTTATATGTGAAATAAACTTAGTAAATTTTGTGCATGTTTACTATAAAATAAGACATTATATGAAGGTAAAAAAACCTTATAACTTGTATTTTCATTGTAAGATGGTTTAGTGTGTGAACATAGAAAGTAGGTTTTTATGTTGTGAATTTCAACCAAAAGGGGTTTCCTAAGATAAATCTATTTGTGTTTCTATATATATGCTTCTCATTTTATCACTATGCTAATAAGAATCATAATTCCCAATTCACGCCTCCTATAACTGAGTGCTGTGTACAAGATATACCTAGTAATTGGTATTAGATATTGGTTATAAGATTTTTAGAAGTTGCCATAGCTTTTGACACTCAATTTATTGAAGTAAGAGTTATGTGGAGAATTTTGTGCATGTCTAATGATTGAAAGTAACAAGATATAAAATGATAAGTTTAATGGTCATAACTTTGAACTATGAAAACTCAAGATGGAGGATATATCCATTGATAGAGATCAATGGGTTTCCATGTCATATTTTACACCCATGTGTACGAAATAGGAAGAGTGGGACAAGGCTGATAATAATCTCTAATATCTACCAGATTATGTTTATTTTATTTAGTTCTATTGAATGTATTGGAGAAAAAAACTATGAATATTATATGGGACAAGATAGGGAATTTGTATTAGGTGAAGACACTGGAGAACAAAATTTTCTTGTGAAATAAACTATAATCATTGTGTATGAATGAGGGTGGCTCAGTTATAGAGTACCTAAATAACTTTAACATTATGCTTATCCAATTAACATTTGTCAACTTCAAGATATATGAAGAACATAGGTGTATCATGTTATTGTGCTCTTTTCCATACTTATGAGACAATTAAATGATGGCTATCACTAGTAGTATATCAGGGCTAAAGTTTGATGATGTAGTTACAACTTTACTATCAAAGGAGATGTGGTACAAGTCTATGGATAGTTATCAAAATAATGAGACATTGAGGTGAGAGATCACTCATAAGAGTAAGGCAAGTGAAATAATGGAGGAAAGCACTTGAATTCAAATAAAATATCAAAGACTTTGGATAAATATAAGAAGAAGAATTATGGAAAGTAAGGTAATTCAATAAGTACCATAAGAAAAGAAGGTTGATAAGCCCAAAACTCATAATTCTACATAATCCTCAAAGAGCTCTAGTGATGAAGATGGAGATGTATATCTAGAATATTAAAGATTAAACACATGTAATGATGTATGGTTGATTGAATATGGTACCTCTTTTTATATGACACCCACAAAGGAGTGGTTATACAAATACAAAGAGTATGTTGGTGGTGATGTTGTTCTAGGAGAGAAATCAAATTACCAAATGGTGGGAAAAGTTAGAATGAACCTAAGATTCATAGATGGGAGGATCAAGACTATTAAACATTAGTTTTACATAATCCTATCCTTGTGAGGGATTTAATCTCTGTAAGCAAAATGAGTGATTTTGGTGTCTAGGTCTCATTCCATATGTATAGTCACAATATGGTGCGTGGAGCCATGGTGTTGGCAAGGGGCATTTATAGTGGTAATTTATTCTAAATTGATGGAATTACAATCAATAACACATGTAATTCCTCTATTGTTACTAAAATAAAGGTTGAAGAAGTGTGCATTGGACATGACAAAGGAGTTATTGATAAGGCATTAAATACTAAGTCATATTAGAGTGAAGGATTTGTACATGATAATGACCAAAGATATGGTGGAAGGGAAGGAGAATTGTATTTTAGACTTTAACTTCTAAAAAAACTCTATATATGGTAATTAGATTCAATTAAATTTCCCTGAAGGTGCTACATGGGCAAGTGGAATCTTGCAAGTGAATCACAATGATATTTTCAAACCAGTTGAGGTTACATCATTAGGTAGGTTTGTCTACTATATCACCTTCACAGATAAGTAAACTCACAAGACCTTGGTATACTTCATTGTGAATAATTATTAATTTCTTAATAATTTCAATGAGTTCAAAAACATTTTAGAGAACTAGATAGAAAAAAGGATTAAGGTGATATGCATAGAAAATAAGCGTGAGTTTTGCTCAAAGGACTTTAGTGAATTCTAAGAGCAAAGTGGTAATGAAAGAAAGAAGATGACTCCATATACTCCATATTATAATGGAGTAATAGAGAGGATGAATAGGATGTTGATGTAAAAATACTAAAGCATGCTAAGTTATGCACATTTAGAGAAAAAGTTTTGGGCTAAAGCAATGATAACTGATTGTTACTTAGTCAATTGATTCCCAACATCAAACTAGTTGACAAGATTCCACAATAAGTGTGGAATGATAAGAATCCATGTTTAAAATATCTATGCATTTTTTGTTATGATGAATAATCTCATATCCTAATGAAAAATAGGTCAAAGTTCAACATTATGTTTGTAAGGAGTATCTTTATTTGGTATGGGGTTGGCATCAAAGATATAAGTTGTGGAATTTCACAATGAAGAAGATGATCTACAACTAGAACATATTCTTCATGGAGGTGTATAATTCTCATGCATGTGAATAATTAAAAAGAGAACACAAAAAAGGTATACGCTGATAGAGATGCTGAAGAGTTTGTATTCAAGTATGGTACAATTAAATATGAGTTACCCAAGTCAAAACAAGAGGAAGAGCCCACTACTCCTACTTAAAGGAAATCAAAATGGGTAAGAAAAATTCTTTAAAGGTATATCCCACCATACTTTTATTTTTCATACCAGCTATTAGTGACCTATAGTGATTAACTAAAGATAATGAAGGAAGCTCTAGGTTGTGAAAAAAATAAGTCTTGGAAGAAAACTATGAAGAAAGAGATAGAATCTATGAATAAAAATGAGGATTGGGATCTAGTAAAGCTACCTCATGGACATAACCCTATGGGATTCAAGTGGGTGTTCAAAAGGAAATAAAATGTGCAAGGGAAATGTAAAAGGTACAAGTCTTGCCTAGTGGAAAAAGGATTCTCTTAGGTTAAGGGAATTGACTTTTGTGAGACTTTCCCTCATGTTGTGAAATTGAATTCAATCATATTTCTTCTAATTGTTATTCTTTAATTCAATCTAGAGATTGAGAAAATGGATGTAAAGATAACATACTTGCATGGGGAAATTGAATAATAAATCTACATGTTATAACCTGATTGCTTCAAGGTGAAGGGGAAAGAGGACTTGGTCTACAGACCGAATAAGTCCTTGTTTGGCTTGAGACAATCATCTATAATGTGAAATCATAAGTTAAATATTTAGGTAGTTGGACTTGGCCATGTGCGTAAAAATGTTAATCATTGTGTTTACTACAAGGAATGTGGTGATCACTTGTTCATAATAGTTATCTATGCTGATGTCATGCTATCAACTAAAAATTACATGGCCATGATCAAGAAGGTAAAGTCTCAAATATCTAATCAATTCGACTTGAAGGATCTCAATACTAAGATATTTATGTTAGGCATGAAATTAAACAAGATTGTATAAATAAAAATATCTAGCTTGAAGTACATTAAGATGATTTTGGAAAGAATCTAAATGTAGGACAACAAGTTGATGTGAAACCCTTTCTCAGTTGGTCAGAATCTATCAATTGTGAAATGTCCAGAGACTTTAGATGAGCTGGAGGACATGTCTCAGGTTCATATGTGAGTATGGTGGGAAGAATGATGTATGTAATGGTTTTCATAATACCTTATATTACACAAATAATGGGAATAGTTAGGAGATACATGCCAAATTTAGGTAAGGACAATTGGACAAAAGTGAATAGGATCTTTAGGTATCTATAAAGAACCTTTGATCATGAAATTTAATATTAGGAGGCATCTAATCAAAGTGATAATTTGAGTCTACATGGGTTTTTGGATTATAATTGGTTTGGTATATTAATTTCTATAGGTATACTAGTGGCTATATCTTTGACTTGTTTGGTGGAGCAATAAGTTAGATGAGTAAATGATAGGCTAGTGTGGTGATATCTACCACCAAAACTAAATATATTGTAATGAATCATTAAGTTAAAGAATTAGTTTGGAATGAATAGTTATGGTTTACTGTTGGGTTCTCTTAGAAGGTTGTAAAGATAGGTTGTGATACTTAGAGTGTAATTCATCTAGAAAATAACTTTGAGTTTTATTCTTAGACAAATCACATTGATGTGGGATATCATTTTATAGGGAAATGGTGGGAAAGAGAAAGGCAACTATGGATGAAGTGGACACAAAAGAAAATTTTGTAGATTCATTGACAAGGGCAGTGAATGTTGAGAAATTGTCTTGGTGCTAAAAGAAAATGGGCATGGCTACCTACATTTATTGAAGGATGAGTTTGTGCTACCTTATGTAAAGTGTTAAACAAGTGGGATATTGTTGTCAATGTTTTAATTTTACATGAATCTATTTATTACATAAGTTATGCTTGTGTAAGGTGTTTCCCAAGTGAATTTTTCATGATGGGATGGTTGTGCAGTGTTGTATAGAGATTAGCTTTGATAATTACATAAGGTTTCATCATGTGAAGTGGTAGAGTCATAGAAAATTATTTTAAAGATATATGCAACACACTAAGTTATTAAAGGTCATCTAAAGATGAAGTCACACTTATCTAATTGAAGCTATTAGATTGAATAAGTGTCAATAACTACCTGATGGCACTCTAATTTGGACCTATTGAGAAGATTTACATGTTCATCACTTGATACAATGTAGGTTATATATGGGGTTTCCTAGCATGCAAGGTGTTAAAAATTAATTAAATTGTTAGTTATAAGTACAAGTCTTGTTATGAAGACTAGGGATTTGATGTAAAAGATTGACCTAAATTTCATTGTATATGTGTAAAAAAGTTTGTTACATGAAAAATATTCATGATAAAGTATGTGCATGTATACTATACAATAAGGCACCGTATGAAGGTTTAAAAATGTTGTAACTTATATTTGCATTGTATGACAATTTATTTTGTGAAAATAACAAATGGGTTTTTATCCTAGGGTTTTCACATACAAGTTTTTTCTCAAGATAAGTTGACCTTAATGTCTATATGTATGCTTGTCATTTTATCTTTGTGTTGATAAGATTCTCAATTACCAATTCACCACTCTTATAGTTGATTTTTTGTATAAGTTATATCCAATAAGGTACAAGACTTTAGTGGTCTCATCAGATCTATTGCCACCAATATGCATATAGATGATTATATATATATATATATATATATATATATATATATATATACTTCTCAAGTTTTAAATAAATACTTATTAGAATTCACATTGACCAAGGAAAACATAAATAACCAACATACATAGATCCAAACATCTAAAGGACATAAGGAATGGCATAAGGGCTCATAAAAAGACAAGGTAAATTCAACGAACTATCGAATCTGTCTAGAGCACAATTGACAGTCACACAATTCAGGGTCCAAATCTATCCCCAAAGAAGAAATACTAGATAATGAAGACAAAACAAATAAAATAGGTTTACAGACACAAAACAAATAACACAAAAGGAAAAGAGTATAACTGAAGACTATAAGATCACACAGAGAAGAAGGAGAAGAACGAAAGTACACCAACACGTGCCAATAAGACCCTAATTAAAACTAATGATTTATATGCACAAAAAAATACTAAATATATTATAATAACAATCCTTGTATGAAAATTAAGTTTTTACACCAGCATTCACATTCCATATTCTGTTATGAACCACATATTCCATGTTATTCTATGCACCTATTGACTATAAATGACATTTAGTTTAATGAAACAAAAATATGTTTTTTGTTTTGAAAGAGTTTACTATAAATTTTTTTGGTTGGCCCATAACTTGATCCCCCAATAAACATGACATCTAGGAGTGATTCTATAGACCGTTTAATCAAATTAAGAAAAATCTGGAACATACCTAGGCAATTCATTTATTTTTCCTTTTCCAATGGAGCTCACTCCTTCCACATATAAGTATTAAGGTCTTTACAATTACCCTACGATAAGACTTTTCTCTAGATTTTAATTTATTTTCATTTTTTATTTGCTTAACTATTTACCCAAGATTACTATACTAAATGTGGATAAACCATTCATTTTTTTAAGAGAAAATTTTCTCTGTAATATGGAGTGAGATTTAAATGCTTACAAACCTTGTACCAAAATTAAATGTTAATAACACCATACACATTACATATTATGCTATGCAACACATATTTCATGTTATGTTATGCATCTATTGACTCTAA